>CM056198.1:122092673-122637673 GCA_029692085.1 Gymnothorax javanicus
ACTGAGAAAAATCATGAAAAGTAACCTTTTTTGTGCTACTTCATAATATCTCAAGTGGTTGCCAAATGATTTACAAAAGAGGCCACTTGAACTCTTCAGTTGCTCCAGCCACATGGACCGCCAATTCATTAGTTGGAATGAATGATAGCAGAATGTAATAATGATAGTAATGCTGTAATTCATTCAAGCCTTCAATGATATTTTCCCTGAGCACAAGCAGAATGAAAAATAAATCCAGTTTAGACCCGACAGCCAAAGCTGGCCTCAGCTGAGTTTTGAATATTTCTTGCTGGTTATGTCCAGTCTGTAGCAGGTCATAAATGGTTAGTGGCTGGTCGAGTCTGGTTAAGCTAGTACAGGACAGGTGTAAAAGCTGACAAGAGTCTAAAATGCCCAGCTGGTCGTGAGTCGAAAATTCAGCAAAGACAAACCAGAGTAGCTTTAACCGGTCTGACTCTTTTAATACGAACACGACGCATATGTCACACAATACTCCCAATATCCTGTTCGGACAAATGAGTCCCAGAATCCCTTGCATGTGGGGAAATTCCGTATCACAGTCACAAAAATGACATACATAGCCAATGGGTGACTGATTTGTATTGCCATACTCTGTATTAGCCTTTAGGGGTAGTTGCCAACCACTGTATTTATAGTGCTAGTCAGAGTAGATAGGCTTTTGTTTTGTGTACTTGATACACCAGGTTAGATTGCTCTCTCTTTGCTAGTTTGTTTTTACGGTTCTTTTGGCAACATCCAGCGTCCCTCAACCTTAGTTGTGAGAGTCTGCGTTGTCTTGTTTGTTCCTATTTTCTTGATTCTATGTCTGCACCACAGTAAACCTTTGTGCACTGAGTTGCTACTTTGTCCCCTTGTATTATTTGTACTTTATCACACTACATCTTAAACATCTCCCGGTTCTTACTTATTTTAAACATCCATCCACATGGAAAGAATCTATATGAACATATATGCGCATATATGCAACCTATATGCCACATATATGCAGAATATATGCGCATATATGCGGCATATAGGCCAAATTCAGGTACATATATGTGCTTATAGAGGGCATATAGGTCTCCTATATAGCTCATATACCCAGTGGCAGGTTCTGTTTGTCATACTTATTGTATAGCTCATATCTCACTTTTGCAACTGTCATACATGATGCCTAGCTCATATTTTTTTCTCAAGAATATCTGCATATTAGTCCAAAGTCCCTTACAGAAATAACAAGAATTTCACGCAATAACTTAATAATCGCATATGAACATGTGAAATTGGCATCACATTTGATCCTAAATACATGTTGACATGTGACAACGGCATGTTATGTGTAAACCAGTCATTATTAACTATGGCAAGTGAGAGGAGACAAAAAGCTATGATATCAACACAAATATCTAATACTATTTGTTACATTTTTTTCCTGAAACATTAACAATAACAAGGTCATCAATTCTTTCTTGACCATACTTATTTCCATTCTATGAAGATTGAGTTGTGTATTGTGGAAGAGAAGGAAATGTATAAAAACAAAATGGTTTGATGATGTTTATTTCATCAATTAAGCATTTTTTTTAAGTTGAAGTCACTGCCAGATTCACCACATTAGATAAAATTGGATTCACATCATTACAGCTCATACACATCCACTGAAAGGTAATACACTACACTGTTACCTCCACCAAATGCAATGTTTTCTATCTTGTCCGTAATGCAGTTTCTAGATGAATATGGCTCAGAGGTCCTTAGTCTAAATGTAGCAAAATAAAACAAAAATAACAAAATAAAAGTACATAGAAGAACTATACATTCAAGAAAACATGCCTTTCAAAAGTCACTTTCATCCCCGCATCTATTTGAGCATTTCACTGTGGTTAATGAATTTGAAGACAAAGTCTACATTTCTGTTCACAGTTTTAATGAACAGACACTTGTCTTTTATCTGAGATGCTTGTATAGCTACTAAAGGTCTCAGACTTTTTCCTACAGGGATGAAATAACAAGGATTCTTAAATTCCCACACGGAAAGAAAATATATGAACATATACCCCCGAATTCATAAAGGGTGTTTTTCCCTTGATCACGGTTAACTTGGCTAAACAGTGTATAAACAGGTGATGATCGAGCGGACAAATTTAGGCCTGAATACATAAACAGAGATCAGATCAGCTGCTGTTTATCCAACATACATGGTTAGTCATACTTCTCTAAGTAACAAAAGATATTCTTATCGTCCCAAGGGGCTTGTTTATCTCGTGTACAAGCTACCAATTCTCTGTTGGCTTGCTTGTGTGGCTGGACGTATGACCATGGATCTCTTGTGCACAATTGAAATAGCACAGGAAGAGAGGGCTGACCAAAGGCAAGGTGCCGAATTGAGGGTTTTCAAAGACAGGACGAATCCTTTAGAAGAGTATAGCAACACAAAATTTGTCAAGCGATACAGAATTTCCAAAGAATCATTATATCAGGGCTGCCAACTTTCTACGCAATCTCATGCATACGGTGTAAGTTTCATGCATTTTGAAGGCGTATTCACCGTAGTCAGCAATTATTCAACCAACGAATATTAATGAGATTCTTACATGTAATTAAAGTCCTTGTGCGTTGGAAGTTTCAGTTTCATTTGCAGTACGGTGGATTTCACCACGAGTAACATGGAAGCAATTGTGACTCCAAACATTGTGCGCTTTTCCTCACTCAGGGGTTGGAAGCAATGTGTGTTTCATGATCGTTTAAATTGTTTAAACGAAATAAGACCACTTGAAACGTTTTTATGCAATTCCATTGCTTCCAACCCCTGTGTAAAGACAAACGTGAGAATTCCAGAGTCATAATTGATTTCCACCTCTCTAGTGGTGAAATCCACCATAATGCACGTGAAACTGGTTAACTTCCATGCTCAAGGACTCAATTCTGTGCGAGAATCTCTTAAATGCACCTCAATTGAATAATTGCTGACTGTTGCATGGGAACGTGAATGCCTCTAAGAGGCGTGAGACTCACGGCGAATGCGTGAGAGTTGGCAGCCCTCTAGACCTAATCGAAGCAGACATTCACCATCCCACAAGACGAAACCATGTCCTTCTTCCAGTACCAACTATGTATTGCCCTGCGCTTTTATGCATGTGATGCATTCCCAAATGGTTGTTGGTGACACGTGTGGTGTATCACAGGCTACCTGCTGTCGAGTAGTTTGTCGTGTTACCGAGGCAATATGTGCCAAGAAAAACCACTTCATGCCATGCAGAGTGTCACATGACACCACTACACATCGGCTAAGCGGGGACTTGTACACGGATGGGTAAACACCCGATTATGTTCTATCTGAATTGCGCTAGTCACAGGAGTTTATCCACACGCGTACTTCTCTGTTTTAGCCACCGTACAGCAGTTGTACGTGACTAAAATAATCGGGTGATCATCACCCTTTATGAATTCGGGTAATAGGTTTTAATCCCCGCCTCACATCAACCAGCAGCGGTCGGCAGCTCTTTTCAGAAGTAGCGCGCAATTGGCCAATTCGCTACAGGGATGCAAATTAGGAAGGGCCTGCTGGGAAGGGTTATGTAGATTAGAGTTCCCTTAGGCGTCTCCTGTTGGCCAGACGAGCCCTCATAAAGAAAATTCTGATCATAATTTAGTTTGAATAATTTCTGCCCTCATTCTGAGCTTGTGAAATCCCACCCAGTAAATACATAAGAAGCAATAACTAATGAGCAGGGGCTTCAGCTACGAGCTGCGTGCACTCATCTGAGTTAAGAACAAATGGCTATATATGCGAAGAAGCCTAGGTACTTGTACATAGCTCCCTAATTAGGTATCTCAGATTCGGGTGGGATTAGAGATGCCAAATAAGACATAAAAAAAGACATTTAGGTTTTAATATAGGGCGACATGAAATTGAACGTTTTCATATATTATATGTACATATATGTACAATTTTTCTCAATTTTTACCTCATTTTCTGAAAGTACCGTCCACACAATGCAGTTAATGCTGGGCTTACACCAAACAACTTTTCAAGCGATTTCAAAGTCACAGATGAATTTCCAGAGTGGGAATAAAATCGCAAGTGTTGCAGCGTGCTCCCGTGATTTTGGTCGTTAGATGTAAGGTGGTCATAAAACTCAATCCGAGCTCTTTTAAGGCAGTCTTTCCCTCGTCTTGGCGTTACGACAATATCAAACATGATTATTATTATCACAAGTCTTTAGTCTTGTCTTATGTAAATCGTGTTGTTCAATAACATGACCACTATTAACAACCAATAGGAGCACTCTTCCCAGCACCAATCAGGAAGCAACAGGTGCAGGATGAGAAATAATCTCAAAAGGAATCTAGTTGTAGTCTTGCAAATAGTGACCCTGCAAGATCCCCAGTCTCATTGATTTGCTGACTCGTTGTCTTAAGATGTGAGAGGGTGTCAGATGTTAGTCTTTTAAAAGTCTTCTTAAAGTTTTATCAAAGTCCTCTAGTGTATAGCAGGCATAAGTTGCCCAACTCAATTTTTTTGAGGTAGTAGCCTTCTATAAAACATTTGACTTTGCCACACGATCTGGATTTACTGTGTTGCTTTGCCAGGAGTTATATTAGCAGCTGCAAGCTAGTGCTCAGTCACACCTGAGCAGTGAGAACAGGACTAGCTCTGCTCGCACAGCAGATAATTATGTTGACTCATGGGGTAGCTGAGCGTTGCAGTCCACCTGTACAACCTCTTCTCCGTGTGCCGGCAGTGGGTATTTCAGCCATATAAGGGCCTGGCGACACTTCATTAAAAAAGAATAGTGGATTTTATTAACTGCGGTCTCAATGCCAAGCTGCATTCTGGAGAGGGACTCCGATGTCTGCATGAGCGCAGCCAGTCCTGAAATATGTGGGACTGTCGTCTCACGCAGCAGTGTGTACAGTGGTCCCAAAATTAATGACACAATAAGGAACACAATATGAATCAGAAGATGTCTTAAGGGTAGGTTATTTGAGGACACCTTGAAAATCTTTGCTGCTGCTGTTACATTGCTGGCTGGGATATTATTTGATCTGTAGCTGTCTGAAATATTCTCAGGTGTTAAACACATGACACGCCAATCAAACACTCGCGAACAGCGGGGAGCGTTCTGATGTTGGCAGTTGTCGTAGAATGCTGGCCTAGAATGTTGCTCAGCTAACTGCCACGGCACGAACATTTCCAAACGCTTCCCAACAAAAACAGACAGCCATGGCACACCAAACAAACATCTGTGTTCATCTGTGTTCAAAACATTCTCATCCCAACTCGTCATATAGTGATGCTACCAGACCAAGTGTCAATATACAATGAAAAAGGAGCCTTTTGGCATCCTTATTTTATGTTTTGGGTTAGGGATCAGGTTAAACTGGTGTCAAATAAGGATGCAAATAAGCTTCCTTTTCATCCTGCATTGATGCTTGCTCAGGTAGCATCAGTATATGATGAGTCGGAATGAAACTAGGCTCCTCTGGTTGTTGGAGAACGTTTTACTGGTGTGACATAGGATTTAGGAATGTTAGGTAATGATTCTGCTTCATTTTTTATTCCAGAAAACTGAATTGAAAGGTGAAGATTTGGTACGTTTGAGGGAACTGCTTGAGATGATGCTACTGGTTTCATCAGAACCTGGACCACAGGAGGTGTATGAGAATTTGGCAGGTAATGAGGCCTGCAACCCATGTATGGACATAAATATACTGAAAAATTAAAGCTGACAGTCACCTTCATATTCATTGTTTATAAATCCTATGTGTTGGGAGTACTCAGTCAAAAAATGTAAAATCATGCCAATGTTCAATGTCCTCACTCATGACTTGTGGCAGCGATCAACTTAGCTAGAAAAATTATTAAAATGAAATTTTGAGCTCAACATTCTGGCCGTGAGATGAAATTTAGCCTTGCCAAATTTTCACTTCAAGATGCACAGCGAGTGTTAATTCCCAGCCGTGACAGCAAAAGCTAGTCTGTGTGTGTGTGAGTATGTCTGTGAGTGTGTGAGGAGTGTGTGTACCTGCATGTGTGTGTGTGTGTGTGTCCATGTGTGTCCTCATGGGAAAATGTGGCCCTCAAGACACCTATTATAGCAGGAACTACCACAGAGGTGGTTCTGAGTACTTTTCCAGGTGTTTATGTACCAGTCTGTCCGCGAACCGATTTTGTCAACATGATACAGTAGCATCATAACCATGCAAGATGCAGTCACAAAACTTTACAGGTGTGTAGTTGAGATCCCAATGAAGTCCAGGATTGAAGGTGAGTGTGGTCGAAGCAAGAGCACCGAAAGTAGGGGGGTAGGAGGTCTGGATAGTGTGATCCCAACGCAAGATGAGCTCTAGTTCATATTGAGGATGATAATTTCCCTGATTCAGAATGCATTTGCCAGAGAATGCCTCATCATACGTCCTTTTCTTGCTTCATCTTAAAGAAGAAAAAAACTGCCAAACTATCTCCGTTATAAACTACTGCCAAACCGTTCCTGTCACTCAACGACACTGAAGAAGCTCATTAGCGCTCGCGGCTACCTCACCTGTCACTCTCAAACTGCGCATTAATCCATTTCAAAATTCTTCTCGACTGCAAATTACTGATGCACTCCATCATTCCACAGTGAGAAATCTGCCCGAAATAATTTTAACCCGATCGTACAATTGCTGCCTCAAACGTCAGGCTACGTACCGCCACCAATCCACGGCGTCAGATCTGCCAGTCCGCCATACAGCAACAAAAAAAAAAAAAAACTGACACTGCAAGGTTGAGAAGCGTTCATTGACTTTCAAACGTTGCCACGGTGACATTATCAGAGAATGATTCCAGAATTTTGGACCCTTTATGTCTTTAGTCAGCAAAGGAATCCATCGCTCACTCAAGCACAAGGCAAGTTTCGAACTGGTTCAAAAATGGCACATAGTTTGTTTGTTCGGTAGAATTTGTTGGGAGGGAAGGCCTTCCCTCATGAAAATATCCTGGTAATACTATAGTATTAATGGCATAACTATTGTATTACTATAGTTTGCATAGTATAACTAGAGTAGTACTATAGCCATCACATTTTTTATTTATTTATTTTTTTATTATTTATCCTTTATTTAGCCAGGAAGGTCCCATTGAGATACAAGATCTCTTTTTACAGGGAGTTCTGGTCAAGACAGCATAAATAGTTGTAAACATATAAACATAAAAAAGAAGGGGAAAAAAATCACATTTCAGTACATACAATGCATAAAAGCAGCACAGAGGTAATAATTAAAGGAGAAACATACAGGCCATCTCCATATCACAGATTATGTAAAACAGCAACATGTTTCCTTCAGGGCAGTTTGTAAAAGTCTTTTAAAAGAATTTAAAGAGGGGAGTGCTCCTAAGGTAATAGTATTTTGCAACTCATTCCACGTCCAGGGTGCATAAAAGGCGAAAGCAGTTTTACCAAGCTCTGAATGCACCGGGGACATTTAAAAGGATCCAATTAGTTGATGTAGTACAATAGTTGCCAGTATGGTAGGACAAAAGGCTGGAGATATAAGTTGGCACTTTACCTAAGAATGTTTTTACGATAAATAGCAACATGTGTGTTTTTCTCCTGTGGTTTAGAGAGGACCAACCAAGCGATTCATATAAAATATAATGGTGAGTGCGAGAACCCGAATTTGTAACAAAGCATAAAGCAGCATGATATGCAGAATCCAGTTTTGTCAGAAGAGATGAAGCTGCGTGCATATAAATCATATCACCATAGTCTAAGACTGATAAACATGAGCTTTGCACAATTTTCTTCTGGCCTCAAATGAGAAGCATTTTTTAAGGTGGAAAAGAAATCCTAGTTTTGGCTGAAGTTTTTTCAGTAGATTGCTAATGTGCATATTAAATGTCATCTTATCATCAAGCCATATGCCTAAATATTTATAAGTAGTTACTCTTTCTATACATGTACCTTCCAATGTTGATAATGTAGAATCAATACTCATAGAGCGAGAATGAGTGAAGGTCATGTATTTGGTCTTTTTTGGATTGAGGACCAACTTCAGTTTAAACAATGAATGCTGCAGACATCGAAAAGCATCCTGCAAGTGCTCTATAGCTTGATTCAGAGAAGGTGCAACCGTGTAAACAACTGTGTCATCAGCATACAAGTGTAATTTAGCAGGATTTATTCCAGGACCTAAATCATTTATAAAAATCGAAAATAAAATAGGGGCTAAATTATGACTATAGTATCACCACAGTCAACAGTACCATGATATAACTAGAGTCCACACAAGTGTATTGCTGTAGTTTGAATAACTATAGTATTAATTTAGTAGTACTACACTATGGTGGCTAAAAACCATCCATTTACTATAAGATGACTATAGCTTGGGACTGTGGTAATTTTCATAAGGGTTGGATGCCAAAAGCCTTGGGCTCTTGAATAAAAAAGTTTGTGACCCTGCCCTAGAGCTCTGATGTACATGGCTAGTCTCCGCCGGTCATAAGTTTGACTACTTTTTCTCACCGCTCCACAGTTACTTTAGCAGTCAGTCAGTGTATTCACCTCACCTGGCTTCTTGGATCTGAGTTAGTTGTTGGGATCAAAGTGTTAAAAAATCCCCGAAACTTAAAGAGTTAAGGATATAAGAGACATGGTGGACTGCTATGGCACAACAAACCATCAACTGCTGCCCAAAGTTGTCTTAAACCTTAAAGTTGTGCTAAATTTAATTTAGAAGTTTGTATTGTGTTGTGTAGTGTTTCCCAACCCTTTCTTAGGCAGTGCAAATCTCTCTCATTGGAGGGCTCCCCTAAGCACACACACTTCTCATTGGTGGGTTGCACTGAGCACGCATATCATCCAGCTTTCTCATTAGTCGTTTCAAATGAGCACGCTTGCCATCTATAACAGTGGCCGAGACCCTGCTAATCCAGATTTAGTAAGGAGAAAAAAAAAAAAAAAAAAAAAAAACTTGACACCAACCCCATGTTAGCACAACTAGCTTCCTTTGCCTCAAAGGACCTTCAGGCAAAGTATAAAGTTTCATCTTCCCTGGGTGTTTGTGCCATTAAAAGTTTTCGGGGGTATATTACTACACTGCATGCAGTTACTGAGCGACTTGATCTCTGGCATTGATCTCTGGCTTTCTGTTGTAGCGTTTCATCTCGGATGTGTTATAATTTCCAGTGATCCCTTGCAGAGCATTTTATGAAATGCTCTTTGATGTCACCTGTTGACAAAGTCCTGTCACGTACGCATTGGTTTGCAGAAAAATAATGATTTTCATTATATGTTTCTGCTGGTTAGCGACACTGCCTGTCAAAAGCTTGGAGTGACACAACTCCTGTTGTTTTAGCAGGGTTGATACCCAGCGTCTGTTGCTATCTGCGGGTCACCAATAAATATTTAAAATCTTTTGACAATGGTGTTGATGTGTCCAATAGGATTTGGTTCTGTAAAAAGCAGAGGTTGAACACTGAGTGCAGTTCCTGCTCTGATGGCTCTATATGAAAGTAAATAAACTCAGAATAAAGTGATTGTGCAGAATCGTGTCAATTTGAAGGCGCGTACGTACATGCAAGAAATGTCCATTTCTTGTGCACCAGAAAAGCTCAACTCACACCTACGAGCAAAGGTTTTTATGAGCAATTCTAGCAAACAAGAAATCTCCACTTTACAAGATATGTCCATTTTTCGTATACCATAAAAGCCCATTTCACACCTATGAGAAATGTTTGGTATAACCCTAACTCTAACTCCAAGTAAGAACAAAAGGAAGAGTTGAATCCATCCCATGACTTCAACGGCTGTAGCAGGAAAAAAAAAGATAGTTCATTCTTATATTGAGTTTTATCAATTCATGCATATCAGAACTATATAATTCTAAGGGACAAAGTAAATAACAGTTTTATATTGACACCTTTTGGTATACGGGAAATGGACATTTCTCGTAGGTGCAAGGAGTGCGTCTTCAAATCAACACGATCCATTGCGCTTCCACACAGCTCACACCACAAGTGATGAGAAAATAAAGCCATGAAATTTTGCAGTTTCATGACAACTTAACTGCCTTTTATGTTCATGTTTACACTGCTAACGTCATTGCCTCAGTTCCATGGGATCGAATCGGGCAGTCTAATTAAATGCCATCGCATTGTCATTTTGCACATCCATTTTGTCAATGTCGACGGCTCGAAAATGCTCTCGTCTCTAGCCTGGCAGCTTCCTCTTAACCCAGGTTGAACTATGACAAACTGTGAAATTGCTATTTGGCGAAAGTGTCGTCGCGAGCTTACATCGGCGTGTTGTGACAACGGACAAAAAAAGAGTCACTTTTCGCTCCCCCAACTTCCAGAATAACATGCTAATGAGATTACGTTGACATCACTGACAAGGACACTTCTCCAGTCTCAACACTGAAACTGGAATTATTCCAGAGAACCATCAGACTGGTACATAAAGAATCACATTCGCATAGCAGCCATTTTCTTCTAGTTTCAGTCTTATGAGGGGCATTGTTTCTGGATGGGTTTTTTCACTTAAGGTAGATTAGCACTGAACATAATTACAATAAATTTTTCACACAACATCACCTGGGTATGAAATTGCCTCTGCATGTAATGGGAAGGTTTAATCGGTGATAAATGTTGCTCTAAGTTTGAGCAACGTTCCACCTTTTTAGAACGATTTGAAACATCACATTGTCGACACCCATCCTTCTTGTGACCAATCAAGGACAGAAGGATTCTGGGATAGGTGCATTGAAGTGATTAATTTGTTGTGACTATACTGAGCTGCTTTCAGCCTCAAACTGAAATAGTTACAATTTCTTTCAAGACCTCTTTAGCGAAATGCACTGCCCAGTCAGTCATGAAAGCAGCGCCTCGGTGAATATCACTTGTCTAATCATTGGTGGATGAATCATTGGATTTTACTGATAACTGAAGTCAAAAGCTGTTTAATTATATGACCCAACTTGAAAATATCAAATAAGAGAAGGGCGAAAACTCTAATGTCCCCTCACAGGGACGACGCAACATGAAATACGTACAATGTCAGGAGCTCCTGTGGGGCAGCCTCATTTATTTTTAGCTGGAGGTCCTCGGATTGTTATATTCACCGCTTGCGCACTTTCCTGCGGTGAATATCACTGTTTACAGTGACCAGCGGGGCTCACTCGACCAATCAAGACAGAGCGAATCCTTACCTCATATAATAAATGATTTTACTGTTTCAAGCTGGCAACTTTTTCTCCTCCTTGAGTTTTATAGCAAAGACAAGAGACGTAACTGACCGAATTCGAGGTGTAATTACAGTGAAACAGTGCTCTTCACAGTTAAAGTGACCTGCTTGAGGACCGTACAAGCATTTGAGCTTGCATCTTTGCTCCATAAGGTGAAGTTTGGTGCGCACTTATGCTTGTAAGACACGTATCAACAGGCGTCTTATGGAAAGTTCTGGACGTCACAGATGTGTTTAACCAGGGCAGTTAGATATTCTGGGCCCCATGAAGGGACATAATTTAGGGCCGCACCAACCATTCAGAGTTACCTTCTTGAACATTTTGAAGGCCCCTGACAATCATGGGCCCTACGAATCATTTGAGGGTGCAGTACCACTGTATTTACGCTTAAATGAAGTGTTGGACACCATCTGTCATGCACGCTGTCTTCTCCATGGAAACCAACTGGATGCAACTCTGTTAAAAACATCAACTTGAAACACTGCCGCAATTTCCCCCGAGGAGTTAACAGTTTGCGAGTCCTACAGGGGAGGATACATCGTCATCTATTCCTCCAGCCTTTCCTGAAACCCATCCTTTATTTTAGTCCTATTTATTAGGTACATGTTAATTATTTTACAGCTAACCAATATACTCGCCAGAGTCACTGCATCAATTTCGACCAATCAAATCACCTGGGTCACTGTATCTATCTCCATCACAATGATAGAACTCTTAAGTCCATCCAGCCAATGAGAATATACTACGATAACCAATGATAGTGTCTGATAAATGTTATAAATATTCAACAGATACAGGACACTCTAGGTTGGCACTTTTTTCTGTCTCACTGCAATCATTTTGGTCGTCACACACAGTCGACGGACATGCCTTACAAGCATAAAACTGCCTTCACTCTTTTCAGCTGATATGTGATTAGAGTACATTTAAATGAACATTTTAATGCTGATGTCACAATGACTAACAGTAGGTTTAGCTCAAGAACAATTAGAATAATAATAAAAAAAAACCTACACTTCAAATACAGGCGGGGTTTTGTTTTGTACTGTGCTTCTATTAAACAAGCATTCAATCTATATTATATTGATTGGCTGGTATAAGTTCACAGCTGATACAAGCTAGAGAAACATAACCAGAGAAGCACAGTAGCACTTCACAGAAAAATCAAGATTCACAGATGAGAGGAGATCCATTATGTATGCAGTGGGACTACATGAGTCAATATTCTTGTGCAATGAGTGCATCTGTCAGGCGCCAATAGTGCTGATTATCAAAATTATACAAGGATTGATGCTCAAACCAAGGACAAGAGTGTGCCAGGGAATATTTGCCAAAAAATACAGCGTTTGTGTGTGTGTGTGTGTGTGTGTGTGTGCGCGTGTGTGTTTGTCTCCATGTGTTTGTGTGCAGGGGCATAGTTGTATTTGAGTGTTAAAGGGTGTGCGTGACTGTAGGAAGGGTCTGTGCGTGTATGCGTGTGGCGAGCGCGTGTGTGTGTGTGTTCATGTACGTTTGTCAGCATGTGTTTGTGTGCAGAGGCATGGTTATATTTTATGTGTTTGAGTGTTTTTACACGCGTGTGTGGCTCTTTGTGTGTATGTGTGAGTTTGTGCATGTGGATGGGTCTGTGTGTGTGTGTGTGTGTGTGTGTGTGTGTGTGTGTTTGTGAGTGAGAGGGAAAACTTTTGTGAATTATATAACTTACTTTGATATGTTTTATTTCTGCTTACGTCTGGCTGGCACACTCCTCTAATTGGGAACTGATTTATTATTCAAAGTACCAATTAATCCACGATTTCAGATGAAAACATTGGATCTGAAAACTGGACGATACAGAGCAGCTGCATGGCAAGCAGTGAATTAGAATGCATATATTTACTTAAACACCATGTGCACTATCCAACACACACACACACACACACACACACACACACACACACACTGCACACACCGGCACCCATGTGATCATATTCAGATACACATGCATATGCACACACTCTACACACAGCTATTCACACCAACATCCATGTGCACAAATTCAGGTGTACATTCACACACACGCACACACACACACACACACACACACACACACACACACACACACACATACACATGCATATGCACACAGGTTCACACAGCTATGCACACCAACATGCATGTACACAAATTCAGGTATACATTCACACACACACACACACACACACACAAGCACTCTGCACTCAGGTAATCACACCAGCATCCATGTGCTCATATTCAGGCAAACCTGTGCACACACGCACAAACACACACGTAAGCACACTTAGAGCAATGTGCACACGTATGCACACACACTCAACCTCACAGATGTGTGCACAAACATCGAAATGCCAACACACACACACACACACACACACACACAGACACGCACACAGTCATGCGTGCAGAAAAGCACAGAAACTTGCTTATAAACATATTTGCACATCACACAAATGTAAAGTAATGCATCTTGACTGTACCTTTTAAGTGGATCTTGTTCTCTGGACTGTGCACTAATACAGAGCTGACAGAATCCAGGCTGTCATAGTTACTGCAGCCGAGCGGCCCAGTCCTGGTCTCCGTTACCTAGGAAACAGGGAAATATTTTAATACCTTATTACTTGTAAATTACGCACCTGTTTGATGAGCTTTCCGCCGCCACAGCTTGCAGTTGTTATTCCTTGTTTCAGAATAATTTTATCATTTCTAAGGTTTCTTCCCCTAAAGAAAAGGGCTTCCGCAGTTAGCAGCCTCGTCAATAGCAAAATGTCACGGCGTAGCACATTTTCAAAAGCCACGTTCGTCTCCCGCGCGTTGTCTCCCGGAAACTCAGGCTTTGGGAGGAAATTAGCAAAATTATGTGTCACGTCGCTTCAGGGGGTGGCCATAAAATATTAATAAAACACCGCGCGCTGAAATCTATTTTTGGCGATTTCAGAGCTCCTCTTTGACGCTTAAAGAAACCCGCCATTGCAGGAGAACTAGATCATCTCTCGCTGCTTATTCCCCAGTTAAGCCAGTGCAGAATTCACAGACATGCACACGGAAGCCATTCTGGCTCAAACCTACAGCATTAACGTCAAACCGTGATATCGTATCATATGCATGCAACATGAAGGCAAATATGGAATAACTAGATCCCCTAAAATGCCACAAAGGGATATATTTACTGTACACATTACTGACACCTTAGTTTGGAATTAAAATCATAGCATATCATTGGTCTCCTTACCATTCATTTTCGTCGGAAGTACAAACATACAGTATTTCACATTAAATGACGTCATCGCATAAATACAGAATAGGCTAACGATAATGACTGCAGCATTTTATTTATACAGAATTGGTGTTACCAAAATAGCACTTTTTACTCTAAATAGAATGAATTAAATTCTGTTTCCATTTAAAAAAAAAAAAAAATTTTTTTTGAAGATGTCAGTATGTTATGCAGGAGCATTGTACCCTGAATATTCAAATGGATATTCCCACTTGAGTAACAGAGATTGGAAACAGTATCTCCCATATATCCGAGCCTAATGAGAATGTATTTGGAAATCTAGCTGAAACAGTAAATAGCATGAATTTTACATGGGCTGGGTGAATCAATGCATGGCTGCCATCATTAATTAGCTGAGCTGCCTCTGTGGCAAGCGGAACCTCGCAATCACACACGGGACAGACATACGCATTTATTTACTGGTCTATTTATGTGTTTTATTACGGAGACTTGTTCCAGCCTCTCACCCAGTGAATTCTGGGATTGTGTCCTACCTCCACTGCAACCCTGACTGGGGATTAGCAGGTTAGATAATCTTCCATTCTGTCAAAGGCGGCCAACTTTTGCGTGTTCTCCACCGGCTGGGATTCTAGATGGGCGAGGGGGTGCCAGCATGAGTTTTTAAAAGCCCGCTGATGGAGTTTTATTGAACCCGACAGCCGGCGTTATTTAGACAGCGCTGTCAGTTACGGCGGGCCTCGAAGACACCGTCTGTGTAAATCCCAGGCCGCTGAGGTGAAGGGTAACCGCACTCCCTGAGTCAGAATGAGATAGTCGCCGTACAGACAGTTGACAATTATCTTGGCAGCGCAAATTTATTGGAGGCACTGCCCGTGGGACGTGAGGTTCCTCCTCACACAAATGCCGCATAAAGAGTTTACTAGAAGGCTGCCACTACAATTGTTGTGGGGCTTTTTTTTTTTTGTATCTAAAGGAAACAGCCAGTGTCCTTTTGACAAAGTGCTAAGATCTGTTCGATTTAATCAAAAGTCAAATGGCAAGAATATCAAAATCTGTGCTGGATTGTTTGTCTTTCCAGGGTGTATTTCCATCTCGCACCCCCAGTGCATGCTGGGATAGACTCCAGTAAAAACAACCCCTCTGGACCCTCGTAACTCTAGCTTACAATAACCAGGAACAATCTACTCAGATGAACAATGGATGGACAGATGGATGGATGGATGGATGGATGGATGGTGAATAGATGGATAAATGGATGGATGGATGGATGAATGATGGATGGATGGAGTCATTTAAAACTTGACCATGCCCTCTTCATCCATATATATTACACTGCATCAGACTTAATACAGCCCAGAGTTTAAAGAGGGGAACTCCTCCTCCGCTCATACATTTAAAATGATGTGTTGATATTGTGCCTGCTTTCTCAACAGTATTCTTTCGACAAACATGCATTTGCCCAGTTACATTCCAGCCAGCTTCCTATTGGCAAGCCACAGCGTGTGAATCTGAAGTGCCTTTAATTTTCAAAAAGTTATTTAGAGTGCGCCAGCATCGTGTGCGAATCAAGTGTTTCCGGCAGCGACCATCTCCATGACGACTCACCAACAGCCATTAGGGCTCTGATCATGAAAGTGATCGCTTCCTGCGAGTTTGACGCCGGTATTGACATTTCTAAATGAGCATGGCCACCAGCCAACACGGACACAGGACACAATTTGCATTGCTCGCCAAAAACAGTTCTCCTCTCCATTAGCTTAAATACGCTAAAGCAGGGCGAAATGTTTGAGGTAGACCGATCTCATTAGCTGTCATACACACAGAATCCACTTAGCGGCTGCAGCACTCACCATTCAGGCGGAGTTCTCCTCGTACGTATCCTCGGACATTTATTTTTTGCAAAGAACTTCCCATGATAGGAACTCAGAGGAAATATGCCATGCTGGGTTGAGGTGAAAGGCTAGTTTAAAAAACTCTGAAAGCTTGTTAACCAGCAATAAAGGCCCAGGTAATTCAGTTGAGTTTAGACAGCAGGGGCGATACCCGAACATCAAGGCAATCTCAGTTGCTTGCGCAAGTGAACAGACGGGAGGTCTCGCTTTCCATCCGGAGGTTGATGGGAGTTTGGCAGAACAGTGAGGTGGAGTGGTTATAAAAACAACAGAGAGAAAGCGAACCAATGTCAGTTTGTGTTTGGCACCCGCGTCTCTGAAATGGAAAAACACAGCGATGACACAAACCAGGGGTGAGAGATAAGCCTCTTCGCAATACCGCCGGCTGGATTTCTTTTTCAGAAGCTAATCTTCTTTTCATTCCCTGTATGCTCTTGCATGGCCTGTGTCTTACGCGTGTTGAGCTTAGCCACTTCATAAACACTGGCTATGCTTTTTTTTTTTTCCTGGGTTCGACTTCTGCCACATCTAAAAGGGTCTAAGCGTTCGAACAAGAATCCGCCGGGTTAAGAAAACTGGCTGCTTGACTATGTTGCTGAAAGTGTAATATTCTTTTCTCAGTCATGTGCATGTTTACTTCTGGGTTGGAGTGTTACCTCATGGCGAGAAGGTCTCAGGTTCGAATCCCAGTTGTGACCTATCTATGCTGAGTTTGCGTGTTCTCCCACAGTACACCTGCCTCTCCAACTGATGTCAAACAACACACAACTATAGGCTGAATTGGAGAATATATGTTCCTGTGACTATGACTGTGTGAAGGAATAATGTATGGGCCCTGAAACAGATTCCATCTTTGAGTTGGTCTCTGCCGCATAATTGGACAGAAAACTGTGCAGATATGAGCAAATGCCAAATGTCATGTTTGTTGTAACCCGAGTTTGATACAAAAATTCCCATGAATTACCAGCTGAAGGACATCTCTCGTGTGTGGCATCCTCTGTAAAGGCAGGAGCGAAATCATGGATGGTGGATCGACATTCGGGAACAGGACGGGTTACCGCGGTTGACCGCACACAGACACAGAACAGCGCTGAAATTCAGCCCTCATCTCGACCCGGCCAGCCATGAAGAGAGAGAGGAATGTGAATTGGAGAGGGCAGACGTGTCATCGGCTGAGGTCAGTCTGCAGTATTGTGCCTGATACACCCATGCATTCAGATAGGCTGACCTCCTGACCTGCGATCGCCCGGGTAACCACCAACCGCCTCCCCAGCGCATGGCTGAAACGATCAAGCAATTTTCTCCAGAAATGCTTTTCTAAGACCGTCAGGCTTTGTCCTGGACAGTAAGATGTGCAGAGCCAATGCTATCTTAATGGAGTGCACATGAGGCAACACAGGAGTGAGGAATGTATGGAATCATGATTCAATACTTTGCTTTTGAATAGTTTGCGCTACATACAGAAAAACGTGCAGCTTTGATAATTGAAACACAAAAATGAAACCATGAATAGCAAAAATACTGAATAGTGTGCATGGGCTTGGAAAGTAGCTCATTTATTCACACATTGTAGCTAAACTGCATTATTTTTTCCCCAAAATGCTGCGAGGATATGAGGAGTTTGTTTCCAAAATGCAATATATCCATTTTACGCATTTTGAGTAGATCAGCTTTTTCTATGTTGGCGCCTATTGCATTTTATAGAAAAACACAAACTTTGACCATGAAAAAATACACCTTATATTATGAATTTATAAAAATAGATTTTTGCTCCATGTGTAAAAAGCACAGGGCTATCGCTCTATGGTATTATCTCAATTTTTCTAATTTTGGCACTTATTGCGTTCTGGAAACAAACTCTTCATATGATGGTGATGATGATGGTGATGGTGAAGATGATGATAATGATGATTATTATTATTATTATTATTCATGGGGCCCAGTGGAGCTAGTCTGGCAGACAGCCTGAGACACGCCCACATTCCCATAGACACTCCCATGTATATCAGACACTGCTCCGCCCCTCTGGTAGAGGCGCTATATAAGCTGCTCTCTTGCTCCGCCTCCATGGGAACATGCCTCTGCCTGCTGCTGTGCTGCATCACTCTCTGCTGCTGCCAGTAAACATCCCACCTCCACCCCAGCATCCACCTGTGGGCTCTGAATTTCTCCCAAGGAGGACATCCTGTCACAATCTGCTCTCTTCTCCTGAAGCTCATTGGGCCGCAGAGTGCGTAAGGGTCAGAGACTGGACGCCAAACTATTGAGGTATCTATTGGCTACTCCTGCTATTATTAGCTTTCACACGATTTGGCCAACAGAATTATTATTATTATTATTATTATTATTATTAACCGAGAGATGATATTATTGTCATCAATATCATACAGCTGATATACAGTATACCAAACTGTAATTGAAATGCATCTGCCCAAACGGAGCCAACACAAATTTAAGGATTTAATGATGGCAATAATAAGTGAGGGGAAGAACAGCCCTCAAGAAGTAAGAAATATAGCATTCGGTTTAGGCACAGGATTACTCCCTGTTGGAGCATTAAGCTTACAATACCTTTTTATTTATTCATTTTAGCACATATACCCTTCGAAAGCAATTATTTTCATGTTCTGCTCAAAACTGTTGGAAAGATATAATTGCAAATGACTTTGAATTTTCTCAACAAAGCTTGATTGTTCGGTATCTTAATTTCAGATTTGTTTTGCCGCCGCAAAATCGCCCTCATTACTGAAAAGGCGCGTTGCTTTGTGCTAATGCCTCGGCTTAATCAATTTCTGTTGTCTGCGTGGGCCGTCGACTCCCACCTGGTTGATGCGGATCGCCGCTAATTGCGATGACACTTGACGTCTGTCGGTTTCCATGACGACAGTGCTGGGGGATCATTTGCAATGATGGTGGATGTATGTATCAGTTTGTGCTGTCCATCTGTGAGGCAGTCACTTCACCACAGACGGTGACAGTGAACATGTGCCAGATTATGTGAGTCAGCCAAAGTCCCAGAAACTTCTAGAACATTGCAATTTACTGCAGCTTGACAGTGGTGTACATGTGCAGGCAGTTTGGACCAGCAGTTGACAGACAGAACAGTGAGATCTGCTAGAAATTGGATACTCAGGGCAGTAATTTGTAAACCATTCATTCCATGTGAATTACACCCTTACTTAGAGGGGCATTTTGAATTCAACGGCTGATTTTCAGCCTTAATTTGCGAGTATCTACACCCATATTGAATTGACGGTGTAGGACCAACAATCCTTTAAAATTCCGTCAATGTCCACATTCTCAAAGATGTCACTGTACATCTCTACATCAGTAACCAGGTCGATTTTTCAACTGTCTTGGAAGTGACAGCAACCAATCTCCTCAACGCTTTCATCTGCAGAGGAGTCATTTATCCAGATGTTAAATGCCTTACTACTAGACAGGCATCTACAGTATTTCCCTGTCAGTTTTATGATAGCAGTTCACCAATGTAAACATTATTTGGCCCTATAGTTCAAGAGAATGGATAATATTCTTCACTACATGGTAGTTAATCTTAATAGACAGATTAATCTTGAGAGCGCTAAATGCAGCTATCATTGCTCAATTATGCAAGATATCAAAATCAAAGCTGTTGAAAACCTTGTTTAACAACTCGCCACATGATAGGTTTTCAACAGCCCAAGATAATTAAATTTATATATATTTTTTATTATTTCAGCGCTCTAAGGGTTAATATGACCTACTGGTCAGTGAGACCTCAGCTGGGGGTGCTTCAGGAGGTAGGATATTGCATAATAAATATTAGTAGATAACTGCACACTGCAACCTGTATCACCCTGAAATCTGGCACACGGACTGAAGTAAAAAAAAAAAGACCTATATTACAATTTTCTCATCAAAGCTTTCTTGCGAATTTTTTACTCCTTCTGCTTCCTGAAACACCTCTAGGTGTCTCCAGTCAAAGTCAGTCCTGTTTCGAGGAGAGATGAACCAAGAAACAGCAGTGCTACAGGCCGATAGCGGGTGAAGTTGTGTGTCAGAAGGGTTGCTATTAGACACGCCAAACGTGCTTTTTCAGTTAGGAAACGCTAAGTGCATCTGTCCTGATTTTTTTTCGGTAAAAAGTGCTGGACGAGTCTTTTCCGTGGTTGCTACACAATAGTCTTGTCAATCACTTTGTGAACATTATGAGCAATAGTAACGGTGCTGGCAAACTGATCTAATTCCATCACAAAAACTGACACGTTGTTTGTTTTTTAAAGCAGTTGGCACTTGATTTAGACCTGAACGCGAGTGAGAAATCTGCAGAATAATGCATCAACTTGTGTGAAATTGCATATCAGAGGGTCAAGACAGTGCTAAGGGCAACAACTGAGTTCTCGGACATCTTTTTTTACAATGCAGTTCATTGCAAAATCATTCTCCGCCTCCACTTTCGCGTGATTAGACAAGAATGGCAGTGACATGGGATGCTTTTATCAATCAAGGAACCTCAAAGTGGGAATTTTTTCCGCTTGACACTTTCACAAAAAGGCTAGGAGCACAAACATGAGGTGCACAAAAGCAGCATTGAAAATGTTTCAAATTATTAAAAATAGTCATACAAAAGTCACCACATGCCGATAAAACACATTTGGCGTTAACGGCCCTTTAGTACGCGGATGATCCTAAGGGCACATAGCTTGCATGTGGCCCAAAAATGAATGAAATTATTATTGGGTGCCTATATCCCTGTCCCCTCATGGGCCCCAGAATTCCTAGCCATGCCCTTGCTAATCAGTTTTCAAGCAGAAACGCGGGGTCTCGCCGTACCTTGGCAGGGGAGAAAAAAATCTATGTACAGAAAGTTAAAGTGTTTGTTGCAACTCACAAACTCAGCCAGCTAAAACAATCCTACTATTTTTTTTTTTTTTTTTGCAGAACATGGTGGTTGAAATAAAGTAGTGGTAGATTGACAGTACATTAGCAGCTGTGTGTTTGTGCTGGCCTGTTAGGATCAGTAATGAACACAGAACAGTAAGGTATGTAAGAATCTGGACGCCGACTGGCTTTTACAGGGCTGTAATTTGTAAACACTTTAGTCCTTGTGAATGTGCATTCCTCCCTCAACAGTTTGATCTACAAACTGTCTGCTATCCTGATATTTAGAGCCATGCCGCTCGAACGGCACCAAAAGTACTTCCCCATCAGTTTCTATGGCAGCAGCTGCACTTATCTGAGCATTACCGACTCAAATCTGTCCACTTTTAAAAAGGTGTTTTTCCAGGGGTCAACAAGGCTGAAATTTACACCCTCATTGAATCAACCGAATAGGACCAAATGCTTTAAAATTTTGTCAATGTCTGTATT
Source organism: Gymnothorax javanicus (assembly GCA_029692085.1). Taxonomy (NCBI): domain Eukaryota; kingdom Metazoa; phylum Chordata; class Actinopteri; order Anguilliformes; family Muraenidae; genus Gymnothorax; species Gymnothorax javanicus. The sequence goes on from CM056198.1 coordinate 122,114,397, forward strand.
GAAAGTAGGCGTCTTTCCTGGCATCTGCGAAGGTGAATAAATCCAAGGTCTGAAAGCCAAAGAACTTCCCTAATATTTTGTTCCAACCACCACGATTTTTTGTTCAAACCGCCACGATTTTTTTTATTCCAACCAGCAGGATTTTTTGCCTCAACCAGCAGGATTTTTTGCCCCAACCAGCAGGATTTTTTGCCCCTGCCACCATTACTTTCCAATAAGCACGAATCTCTGGCTGGTAAAGTGCACGGATAGGAACGAACACACGACAGGACTTTGCTTTCGGACCCCAGGGGTTTTTTCTGTTTTTTCACACGCCGCCGTTGGCGGGTTACCTTAATAGCGGAGGTGGCGATCTGGAGATGATGTAGCCTCCTCAGGGTGCTCTCGCGGTCGGTGAAGTAGGAGGCAGCGAGCTGGTGCAGGATCTCCAGGGACACCAGCGAGCTGTTCCCGCCTCCGTCTGACTTCTTATTCAGCTTCTGTTTGTCCAGGAATATGGTGAGCGACTCTTCCCCTGAGGGCAGAGCAGCACAGGCTGGGGTCATGACCTCTCCCCGCCGGGCCTAATCAACTGTGCACTGTCCAATGGGCCGTAAACTGGAAAACACAGCCCGAGATTACCCAATACCCAGAGGAATGGGATAAAGCACACTGTCAAAGTTTTTAATATTTAATTACCAGGACCAGAGAAATACAAATTAATATGGGCTTGAGAAAGGAGGAGCAGTGCTTTTATTCGCCAATTCATTTTTATCCATTTGTTCTTTTTGTCTATATTTTTAAATGCCTGTTTAACATTTAACCAATACAACTGCTTTATTGTGTGTTCTGATTTTTAAAATAAAAATATTCTTATATATATATATTTTTTATTTTATCATTATTTTATTTTAATTACAGTACAGTATTACAGTGTGTACAAACATAATTAGTCCAAAGATCTATGTTGTTTTGCCTCCATGTAGATTATTTGAATGCCAGTTTTTTATTTACCCACTACAGTGCACCTGTTTTAATGTGCTAGAATTACTTGCACTGCCTTTATTATTTTATTTATTATTATTTATTTTTCATTCACGGAGATGTAGCAGTATAAGATATATGCAGATTGCACTTGTCGGAGCACGATATGAACTCGGAGGATATGAACTGGGCCCTCAGATATACTGTCCTGAGCAGCGTAATGAAATGAAGTACAAGGGAACAGGAGTGTAATTTCACCGCTGAGGTTAACAGGAAATATGGCTGCCCTGTGAGGAGAGAAGTGCAGGCCCTGTGACAGGCTCTTAATCAGGGGCTCCTCTCTCCTGCACCGGGCCGAGAGAGGGCATATGCTTCCTGGAGATGTGTGCACTCATACTGATGCACATGATCGCACACACACACTCACGCACATACACACACGCGTGCGCGCACACACACACACACACACACACACACACACGCGCACGCACATGCACGGACACACGCGCGCGCGCACACGCACGGACACACACACAAACAAATGCATGCACACACACTCACAGACACACACACACACACACACATGAATGCATGCACACGTGCACACACGGACACACACACACATGCACACGTGCACGCACATGCACAAATACACACACACACACACACACACAATGCACACATACACAAGCACACACACATAATCTCAAGTACAAATACACACACATGAATGCACGCACACACACACACACACACACACGCACAAATGCACATACGCACAATCTCACACACAAGCATGCAGGGACACAGACACACACTTGCTTGCACACGGATACACAAAAAACTAACATGTGCACACACAAACACGCGCACACATATGTGCATACACACAAATGCACGCACAGTCAAACATGTGTACACGCTTGCATATAGGTACACAGACAGACACAGACATACACACATATTTTACATAAATACATGGATACGTGAATGGATGCATGCACACAGATACTCTGTAGACATGCTTCCAGGCACACGTAAACTCACAGACACACACACACACACACACACACACACACACACACACATATGCGCCTAGACAGACACGCACACTCACATAATTGCAAGTACAGACAACTACACACACTCATGCCAGGCACATTTCACATCGCTTATACACACACACACATACACACACACACACACAAATGCAGTCACACTAACACAAAACCCACACACGCATGCACAAATGCACTCGCACAAACGCGTGCGCTCATACACTGCTGAATTCGGCCACAGTCTAATTAGTATTCAGTTAATGGCTTCATCTTCCCTCTCTGGTCGGAGTTGTTAATTACCATGGCTCACCATAGCTTTGTGACCGCATTCATCTCCCACGTCATTTAGAGTCCCCGACTTCAGTTCATGTTCCCAGCAATAAGTGACATGGTAATTAGGATCAGGATCTGAGCAGAGGCATTGCTTTAGTGTCGTGACGGACGATCATAAAACACTGCTGGGGCCACATATTCCAGCCATTGTTCAAATGCCAGCGGGAGAGTGAAAGATTCACTGCAGCTTTTAAACACAAAAGATTTCTGCTGCTACTCACACGCACACACACACGCACACACCTGCACACACATACTCACATTGAATAAGAGCACACCACACATGCACATTTGCCTGCCGGCGTGCACACACACATTGAATAAGAGCTCACTACACATGCGCACGCACACACATATGTGTATGTGCAACTACATGCAAACATAAATGCAGTTGCATGCGCATTCGTGCACAAATAAACAAATATTTACGTGCACGTTCATGCACATGCATGCGCACACAACACAATGACTCCGATTCACAAATAATATGACCAGAAACAAACAAACACACACACTCTCGCTCTCTCAAAACGGGCTTTTTAAACCATTCTGCCACACTGTGGGTTTACAATAACTTTCCAATGCCACGGCAGTTAATTTAGTGTGAGAGTGATTGAATCCCATTAAAGCAGAAGGTACTTTCCCAGACAATGATTGAATTAAGGATCCCATCTAGATAGAGTGATTTCCTAGAGAACGCGAGATAAATGAGGCCCAATTTCTGGCCGCAATCTAAGCTGTTAGCATAGCACTCTCCTCTGCCTGAAACCAGTCAGTTAGTATGGCACTCTCTCACAGCTTGAGACAATGAGGTCCCTCTACCTGTAGCAATACTGTTAGTTTAGCATCCACTAACAGCCTGAGATAATGAAGTTAGCTAAGCACCCTCCCACTGCCTGTAGCAGTAGCTACTGTTAGTTTAACACCCACCTACAGCCTGAGATATTGAAGTTAGCTTAGCGCACTCCCTAGGCCTGTAGCAATGCTGTTAGTTCAGCATCCGCCTACAGCCTGAGATAATGAAGTTAGCTTAGCGCATTCCCGCTGCCTGTAGCTGTACAGTTAGTTTAGCACCCTCTCACTGCTAGAGATAATCAAGTTAGCTTAGCACCCTCCCACTGCTTGTACCCACTCTCTGCCTTTAGAAATCCAGGCTAAACAACACAGCTTAACACCCTCACACTGTCTGATACAGTACGTTAGATCAGCTCCTTCCTGCTGTCTGATTCAGTACGGTTAGCTTAGCACCTTCCCACAATCTGATACATTAGGGTATGGCTAGCATAGCGATTCTGCTCTGTCTGATACAGTACAGTTAGCTTAGCACCTTCCCACAACCTGATACATTAGACTACAGTTAGCTTAGCAACTTCCCTCTGACTGATACAGTACAGTTTGCTTATAGCAGTCCTGGCCAAAAGATTTCAGTTCTCTAAGCACCCCCTTAAATGTGAAACTGAGTGAATAAATAATTTAAACGGACTTGACAATCTCAAGGGGAAATGCTCCAACAATGTGTGAGAATTCATAAGAATTTTACAGAGTATGTGCAAGGTCTAGAGCAGGAGCCCACAGGGGTTAGCCTAGCTGAAAAGCGAACCAATTTTCTCTTGTGTAATACTGCTGCATGTACATCGCTTTTCATGAGAATGGAAGTCTGCCGGGCCCCTGGTGGTGGGTGTGGCCAGGAGGGCTGTCACACAGGACCAAAAATATTGAGCTAGATCAGCTCAAAAGTGTACCACATGAAACAAGTGCAAAATGCACCCTACATCCTCAGAAATGATAAACAGGGACAAAAATACAAACTGTCTTTGGGAAATCGTCTGGGCCACCCTGTTAAACTTATGAATAAAGAAGTTGAAATTTGAAAATCTACTTAAATCTACATTTATTTTCTAAATGTATGAAGACAAGATTATAATTCACAAATCTGAGAAAAATGTAGGATTGAAAAGATTCCATACATATGGGGTGGCCAGAGTGCCAAAAAACTTGAGAATTACATTTTCCAGTGTTATATTCAAGTCACAAAATGCTGCTGATCAAAGATACCTTAAGATTTTCAAAAAAATAGTCAAATGTGTAACAGATACTATCTAATTTATTCTTAGAGGAATGAAGTATGCAATTGGAATAGGCTTAATCCAACTAAATACCTATCACACCGAACTTGAGAAGACAGTGTTTGTCGATACGTGTACAAAGGTTCCAAACTCAAAACCCAAAATGCTGGTTTTCCTCTTGACAAGTAGTTTAATCAGATTAATTAAACAGAATACGCCAATCCTAATAATATTTTAATACTGCAATGATAAGGTACTGTAGTGAACATCAAAATGCATTATAGGAATTCACCACGCAGAAGGAAGCAGGCGATAACGGCAGTGACTGGGTGCTGCCCGGAAGTGCTACACTGCAGGCCTACAAATTTGGCTGCTCTGCCTCTTCAACATCAGAATCTGAGTCCTCACTCCATGGCTCAGCGTCCGACGTGTCATGTCAAACATATTGTGTTTTGCAGCGGTCTTGGAGATCTCACTTGGCCATTTAGGCGGATGTGGCTGGCTAGTAAATTTGTGAAAACATCATTAAATAATGTGATGAAATGCATTATACAACAGCTTCATTTTCAAGTAGGAGCCTACTCAAAAAATCTATGAGATTTCCAAATATATCCTATAGCCTTATTAAGCCCCAATTATACCTTCGCCTGGCTCCGTTTGCAGATTGCACGTACACCTCAACAGAGCACGGAGGCATTTATACTTGGCGCATTCTCTGTTGCAGTATTCGCCACAAAGACAGGGGGCGGTAAAAAAATACTATAGTAAGTAGTAGAAGCAGGCGAAAAACAGTAGAAGTAGAAGCAGCTCAGCTAGTCCTCCCTCAAATTCATCCATTTTGAACTGGGCGACACTAGCGCGGCTTGCGAAAAGTTTCAAAATCCTGGAGGTGCGCGACCTCGCCAGCGCCAGCGTTGTGTCGCCAGGTCGCGACACGTCATTTGCGGCGCGCGAACCTCGCGCACTCATGACTGCGTCGAGCATAAACTAGGCTTTAGCCTTAGTTCACCAATCATCTAATCATCTAAATCATCTGAAACAAGGCATTGGCTTTCCTTGCTTTGCGCATCAGATCCTACTAGCTTGAAATCATAAGGATCTCTGGGCTGCAAACCCCGCATATTGCATCTACATGCATTTGTTCGTCACAGCACACTATCAGCCAAATAAAGTGGTAAGGAAGCTTTCATATTTAAATGTTTTAGGCTAACTGATTTTAACATGTCAGTGTAAAAATTGACATTTAGAGGGCAAACTGTGATCTCATTCTCATACACATATTTAGAACATCAAGAACTGTATGACAGATTTATCCTACAGAATCTTCCCATACCTGTCGAACTATTTGAGATGTTATCGTTTCTCCCCTCATGCAGTGGCTCATCACTTATAGTCGGCTCACTAACCTGACTTTCCATTTGGGAAGAAGATTCCTCTGCATCCATAATTAGAAACAAGTTTTCCCTGAAACAATATGCATGCTCTACAGACCAAACTGACATCTAATCGTGTGGTGTACAATTTTCGCAAAGCAGATTTTATACATGCACGCTGACTTCTATCAATAAGACCCTGGTCGCTGCTCCATAATTGTGAAAGTGTGGATGACAGTGTTGAATTGTTTAACGACCTTTTCTTTTCTGTTATCGAAGATTCTGTGCCGAAAGTGAATACTGGTAAACGTAAATTTCCCCCCTGGTTTGACAGTGATCTGATTTGCCTCCTGCGTGAGAAAGAATCAGCTCACAGACGGTATAAACGTCGGGAGTGTGATTACAATTTGTTTTCTGACTGTAGACGTTTATTTCAGAGGCAAATAAAGACAAATATAGAGAATACATAAACGCGCCGAGGAAGATATACATAAAAACCCCAAACGACTGTGGGGATATATAAAGACCAAAAACAATTCTTCGTCTAACCCTAATTCTGTGAATTATAACAGTGTGACAGCAGACAAGCCGGTGGACTGTGCAAATTTGTTTAATGACTTTTTTAAATCGGTGTTTATCACAGATGTGGACACTGTTGAGCTTCCATTTATGACTGACTGTTCAGCGGACATTTTCCACAGTTTCACGGTCACCCCTGATCTTGTGGCAAATGAACTGCTAGAACTGAACGCTAACAAAGCAACTGGACCTGATAATGTTTCTGGAATTTTCCTTAAAAACTGTGCTAATGAACTTTCTGTACCGTTATCAATCATATTTCGCAGATCGTTGACAGAAGGGATTTTCCCTTCATCCTTCAAATGTGCCAATGTTGTGCCTGTATTCAAAAGCGGTGACAGAAATAATGTTGCAAATTACAGGCCTGTTTCATTGTTATCAATCATAAGTAAGGTATTCGAAAAGTTAATCCATGTGCGTATGCACGATCATGTAAAACATCTTATGTCCAACTGTCAACATGGCTTTGTGAAAAATCGTAATACTCAAACAAATCTGGTATCTTACGTTGATTTTCTGTCAGAATGTATAGACAAGAAACTACAAGTGGATGTCGTTTATATGGATTTTTCTAAAGCTTTTGATTCGGTCAGCCACAAATTTCTCATCCATAAGCTTAAGTCTTCTGGTTTCTGTGGCTTTTTTCTTAAGTGGCTTGAAAGTCATCTGATGTCATGTGTTCAACGGGTCGTGTTAAATGGCCAGTGCTCGTCATGGGTTAATGTCACTTCAGGTGTACCTCAGGGTTCTTTACTGGGACCGTTTATGTTTGTACTCTTCGTCAATGACCTACCAGACGTATGCTTAAACTCTAAATGTCTACTATATGCTGACGATGCAAAGTTCTATAAAACAATCACGAGCACACAAGACTGTATACAAGATATTCGTAGACTGCTCAATTGGTGTAAAGTTTGGAAGCTTTATCTCAATATCATCAAATGTACTGTTATTTCATTCACAAACAAGAAAAACAAAATATTATATTCATATATCATTGGTGATACAGAATTATCCAGAGTGGACAATGTGAAGGACCTAGGTGTGATATTATCATTGGACTTGAATTTTAATACTCATATTCAGAATGTTGTTAATAGAAGCTTCCGAATGCTGGGATTTATTAAGAGAAATACTGTGTCTTGTAGTAACTGTAAAACTGTTGTTTCTCTGTATGCTGCATATGTACGGAGTCATCTGGAATACTGCTCCACTGTATAGAATCCATGGCAGCAAGGTAATATTGACAGACTAGAGCGGGTACAGAGAAAAATTGTTAAATTTTTATGTTTTAAATTCGGTCATATATATGCTACTGATAGATACAAGGAACTTTGTTCTTTCTTCGGGCTCCCCACTCTTCAGAACAGCAGGGCATACCTGGATGCAGTGTTTTTACATAAAATAGTCAGTGGTTTTTATGACACTCCTGGTATTTTATCACGATTAGATTTTGCTGTTCCTGTTAGGCGTTTATGAAATTGTCATATTTTTAAACTAGTTAGGAGTAGAATAAATGTTCACAGATATTCTCCTTTAATCAGATGTATGCACGATTTTAATTCTTTGGTGTCTTCTAATGTTTCTCTTGACCTTTTTAGAGTAACATCATCTTTTAAAAGCAAACTCTGTGACATTTTGTTTTAATTTATCATCTTGTCTCCAGCTACCGTTATACCCCTAAGTGAACATGTATTATATAGACTTCTATGTATGTATATTTTAGATATACTTGTATATATTACTTTCAATGTATTTTATTAGTTTATATTTGTTTTCAATGCTTGTCTTATGTCTGTCACATGTTAAGTTTGTATGTCATTGTATGTGTTTGTTGGAGCCTGTAAATGGGACTTGTGCCCGTGGGTCATCCTATGAGAAATAAAATAAATAAATAAATAAATAAATAAGCTAACCCTAGCAAAATTCCAAATACATTGAAAACTTATGAAATTCCAACTTAGAGAATGGCCAACCAATGTCCCTTTTCTGAAATGATAATTATACATTGTAATATGTTTTATACATTGATAAAATGTTTTACAATGTATCAAATTATGCATGCAAGTCTGCTGGATCCAGGTAAGATATAAGCATTTTAACGTGTAAAATTGATCTGAAAACAATCAAAAATGTTGAAAATCTGGAAATGATAAGATTTATTTTAAAAAAAACTTATCCTGTCAATATATGATCAACAAAATCCTCAAATTCACTGAGCAGAAATCACACCTCATAAAAGTGAACAGACGGTGAAATACGGAATTCAAAATTTGATTCTCAGTAAAATAGACACAACACTCTTGACTTCCTGTCTCCTTGAATTCTGGATGAAAAATACTTTGTGTTCAAGCAGTCTAGATATACAAATGCAATGTGGTAGTAATTACGAGTAGTCAAAGAGAGTGCCAACTGTAACTTCAGGAGATATTAAGTCAAGCACATCATAAACATTCTTCGAAACAGCTGTGATCTTTTGATGCTCTTATCTGTGGCATGTTTGGGTTTCAAATTTGCTACTTTTGGGTTTCAATATAGTGATTTTAGGACATGCCTATGGCTTGTCATCAGGCACTATCATGTTATGGGGAAGTGTGGTAGAATAATATCCACAGAGTCAGTCTGGCAATAATACTCTCTTGAGTTTGTCAGGGGTACCACACCACAGAAACTGTCTAGCAGTGGGCATTCATGATACCTGGGACGGTGTTGAACAATCTCCAGTCGGTTTCATTCGGTTCAGATTTCAGCTGATCTAGCTCAATTCTGGTGGGGCAGTTACGTAAATCTGGCGGGAGTGTCCCAGCACCAGAAATGTCTGTCAGTGCCTGTTTATCATTTCTGAGGATGTAGGGTGCATTTTGGCACTTGTTTCATGTGGTACACTTTTTAGCTGATCTAGCTCAATATTTTTGGTCCTGTGTGACAGCCCTCCTGGCCACGCCCACCAGCAGGGGCCCGGCAGACTTCCATTCTCATGAAAAGCGATGTACATGCAGCAGTATTACACAAGAGAAAATTGGTTCACTTTTCAGCTAGGCTAACCCCTGTGGGCTCCTGATCTAGTCTATATGATTCATGTATTACATGTATTCTCAGTTGTTTTGACATTGGACTGTTTGTTGTGTTTTCAGTTAAATGGCATATAAGAAATCCATCAATGTCACGGGCACACGGTGGGTTTGTTTTCCACAGTTTCAACCAGTGGCATAGTGGAGGCTTACACCGATATGCGGGGTATGACCCCATCTTTTTCTGTCAATTTACAATATACCAACCTATTACCCGAAAAGCCATTGAAATACCTAGGAGAGTGTACCCACTTTCTTCTTGGTGATCTACTCATCTACCTAATAGATCGGGGGTCTTAAACTGGTCCGTAAAAGGGCAAAGGGGCCACAGGTTTTCAATCGAAGCAAGCAGAAGCATACAGCTAATTTAATCATCTGATCTCAGCCTGCACAGTTGATTAGTTGTATTAGGTGTGCTTCTGCTTGGTTGAAATGGAAACCTGCAGCCTCTCGGCCCTTTTACGGACCAGTTTGAGACCCCTGTATTAAAGTGTACCCACTTCTCCAGGTACCACTATACCACTGGTTTCAGCTAAAAGCTTACACTGATGCTGTCCACAAACAATTCCCACCTCACAATCCCCGCACTCTAAACAAAGTCCGTGGGGGGAAGCAACTTGTTTCAGGCGAGCATTACATTACATTACATTATTGTCATTTAGCAGAACCCCTTATCCAGAGTGACGTGCAACAATAGGTGCATTTGAAAGGACCAGGAGTGCATAGAACCCAATGGAGAAGTAGCATTTCAAAAACCAGGGGTGATACTGCATGGAATGGACTTTGCTCAGCGAAAATACCAGTGGATGGAAAAAAAATCAATCAATAAAACTTCATCAAGTCAAAAGATCATTTGATTAATAACTAAACCTAAAACCAGTTACAACATTAGGTAAGGAGGGAGAGGTGAAGTCTGCATAGGTGAGTCTCCAGGCTACATGCGCGGTCAGCGTCTTTGCTGACAGTCTCAAGCAGACTGATACTTACCGCCGAGCGTGGCCGAAACCAGGAAGTGGGTCCCGTACTTCTTAATAAGGTTCTCGTTGATCTGCTGCAGGCTCGGCCTACGTCCCAGGAGCCGAAGGTTCCGGTAAAATTCCGGTGCCAGGGGCGGTGGGGTCTTGAAAAAGTCTCTCTTTTCTGTCGCCAAACTGTTCACTTTCCAGTGGCTGAATTCCCTGCAGCGACAAGGCACAAACGGACACACCCAGGTCACATTTCGACTTGTCTTTCGGGATTATTCTATGAATCAGTTTCACTGTTCCTGCATCTTATTGGACGATGTTATTGATCGCTGCAAGGGTCTGGTGGACAGAACAAGAGATGTTATTCTCAAAAAAGGGGAAACCGTCCATCTCAGCAAAAGAGACCAGCCATTATGCTCGAAGCCCCGCGTATGAAGTCTCTCAAATGGTTCACGTACTAAACCTGAGAGCCCCGCCAATAGCGCAGAAGTCCACAGATTGCAGGATGCACAAAATATGCACAGTGTGCATCATTGCAAGTGAAAATGTGTTTTATATTTCCAAGAAAATAAGTGGAACATGCTTGTCCTGCCATATAGTTTCATGTTCTCTTGTCACTTCAAATCAACACTGAGGAACAGCCCCCTTTGCTTAAAAATAATAAATGCTAATTATCACACTGCATATTAAGTAACTGGAGGTGCTTCATGAAAAGGTGATAATATGCTAACTTGACACATCAGCCTGTCGATATCAGGTAAAACTGAACTTGATATGGTTATTATTAAACTCCCAATGTAATTGTTAAAAGAATATTCACAAATTCTATATTGTACAATCTCCCAGGATGTGCAGAACAAAGAGAATTAGATTTTACTTCTACCAAAGAGAACAGCATCGACTTGACATTAGAAAATATTGTCAGTTTCATCCTGTCATTGGCTTTCACTGGTGTGGGTAAAGAAAGCACAAATTGATCACATATGTCAATATCAGTTAATATGAGAAATAAGACAACATTTGAAATGTACAAAAGTGTAAAGTATGGAATACATACTCTCCCATTCTACATTCATTTTCATCCTCAACTAATTTACTCTAATCATTATACTTAATAGTACACTGTGTACTACATGGAGCAGTGCATGTAAAGAATAGCCTAAATAATGAACAGTTTTTCTGCCGTGTGAAGGTAGTGAGTAGCTTCTGCCATGTGAGGTAGTTTTTTCACCCAAAACATCAATTTGATCCATTGAAGCCTGGCAATGAGGCACAAGAAATGGCCTTGCGCGCCACTGTTACTGACTTGAGTGATCAATAGGCATGTTAGGTTAAGTAAGGATCTCCCTTTCACCGCAGATTATTTTTTTAGCAATCGTTCCTCGCAGAACAGAAAGTGCTAGGGGGGAAAAAAAAGCGCGATTTCCTCTTTCATCTCTTTTTAGGTCAATACAATACCCCGCAGATGAATTTTGTCTCCACTTTTTGAGCTAAACTAATTAATTAATGTCTCTGCCTTCCTCATGTATTCTGCCTAAACCTACTTCTGTTACAAGAGAAAAACCTTCATTAGCACAACCCATTAACAAATCTGTCAGGGAAACACAAACGGCACAAAAAGAGATTGATGCATCGCATAAAATCCAGCACATAAATGAAGGAATGATGAGGGTGTTAGAAATAAAGTTATGATTTCACAGACATGCCTGCATTTTCATTAGATGCACAATCGTTATTACCTTATAGCAAAAAACAATTTTGAACTCTACGAGCGTGAGAATGCTAATGCTGCAAAACTATCTTTGGGGATGTTAAATTGTTTCTGTTGTAATGAGAAACTGTTCTTTTATTTATTTATTTTTTGGAGGGGGGGAACAATTTGCTATCTATGCAAGCTAATCGTCAAAATGAATTGTTTCATTCGATTTCCTTTTCGTAGGTAAAATGTGCAGAGGTAATGCTATGATATCAAAAAACAGTTATGTAAAAATAAATTGATTGCTGATGTTTAAAGAGGTCATATTTCACCCATTTTTCCAATACGATATTTTCATTTTCGTGGTCTATTTACAAACATTTGCATGTTTTAATGGCGAAAAAGCACTTAGTTTTAGCAGTACAGGCTGTGCGTGCAGCACCTCAGGCTCACTCAGCCTAAAACAGGCTGTTTCGTCTGCAATCTCCTCGAGGCCCCTCCCCCTTAAAGCCCACTCTGCCATGATTGACCAACAGCAGTTCAGGAAGCACAGTGCCCATAGAAATGAAAGAAACACAGTAAAATGTTGAGGTTGTACTGCACAAAAAAGTGTATAAAACCCTAAAGGAAAAACAAAAAGATCATTATATGAACCCTTTAAGTTTTTACTTAATTAGGCACACTAGTGAATAATGAACAACAAAGAATAGAGTACACTGTGCTATCGAGTGTCTCAACCAGTGATGTTAATGCTTCCAAAACCATCCCTTTAGGGACTGAAGTCAGCTCCAGCACAGCTGATGCATCCAATCAGGTCCTTCATCGATAACATCTGGCGTGCTTGAGATGAAACATATCAAATACCTGGATTAGGTTTTGGGTTCCCAAGGACAGGTGCAGGAAGTGCTGCATTTCGGCACTGTTCTTGTGCATATATGGTGTTTGTATTGTATTGTCTCTGTACTGAGTCAGGACTGCGTCTGGAATGACAGCGGCCTATGGCTACATTAGGTGGCAAAATCTTGGCCTTAGCATGAACCAGGGATGAGGTTTTAGTCTGCCAGAAATACTGCATCCCATTGGCCACCTGCACCCCCTGTTGGTGGATTGGGCACCCTCAAATATGCGTGTCACACCACACATAGAGGCCCCGTCTGTCTCACAAAATAACAAAACATTCCATCAAATAAATTGAACTAGTATTCAGGTTCTCTTTTTTAGCATACATTATAGCCATACCTGAGTTGTTATTTCCGCCATCAGGGGGAATGAGAGGCATAATTGTAAAGCGCTTTTCGTCATCTGACTAGAAAAGTGCTATATAAATGCAGTCCATGTACTATTACAATTTTACCATTTCATATTGCCATTTTGCTCATCTTTCTCAGGGTGTGAATAATTTTTGAAGATGCTCATAAAAGGCGTTGCAATCAAACCAGAGTGAATAAGTAAGAAATTTCGGTCTCTCAGAATGCACCTTGAGAATGAAAATCAGCCAGTGTGAAGCTCCCTAAAAGTCCAAGGGTGAGTTTATTGGATGTGCCAAAGCAGCTTTAATATGTCCGTGAACCATGATGGAGTATGTTTTTGCAACACTCATTACATTTACCTGGATGACTCTTACGTGACAATTTGCTGACATTATATAAATATGAAATGAACTTCATGTTTAAATTAGATTCATACCACATGCTAGATTAGCATTTTGAGTTTAATTAATTTCCCTAAGGAATAGCGCGCTGTTTTTTAATAAGAGGCCTGACTGCAGCCTCGTAATTCAACCACGATCATTAGGCTGCAAATGAAAATGGTCACTTCCGCTGCTTTAACATCTGAAAGAACTTATCCAGGCCGAAGGGTCATTGCCAGGGAAGCGTATTCTTGGCTGTTGGAACTGGCATGAACTTTGCCTCTCTATACAGGCCTGTCAACTAAATAGTTCAAACAGGGCCTCTCTCAGTCACTGAAACATTATAAGACCTGGGTAGGCCTGGGTCAGGACCATTAAGTGTAGAGAGTGAGCAGCCTCTTTCATATCATCACAGCACAGTTCACGATCGAGGCTGATTTCGCTACAGTGGGGGAAAAAAACTCCCTCACTTCATATCTGGTTTTAAAATGAGCCGCTGGGCAAAGCGCAGTACTGCGGGAATTTTCGGGGAGTTAATTAGGTGAAGCGGCGGCTGTCCTATCCCTCGCTAATGATGATGGATGGTCTTAATTAAAGGGCTTTAGCGCGATCTGATTGCACCTGCAGCTCTGCGTGGGTTTGCAGATCCTTTTTTATTTATTTATTTATTTATTTATTTATTTTTACATCCAATATTTCTTTATTTTTTTTTTTGATGCAAGAAACATCGCCTCTGCTAAAGTGTTAAAATATGTAACCCATCCTCTATCTAAGCTCTTACTTCCACCCTATTTGACGGCATTTGTGATGTCATAATACTGATGTCCCTCCCTGCCCTCTGCCTGAATATTCACCCGATTCTAAGGAGTCTGTGATACTGTGATGTCATAGTACCGTTATACTGGCCTTCCCTCAGCCCTGACCTCTGCCCCGTTTCTAAGGCCTCAGTGATATCACAGTACAGCCAGTGGACCTTGTCCTCTGCCCAAACCTTTTCTAAGTCCTGTGAAGTCGCAGTGCCTGCTTTTACACCCTTCCTTTGGGTTATATCATTACTGCTGGGGATTTTGTGTGAGATGTGAAGAGTTCAGCTCATGTTCTGCAGCCACCCTACAGATCCATCGACCCACTCCCTCCCCCCCCCACACCCAAAAAAAGTAAAAGGAAAAAACATAAAACATTCCTTTAGAGAGCACCGACCGAGGAAGAGGTTCTCAATGTCAACCAATCCCCCAGAAAGACTTCAAAATGATTCTTTTTTTTGGTCTTTTCTCCTTCGACATGAGTGTTCGAGAAGGTGGCTGACATTGCTATACCTGAGAATCAATAGGAATTTATTATCACGGGCCCTGTGTGTCACAGGTATGGGATTTCTCATCAATTATTTATCAGGCAGCACTCCGCCTGGTCTCATTTTATGCAGAGCTGGGTTCGCGTGGCTAAAAATATGAATGGCAATTACCGGACTGCCCCGCTCCCTAGCGTACCAACTGCTGGCGGTGCATTCCGCCGTTCACATCGAGCGCAGGAGTCGTGCGAGGAGTCTCGCGTCTCTTGTTTACGTCGGTGGAACACTCCGGCTCGATGGGATTAAACTGTTCAGCTTGCACATTTAAAAGCCCCCAAAACAAGAAAAGCATTCACTGAAAGAAGCACAGTAAAGCATGGATATTTCATGAGCGTGCTCTCTTAAAGTAATTAGTGCAGTTTTCCAAAATGGTACCATGCATTGCATCTGCAGCTCGTGCACAAAGGACCGTCTGTCCTCTTGTTAAAGTTACATAGTTCAGATTCTCTTTCTCCACACTCATTCGAATTAAAATATATCTTGCTAATTGCACACTGGAAGTCACACCATTTAATTCAGTAATTAGATTTTCCAGTTTAGTACCCTGGGGCTCAAGACTGATGGGAGAAAATAAAATGCTAACAGTAAATATGCTTTTTCAGAAGCAGCTGAAAGGCTGTGAATGTATTTTGGAAATTAGCGAATAAAAACATCGGCCCTTTGTGGAACCTGCATTAAAAATGCATGCGATGTTCGCATTATCATCCAAAATGAAGTGGAAAATTAGAATATGAGGCTTGCTCAAGACTGACCTTGAGAAAACAACAGTTTCTAAGCCTTATCCCAGCTCGAAAACCAGCAAAACTAATGACAGTGGACCATGCTATGAGTTGCACTAAAAGGGAATTCTTTGGAGTGGCGGCAAGAAATTGAACTTGAACTATGTGATGTATCAGTAATTCAAAGCAACTTCAATTTAGTTTAACTCCCTTTCATGTGTGTTTTAAAATTAAATTATTCAGTTTCTGCAAATACAGTTTTTGAGTGCATCTGAGGAACTTCTGTGTTAAAACATATTGGTAGAATGTTCTATTTATCCTTATCTTTGCTTAAAAATCTTAGTATTTTTGAGCAGAATTCATCTGAATTCCTGCAATATTTTTTTATGAATTACTCAACTCATCAATTTTTATAATCATACTCATATCTTCTCACATGGGTGCATGCATGGAAAAAAAACCCAAATTCTCGAATAATAGCAACCTCTCAGATAATAGTTTCCATGGTACCCAGGCAAGTCACATGGAGCTGTTTTTCTTTGTTTTGTTTGTATTTTCATGCAGAGTCATTATGATATCACTGTCAGCCTCCCAGAACTTCAAACACCGCTAATTTTACAGCGCATTTGCATATACTTATTTGCATACAATTCATGTGGGGAATTATAAAATATAATTTCTGTATTTGCCCTCACACAGCTGGTTTTAAAATGACTGGGACTAAATGCTCATCAATTCATAAATGTGTGCAAAAATATTTGAGCACTGAGACCAGCCAAAATGCTAAAGAAAGTTAAAGTAAACATCTACAGGAAGACTAAATGACCACACAATGATAAAATACAATACTATAACATAAGAAGTATAATATCCAAAAATGCGTAATTTCCATTTTCAGCTGGTTATGGGGAAAGTGGCTCACTGCAATGCCACTCAAAACCACAGAGGAAGACAGCCCACAGTCTCCAAAAATATATTTCTGTGTATTATTTCAGTAATGCATATGCCTGCCTACAGTACATCCCTCAGCGTTTCTACATCACCAGGTCTGAATTCACAAAATTAGGTAACATTTAGCTCTGGAGTTGGATGCTGGATCCATAATAAACATTGGGTATTGTTTTTCTTTTTTAAGTATTATTATTATTATTATTATTATTATTATTATATATAAGCAGTAGAAGTAGTAGTAGTAGTATTTTTTTTGGTTGATGGCATAACAGAAGCAGTTCCCTCCTTCTGAGAATAAAATGATCAACATATATTCAACACTGAAAAGTTCACTTAAGTCCAAAGCAAGAGATTCGCGGTCTCTCCCCTCTGTGCATTATATTACGGGATGTGTAATTGTGGTTCATTGCAGGAACTGGCCTGAGGCCTTTCTGTGTGGAGTTTGCACGTTCAGCCCGTATTCACAAGGGTTTCCTTCAGCTACTCTGGTTTTCTCCCACAGTCCAAAGACAAGTACGTCAGGCTAATTAGACACTCTGAATTCCCCATAGGTGTGAGTGTGTGAATGAACGGTGCCTGACCCCTGCGACGGATTTGGAACCCTCCGGGGCGCATTCCTGCTTCTTTCCCATTGCATGCTGGGAGAGGCTCCATCAGAAAGGCAAGCTGCTATGTTACATGGTGTAACCAGAGCACAAGGCTACCACAGCATAAAGAAACCTGGACATAACTTACAGAGGCTAACATGCAAAAGAAAACGTATTATTACCAACACTGTTTACCATACATAAATTATGCTACAACTCATTTAGAAATCTTCAGGCCTGAACAATGACCACTGGGATTGAAATGGGGCTTGGTGTTCCTGCAGATGTAGCAATTGACATGAATAGAATGGCAGGAAGAACCATTGAGGTCAATGATTTTCTGTTTTTGCTTACAAGGACACCATGGCAGTGGTGAGACAGTAACTGATCAGCAGGAAGGTCTTTCTGAAAAGGAAAGGTTGGCTCATAAACCTGACTGTGTCCATGGCTTTTCTGTCCCTATTGAGAACAGCCACATACAGAAAACACAACGAAGGCTGATATCTCTGTATGTGCAAGTGTGTGTAGCAATACGATGCAAAAACTGGTGTAATGGTCTGAGATCTTCGATGCATGTTATGTTATGTCACAAACAACAATAAAATCGTAGATTATATTTGAAATATAATAATGCAATGTACAGTACTCTGTGTATTCTGCGTGACAATTTATCATTATTATGGATACCAATAACTGAAAAACATCGATTTTAAAATCTCACTCTGTTCACCTTCTCAACTTACTGGAAGCAAGTATGCTGAAATTCTAGCAACTACTGCACCAAGTGCAAATTTAGCTTGTTGTCCTTATAAACCCATGTTGCTAAGAAACTCTTGGCGATTGCTGAACTCGCAAAACGATGTTCCTGAGGAAAAAGAAACAACAACAATAGTTGCTTAACTCCCGGCCGTGAATAATTGCATTATTTAGTGCACCTGGACTTCACTGCTGCAACTTCTGCAGTTTGTTTAATCAATTTCATTACTTTCACCTGTCAGATATATATTTTTGTAATGGTAGGCTTGTGGGCCCATTATAGTTAGAGCCTCTCAGTTGATTTATGGGAGACAGACTGTAGATGTGTGATGTCAGCAACCAAGAACTGGAACAGAATCTCAAGCCCACCCTGAGTCAATTTAAAAAAAAAACCAAAGAAGAAGTCAGCCTGAGCAAAATATTTTTGTGATGTTCTTTGACTAAACTGCTATTTCTATCTTTCTTTCAGCCAAATAAGATAAACACATTGTCCGCGAGGTATCAGATTTACAGTTGTACATCATCGCAGGTTTTGCAAACAATGGCAATTTCAATTCTCAAGTCACCAGGAACATAAAGCTAATATTCTCTACTTTAGAGAGAAAAGCAAAATTTGAAGTCTCATCACTGGACTTGTTAAGACCAGCGTGTTTGCACTGCACTGACTTCATAAATTATAACTCACTAGAGCTTGCTTAAGTCACTTTTATGCTGATTCATGCACAGCGCACAACAAGTTGAAACAATAAATCCAAATTAACCAATAATGTTCCGTAATACAGGGCATGGAAGCACTTAGATCATTGGAAATAAATAGCTTTTCTCTAAAGTCTGGCTGATCAAGAGGAGTCCCCTTCCTATTTAACAGTACATAAAAACGATTGAGCTTTCGCAGAATTTCGTTACGGAAATAGACCATAAATTCAGTACGACTGCATTCAGAAGTTGCATATAAAACTTTGGAGACCGAATAATGCCTTATAAATCACAGGTTGTAGTGGTACATACAATCGGGGATGTGCGGCTCTGGAGAGTAAATCGCTTTTATTGGCTCCAGTCAGCTGTTGACATAAAATGGTCACCCCGTCAATTACAGGGTTCGTTTAACCTCAGCAAAAATTGCAGCGCTGTCACAGTAGCCAGATGCCTGAACTAACTCCCCATGAAGACTCCTAAAACTCCCCTACTTTAACGGACTCCAATTCTAATTGGTCACAATTTGTCCCCTATCGCTCCTCTAAAAATCCCCCATCTGCTGCCAGATCCATACATTTTTACCATAAACCTCTTCCAATACATTTGGTTGAACAACCGAGATTTATCAGTAAAATCTCCCAGTCTGGCAACCCTGAGCATTTTAAAATCAGGCAGATCTTATTGAGCAAAAGACCAGAGTTATTAAATAATGCTTCATGGATATTTTTTACATAAAAAGTTTGATTGAATTATGTTTCTCCTTAAAAGTTAATTACTCATTTTTATTGTATTATAGTCTTCTAATCTAAAGCTAAGGTATTACAGAAACTGCATTTTTGAGCATAATCCTTCAAAATTATGATGTTTAATTTCCGTGTAGAACTTTCTGAAGCCTCACAAGGCAACTCTTAAAGACGGATATGCTTACGAGACAAAAACACCAACGTCTGCTGTTTTTAGAAACACGCTTTCGAGGAGGCTTTTGCTTTCTTGTATTGAGAAAGATTATGCTTTAACTATTTTTTCCCCGGACAGATTATGAAACAAAGAAACTGCCAGGAACGACCAGGATAAGAAATGGCAAAATCATGCATTCAGCAAAACTTCTGCGTAAGAATCGTAGAAGAGCACCAATCAGCAAAACTCCACTGAACTCCACTGCACAGCCGAGCATCTGAACGGGAGGTGGAATTTGATTCTGGTTGATGTAATTCCGGTCAATGTAATTCCCGGTAAGGCCTCTGAAACGTTTTTAATTGAGTGATTGCAGTGTAAAATTGCATCAAGTCACCGGAGCACAAAAGCTTTCCCGTTCACACAAGCGCCCCTGCCACTTGCTTGGCTAATCGCATTGCGTGGCTCGGTTGCAAGGTAATTTATTCATTCATTTCGAAGCGTAGGCCGGGCGACCACTTTGAAGAGGGTAAATCGAAGCGTCATTATTTGAAACGTTTACATCACCCGCACCTTCCGCTCCTGGCTCAAGTATTTTTTTTTCCCTTCGCGTACTATTTTGCATGTGTTTTCCCCGCGGGAATACACGGATGTGGATGTTTTTTCCGTCGAACTGACAAGCAGGCTGCCTTGTTGCCTCTGGAACCAAGGGTAACTAAGTTACTTTTCCTCTAGGGACTGAGTTAGCGCTCGCGCTGGGCTCCCTGAAGGAAGTCTGCGCTGTCTCCTTGGCGGGCATTGTAAACAAAGAGCACCCCAGACATTCCTTCTTCCAGGAGCTCATCTGTCTTTCCTCTGGAAAATCCCCCCCAGTAGAGTCCATTTCAACAGCAAAAACCTGCCAGCACCCTGTAAACATCCTTTTTATCGGCGTCTGTGATATGTATATGCCCGCCAACTGCCATGAGGAGGGATCAGTTAAGCCACCTGACACAACTGCGTGTATACAGACTCACACATTTGCACAAACGCACATGCACCTACGCAGACGCAGTCCGTCTTTTATCAAGTACCGCACTTCAGATAATAAATCTACAGTTTCCAAATTCCAATCTCTTACATAAGACTCAGAGGGAGTAAAAAGAAATTAATTTAGCGGAAAAGAAAAGGACAAGCACTAGGCTGCCATCTTCTTCAGTCCGAGCACATCGCTTCTGTCAGTATCACAGGAGCGGCTTCGGAGAAATCCGCTCATCAGTTTTCATGTTGTTTCCGGAGGGATTAGGCAGGAGAGGCAAACATCGATTTTGCCATTTCTGAATTTATTTCTTGCCCTGTCGCCCCTTCGGGCTCAGGGACGAAAGATCTAATTGTTTGTCACAACATAGATTCCACTTACAAAGCAGGGAAGCCCATTTCTATCAGGAACATGATAAAGACTATTGTGTGCGCATTGGAACCTTTCAACTGGGTTCGCTTCCCAGGGGGAAACCTTTTCCAGGTGGACAAGTGGGGGGAAATTACAAGGGGTTTATTCCAGTTGCTAATGTTTCACCTCAGTCTTCCTTTCCTGGCCCATAACTTCACACATTGGGTGAAGACAGTGAAGACGTGGAAATCCAAGGTTTGTGAATTAGTGAAATTGAACATCCTCGCTCCTTCAACCATCCGTATGAAGTAACCTCAGCTTCAGGTGAAGTAGATGTGTGACAGATGAAGAGAGAGGCCTTTATGAAAATATCCGATGGTTATTTCTCAGTAATACTAAAGTATTTTATTGGCATAACTGTAGTATTACTATAGTTTGCATAGTATGAGTGAAGTGGTACTATAGCCATCACATTATAACTATAGTATCACCACAGTCAACGGCACCATGATATTACTATAGTCCACACAACTGTATTTCTGTAGTCTGAATAACTATAGTATCACTTCTACACCATAGTGGTGAAAATACCATCCAGTTACTATATATTGACACTATGGTAATTTTTCATAAGGGGGATTCACAGGTTGATCGCTTATCTGGCACACATTCCAAATAAAAAAGAGGCTCTCAGATTTGCTTTCTAAGGACATCTGTGGGGAAACACACGTCTCTTGGGTTTCTACTCCTTGCGGGAGCAGTGAGGTGATCTCCATAATCTTGGTGGATCTCGCTGGACTTCTGGGTCTGGTAAGGAAAGGCTCGAGGAAAGGATGAAGTTGGGTAATATAAGCCATTGGAAGGACCCTAAAACCGTTGGTGTGACTGCCCACCAGTGCACCATCTGTTGGCAGGGTGAATTGCTTCAGTGCCATATTGTTTTCAAAGCCAAACACTCGAGCAGTGCGAATCAGCATGTTCGCCACCTTTCGAGAATACAGGCTGTGAACAACGCGCATGCAACTTGACTGGTGGAAGATAGGAGAGCGCACTGATTCAGACGGGGCCTGGGTGGGCTTTATTAAACAGCGGAGTTGAATCTTGTTGGGGGCATTGCATCACAGTTAACTCACTGGAATGATGTACATGTGTTCACTGAGCCAGGCCGCTGAGTTTGAACCACAGAAGAAGCGTGGGAAGTGAACACGGCTGAGCTCGTCAGTGACCTTTTCACTGACCTTTCCAGCACCCAGACGCTTGTCTCTCGCTGGGTTTCTGATTGGCTCCCGGGGGCGGGAGGAACCCGAAGCTCGGTGTAGGGGCGGCAGGTGTGGACGTTTTCACAGCAAGAGGCACGGACGACTACAGTGCTGTGCTAACCGCCCTTCACCGCGCTGTGAAATTTTCCTGACGAGATGGAGGAGAACGCTTAACAAGAACCGACCGTCCGCTTCCTTGCGTAAACGCCTTGGCGATAAAACTCATTCGAGGGTAACCGGTCTCGTCCACATTGGTGAGCAAACAAGGATATCTGCGCATGAAAGACAGGCACTGTCATGTTTTAGCACTATGGTGGTCGGCCTTTACAGTAGAAAGGCAACAGAGTTTCATGCACCTACATTCATGTCTCTCGTCCCACAGGAAACACACGCCTGCAGGCATCAAGAAGAAAAGGGATCTGCGTCTCTCTCTCGTCGCTGTCATTATCAAACGGTGTCGCGGAACGCGAGCGGAGACGCTCTCTGCGCGATCTGTCCTATTAGCGTCGTCGCTCCGTTTCTGTCATTCACACCTGCTTAACCGCGTGTCTGTAGGGGACGCTATTGTTAGACAGGGCGAGAGGGAGGTGACATCTCCGCAGATGAAGGGATTTTTCCGGATCACAGGCGAGCAAACATTTTCCACTTAGCGCGTCTATCATCTGGCTCGGAGCAACTTCGCAGACGGCCCCTGTGAGATTTCAGGAAATGGCGGCTCATAACGTCTAGTTGTGCAATGTGGCAGTTTTAGTGAAGGGCGGGAGCCGTTTTTTTTTTGTTTTCTTGTACTTGTAGATCGAAGTTGAGTGTGGCCCCTATGTTCTACTGCCCTAGCATTTGACAATACTGCTAACTTTGCAAAAACAAAATCTTACCAAGCATGTTAATCCTGTATTTAGACTTCAACCACATTTCTATGACCTTTTTTCTTAGAAAATGAAATTCTACCACTGATGTCAGATCATTTTGACTCATTTCAAGACTTGTTCATGGGGTTTGTGAAATTATCTCACCCCTTTGACAAATCTAGAAGAGTCAAAATTACGTCAAATCAGTGGCAGAATTTCTGTTTCTAAGAAGAAAAGTAATAGAAATGAGAGTTTAAGTTTGAATACAGGATTAAAATGCTTGGTAAGATTTTGTTTTTGATGTGCTCGCAGCGGGCCGGTCTCAATAGCAATACAACATGGACATGGAAAACAAAAAAATTATCACGCCAATGTCAATAAAGACCAGGCTTACACATCCTTTTCCTATTCAAGCCGATAATTGTCTGTGTTTTGAGTCAGGGGTTTCATTACCATAGTGATGTGCTGTTTATTTGCAGTTCTGATTTTTTTTTTTTCATTACCATCCTAAAAGTACTGTTTTACAGTCTGCTGTCTACTGTGATCCATATGAATACAGCTTTGATTCAAGATTTGCAAATGGGTTTAGCATTTCACTTGTCAAGCAAGCGGGAACCTAAAACAAACAAACGTCTCTTATTTGAGATAAAAGTTTTTAAGGCTCAAGGAGACTAAGGCATTTGATAAGACAGGCTGTCATTTTTTTTAATTTGTTTTTTGTTTATTTTTTTGCAGTGTAGACAGGCGCAGTGACAGCTCCCAAACTGTTATGGTAAACCCAATCGCCTCGAGTAACGGGTGCAATTGAGAAAAGGATAAATAAAGAATAAAAAATGTCCTAGAAAATGACTCATTTGCTTCATCGACCATGGTCTGGCAGTTAAACCACTGACACATTGCCAAATCTTGTGTTGATTTCAGTTATATTTCTTAAGGAAGCACTATAATCCAAAAGGAAATAAAATATGTAGCTAAGTGGTAGGGCCAAGGTCAATTAAAAGTAAGCTTCGCTCAATGTTTTTTTCTGGTCAAAATCAACCTCTGCTGTATCCGTGGGCGTCTTTATAATGAAACTGATGCAGTTCCGAGGGCTGCGTTTGTCAAGAGAATCCATGACAGCTGAAAGATGACACAATGCAAAACTGTCTCGTAACTTCAAGACTATCCTCGTTTACATACACTGTTTTGCAGCGCAGAAATGTTTTGAAATGTCAGATATTAGCAAAGTGAAACAATGGAGCTATTCACCCGCGAGACGTATCTTTTATCTCCTGACATTTTCGAGACGCCATTTGATAAGCGGAGTAAAATAAATAGGGAGAGGCTAATTTATCGCTGTGTCTCGCGGGTACTGCATTTAGCTCACTGTTTATACACGTCAGTCTGATTTTCGGAGCCTGTCACTTGATCCTTGTATGCAGAGTGCACTTATTCCAACGATCTCCAATGGTACAGATTTGATTGGTGGGCTTCGATTTGGGTTTGTTTGTCCTTGGTGCACAGACCTTATTGTTGATGAATTAACCCTTTGAACCCTGTATTATGTAAAGGGGCCGTGGCCCCCACCCTGAATTATTTTCATAAATTACGCTAGTTTTCGTAAACAACAAGATCACATGACAACCACATGTCATGTGATCAAAGTCATATATTTAGAGGGCGGTTCCCAGCATTTCGGGTATTGCAGCTTTTAACACTTTGTTCTGATCCGGTTACTCCTATCCATCTAGCTGTTGTCAAACTTGTTTATCTCTGGTCAGGGTTGTGGGAAGGGTGGAATGGAACCTATCCCAGCATGCAATGGGCGAGAGGCTGGAAAGCACCCTACATGGTCCACTAATCCACTGCAGGGCACAGGCACACTCTAAATCAGTCAATCAGTCACACTCATACCTATGGGCAATGTACAGTCTCCAGTTAGCATAGCATGCATTTCTTTGAGACAATGGGAGAGAATTGGTGTCCTTGGTGGAAGCCATCACAAATACAGGCAGAGCATCCAAACTCCATATTGAAGGGCTTCAGAAAGGGCCTCTTGCTTTGACGTAATAGTGCTGCTCACTGTGCCAGTGTTCCACCCCAGCAGTGGTTACTGCTTTCTAAATTATAATGAAAACTAAACACAGACTTTGCGGCGCTACAGCAGAACCAGAGCTGTATAGTCCTTACACTCCACCTGCACACACACACACCTGTAGTCAGAAAGCAGCTCAAGGTTCCTACCTCTGATGTAGTATCATTTTCCTTATCTCTATATCCCAACTCACCCCCTTTAAGCCACCTAATCCTACATCAGCTCTCCAGCATTGAGGTGAGTTATAAACGCAAGCTTTATTCCTTCCCGTACAAGTTTTCTCAGCTGAATTTTTTGTTTTGAACAAATCAACTTTTTTAGAGAGCACAGAATCCCAATTCCATTCAGTGAGAAAAATAGAATTCTCTCTTCACAGAAATAGCAACCCTTGAACACTTTTTTCAGTGCAAGACAGATTTGATTCTTTATCATTTGCTTGAATGAAAAATGTGCGACCAAGTGTCAGTTAGATTTCACCAATTAGCACCCTACCCATTCTTAAATTTGATTGGTTACATTTTTATGACGTTATTTCCAATATATCACTGCGTGGATATGAAATTTTTCATTCTTCATAGCATGCATGGATATTTCTGTCAAAACATGGCTTAAGAGGGTGAATAACTGTTCTAAACATGGACTACTCCTACATTAGACAAATTAACAGCTTGTTAAATTCCTACAATTGTAATTGTGGTGGAAACAAAAACCTACAAACACTGTGGGCCTCTAGGACTGACATTAGGGACCACTGTTTTAGACAGTTTAAAATTTAATATTGAAATAACACTTCATTTCGTGCCCTGCTCAATATAAATCCCTAATGACTGCAAACTGGGAGGCGAGCCCAATTTTTTTTAATTGAGACCATGATTAGTTTGATTTGGCTGGTTAAAGTGGTTGCTGGAACCGAGCCGTTGGATGCTGAGGTTATATGGACGCAGACCACTTTGGTGGTGACATGTTTCTGGAGAATATATCATCGTATCATAGCATCGACCCCCTGACCTTACGTATGAGGAAGATATTTAGTTTGAAATCAAGCCACATTTAATCAAATAGTTTTTAAAATAGCGTGGGTGGAGGTACCGTTGTGATGTACAGTGGGTCATTTGAATAGCCTTTCAATTTTTTTGGCTTTGTAAGTGCTTATG
This sequence comes from Gymnothorax javanicus, assembly GCA_029692085.1. NCBI lineage: Eukaryota > Metazoa > Chordata > Actinopteri > Anguilliformes > Muraenidae > Gymnothorax > Gymnothorax javanicus. Next base: position 122,140,786 of record CM056198.1, read on the forward strand.
GATGCTTAAAACGCTGGCCTGGATTCAAATAACATTTATCCATCACATTGACTTTCAAGTAAATTGAGTTTGATTAGTTGTCATGAGCATAATTTCTGAAAAGCTGTCACAAACATAAGGTACTTAACTGAAGGTGAAATAAAACTCTTAGGGAATTTGCCGGTGAAAGTCAGGGATAAATGCTGATTTAACCCGGATCTGTTTTTGAGAAGTAATAAAACAGCTATTCAGAAAACCTATTGCAGTAAATTTTTTATCATTTTGTCCCAAACGGGTACATGCAGAGTATTTTGTGGCGCACTGCCCAAGAGAGAAAGCAATGTAGGTAATGTAGATGTGGTGTGTGAACATTTGGGTCAAATTTTGTTTTTTAGTTTTCTCTAACATACATGTATGTTAGCTCTCGTGAATGAAATTTAACTTTCCTTTGAAATATAAGTACTGTGGTGACCGGATCAACAGACACGCCCACCGTCTACCTCACACTGCCCAAAACCGTTCATTCCCCTCAGTCAGCCGGGGCTCCGTTCAGTACCCCTGTACGTTGGACAGCTCCTGCCACTAGGCAGGCGTGCGAGACGGGCTCTCACAGCGCATTCCACACGAGGCCACGTACCCGATCCTCGTCTGTATTTAACACTGCGGCAGACGGGGACAGGTTGGCTGAGGGTGTGTTTTGCGAGCACGTTACTAACCGCTGGGCTCTCTCTATATTTCTATCAGAATCGGAAGGTGAAGAGACGCAGGAATTCTGAATTAACGCTCCCTCCAGAAAGCCTCGATCTGGACACCACTCTTACTCCACCACGTGACCGCAGCTGATTCCCCTGAGGATATTAAGGCTCACAAAATCTAATGTTTTTTTTTTTTTTTTTTGGTTTATCATTGAAAATGAAATTACCGCCCCGTGGGCTGGATTCTTGCCGACCTGTTTCCCTGTCTGTGCCTGTTTTTCTGGTGGTTTGCCTCAGTACTTTCACCTTGACACACCTGATCCAGCCCGATGGCACACACCGTAAAAACCAAGAAGTCAGTCTCAACAAGTATTTTAGTCTTCTGTTTCACAATTTAAAATGTTATTTCTATTCCTTTTGTTTCTAAATAAGGCAAGCACATTTCTAATGAGGTGAGATATTTTGAATTGTTTTAAGATTTGACAATGAAATAAGGATCAAGCTGGGATTGAACCCAGTAGACTCTGACTTTTTCACTAAAGTTTTTGCTTAAGTAGATTCAACATTAAAAAAGATTTTTTTTTTTTTTTCCAAATCACAGGAGGATGCCGCATACATGCTCTGTATCTGCTGGTGCAGCGCTTCACTGAAACTAAATCACACTCATATTCAAAGATATATTCAAACCCAGGACGCCATGTTCTTATGGCCACAGCAATACTTCAAATAGGAAATGTCTAGATCTTGTACATCATTTTATACACACTTCCCTGTAATTCACAACGCATATTTGGGATCGTTGGAAACCTTGGGATCTCTACTAGAATTCAAAATAGGCCTGATGTTCCACAGGTTTGAATACAGCAGCTGCATTTAACGGACCCATATATAGGTCTGTTGGTTTTATGGGGTTAAGCCAATATTCTTCACTAAAGAAGAAATAAGAATTCATGCTTCATTTTAAGTCTTTTTTGAGGAGCTCTGCTTTGATGACGCTTCCCATGAGTGTCATAAATTTCCAATGTACAGTCCATATGAATGGTTCCTGAAAAAGAAATTTGCAGACAAAACCTTGTAGGAAAAACAGCCATCTAAAACTTTCAACCACTGTCCAAATACTTATGCACTTCACTGTGCACTCTCTAAGGCTGGGGCGTCAGTTTCACGTCCTGGGGGCCATGTTGATTGCTGGTTTTTTGATGTGTTTCTTTTGCCCACGCACTTAAAAGGAATACTGAATATGATTTGTCAGTTGTGGTTTGCAAACACAACATTCAAAGCTGGCCCCTCCTCTTCAGCTCAACAACACCAGAAGTGCAACGCTACAGTGCAGTACTATGTCCCGCCCCTGCACACTGTGCACTGTTATTGGCTGGGAGCTACACATTCACAGCCCAAAGGTTAATGCCCAAAGCTGGACGCCCAGAAACATCCCGCACACAGAAAAATAAGAAATAAAATAAGAAGAATTGAAATAATAAAATAAGTAAAATAAGAAAACACGGAAGGCAGGTGCTCACTAGATGCAGACACCCCCACACATTTCCACCGGGTTATAAGGGATTATTGAGAGGGGTTAGTTTTGTATGAGTCTATACATACAAACATAACAGTACAAAAAACATGTCCAAAACCTAATTTCACAGTAGAATAACCCTTTGTGAGTTTTTTGACGTCGAAACGTAACATAACATAACATAACATAACACAACATCACACAACAAAACAAAGAACAGCAAGAACAGGCCATTCAGCCAAACTAGGCTTGCCATTTTCCTATCACTAGTACCTAACACCAAGGATATTTAAGGACTAGATGGTATCTAGCACAAGCCTGGTCTTGAGATCTCCCAGAGTCTCTGCCTTAACAATATGACCAAGCTAGCTATTCCACATTGTGATCACTCTAAGTGTAACAGGACAAATAAAAGGACTAAGGGCTTTAGGGCAAATGTTCTCTCTGTGAGTGATTGAGTAGAAGAAGAGAGGGTCTCACCTGTAGATCTTGTATCTTGTGGTGAAGCCCTGCTGGAACCGTTCCTTAAACTCCGCGTACTCAGGGCAGCGATGGAAGGGGCCCTTGTCAGACAGCAGCCAATCCAGACGGCCGCTGCTGGGCCCGCCCACTCCCGTGGAGAGGGGGGCGGGGCTCTGATCGGGCGTGGCCGCCAGGACCAGCGCCCATCTCAGGTGGCCCAGCACCGCCCACTGCCATAGGAGCATCAACGGCGACCATCTACCAGCCGCGGCACTCTGCCAACGCAACGCCATCCTGCCGACGGACACGCGGGACCCGCATTCTTCTACCAATCCCTCCAGACCTGCGAGGGGCGCCCAAGGGGAGGGGGAGAGAGGGAGAGAGCAGTGATGAGCCATGGATGGCAAAGCAGTTTCGACTGACAGTAACATGCGGGTATCAAACTGTGTGGACATAACAAGACTTTACGGCTTACAGTGTGACATTTACATTTCCTTCATTACCGTTTCGTTTGACTGATGAAGCAGCATGTGAAGTATTCGCGGCCACTCCATTAATCCCCCTTAGAGCGCGGGTGCCACAGTGGCTAACTGCTTTTCAGTGCATCGCCGCATAAGGTATTCATTTATGTCGCTGATTGTTAAAAGAGTTCACACCTTAATTTCCGGGCATGAATTGTCTGCTGCTTCGAAGGTGAGCAGAAAATCCTGCAGACACACTGTCCGCAGGGACCGGATCTCGACACTCAGTACTATGAGGACGAAGACAGCGATCTGCTATGAATATTTCATGTTACGTTCAGTCAATCAAACAAAGTGGTAATCGATAAAATGTAAATATCAATCTCTAGCCAGGAAGTCAGTTTTTTCCTCCATTGTGAGTTGTTTGTTAATGGATTAGCTCAGGGGTGTCATGCTGGTCAGTAAAAGCGCCAAGGGCCGGAGGTTTTGGATCCAACCGAGCAGAAGCAGACCCGATACATCTAATTAACTGTGCAGGGGTGCGTTTCCCGAAAGGTTAGTTGCTAACTAAGTTAGCAACTTACATAGTGCGTCCATTCGCGGTCAGGGGTCCCAACTATGTAAGTTGGCATCTGTGTTTTTGGGAAACACACTCCAGGCTGAGAGTAGTTGATTGAATTAGTTGTATCAGGTGTTTTTCTGCTCGGTTAGATTGAAAACCTGCAGCCCTTTGGCCCCTTTACAGACCAGTTTGACACCCCTGGATTTTCGCAAAAGGGCATGTAATGGAATCAGAGGCAGTCACATTCAGCCCTCAAAAACAAATCCAGCCCTGGATTTCTATCCTCCCAATAATTTACTGATTTCTGATTCTAGTTGTGATTGGTCAGGCTGTTTTCATAGCTGGCTCCCAGGTAAAGAAAGTGTGCAACACCCAGAAGCCTTTGGCCCTGAAGATCAACAGTTTATTTAACAGACCCTTCGGTGATTTTTAAACAGCCACACACTTTCTGTATGAAGGATAATTCAGGTGTGCAGATGAATTTCATAAGTTGAATTGCGCAGGGGGTGCAAAATTAGCTTTTTTGTCAACTGGCCAAATGGCTAATGAATGTTCAAATTGTATCAGCCACTCAAAAGATCACCATGATTTTTTTGGCTGGTGAGTGAGGCAAATCTGCCGGTCACTTGCATATTTTCCTGCATTTGGCTGGAGACTGCAGCTAATTTCAGTCTCTTATGACAAGGTGCTTAAAAACACACAAAATCATCAGCGCCGGTTTTATTTCCACTTCAGACAGTCAGGACACACACTGCTAAACGTTGGAGTCTTCAATTCTCAAACATTTAGTCTCACAGGAATGCCAGCCAGCCCAATATATGTGGAAAATTGGCGGTAATGTGTTGCTTATGAGAGCAGCTACAATAACAAGCATTCAGATACTGACTTGAAGGACATCGATTATCACTGTTCATTGCTTCTCTGGTCTGAATGGCCTACATGACCTGATCTCATTATTGAATGCTTTATTTTTATTCCTAGTCCATGAGCACTTTTCAAATGAATGGGCTCACAGCGTGAATAGTCCCTATTTAAGTGCTGAAATGACATCCCATAATAACGGAGAGTTTGGGAAATGTCACACAAGTTGCTCCAGTCATTTAAGCCTTCATTGTTTGTCACATTTGCACTTTCTAAATGCCAAGTTGCAGCGAATTATAAAATAACTGATGTTTTGAAACATTCATCAGTCCGTTCGACTGGGTCTACTCAGCAAAGCCATTGAAAAAGTAAAATTTATGTTTTAAAAATTACGGCAGTCATCTTTATTACATATCCACTAAAAAATATGTACTTCATTAAAACCTGATACCGTGACCCATGAGTCATTTATAACAATGCAGCCTCTAGTTAGTGCTTAGCCTAAAACCCTTGGCTGGGAAAAGAATACTGTCCCAAGAAAATGTGCCAAGGAACAATTGTTATGCAGCATCATACCTCACTTATATTTTCCCTTGCAGGTGTATGAATTATGGCTACCGTGGCAGACGCACAGAGAATATTGCCCATCTGAGAACAGATCAGAAAGTATACCGCCATCTGTCTCCGGTAGTTTAAATGATGTAGGCCTACGTGACTTAATCCATCTCCTCATTAAAATACAGTACTTTTCCGTATATTCACAGCAAACTGGTGAGGCCATCTATTGAGTTGTGCCAGGGAAATACTGATTCAAACTGGGCACCTATAACCCAAAGCTTCTCGTTCATATTCCCAAGTGGAGCAGCGTCGTCGTACCTAAGAGCAAAACGCTTAACCCGAATAGCTTCCGAAAAAAAAAAAAAAAACCCTCTGGAAATAAAAATTAAAAAATAAAACTGGATGAATGACTCAACTGTAGGCCCAGTTAATCGCGGTAGATGAGTATACTGTAAACACAACGCAAACCAACATGCGTGGAAGTGCTTTCTGCTTTGAAATGGGGCAAGAACGAGAAGTCTTGTTCGCAGCTTTTTTTTTTTTCCCCAGATCGAAAAAAATAAAACAGTTTTTTTTTTTTAAACGTTTCATTTCCCCTAAAGGAGCGTCTCAGGTGCTGCGGAGCTTCTGCCTTTGTCAGTGACATGATCTGTGCTTTTTAAAGTGCAGTGCATTATGGGAGCCAGGGTGGAAACTGGTGGAAAACGCTGCGGGATATCAATGCTTGGAAACATCATCACAAATAAATGTATGGAAGAGAGGGGCCGGCATCACGACAAAGGTGGCGAATAAACGATCGTGTTCCTGCGGGGGCCGTCTCGGCGAGAGCACGAACTCGTTTTTGATACCTGGCAGCGCACGCAGTGCAACCTTTTGTTACTGCGCCGTCAGTCTGTCTTCGGGCCTGGTTAAGGAAATACGGAATGTTTTGTGTAATAGTGGCCATCAAAGAAGTTGCTGGAAGCATCCATCAAAGCAGCAGGATACCCGTGAGGTTCGACATTAATAATTTTGAGTAAAACCCGCGTTGCCAGGGCACAGTCGAACATTCAGAGCAGGTGCACTGACACAGCGACAAATAAGTTTGGAGGAAAAAAGAGCACTGGCTCCGGGACTGTTGTGAATTTGCTTACATAATGTTCAAGTGTTTGCCTTATTTGTCTCTTTTTTGACAAACTCATTTAATCTCTACGTGCTACACTGGCTCCAAGCCTTTTTCAAAGTTTTGCTGCGGGTCTGCTCTGTATGGAAATGCATGTGAAAATGACGAGTTTGCAAACTGTAATCATGGAGTCTGGTCTGAGATATCCTGACATTTTTGCTGCTTGTGAATGAGGGGACCTATCAAGTGAGTTCTGAAATCGTTGATGGTGGAAAGAACAAGAATCATGCGCTCTTTTGTAGAGTGTGCCATTTCAGTACTGCCGTCAATTTCTGCCAACACTTAATGCCACCAAAAAACACAAAGTCAAATCTGTGAATGCACTCATATTAATATAAGCTGATCTGGATTTGATTACCATTTCTTCTTAACTCAGACATAAAAGAAAGAATGTGACAGTTTTCCAACAGCATATTTCAACAGCATCAATAAGGCCACAACTCGATCAGCTCAGCAATCACTGACTGCTCTATGAACAAAATGAAACCAAATAAGAGATAAATTAACACGTTTCCTGAAATTCAAAATGTAAACATTTGCCATAGTTTAAAAAATGCTCGCTGAAGCCAGTACATTTACTGTGTGTTTTGGAGTGCCGGCGGGAGTTTAAAATGGCTGAACGTGGAGGGAAACATGCTGCTCTTTTCTCCGTATCGAACGCAGAAAAGTGAAAACCGACAAAAAATGAGCAATTGGGGGTGATTTATTCCACAGCGTGGATCTGTAAAGTGATAGCACGATGGAAGTTTTATTGGGAAGTCGTGCGGGCCCAAAATAGCTTATTTTTCTCAGTGTTCCACTTTCCATACAGAGCGCCTTATTCTGTGACTCTCTCTCTCTCTCTTTCTCTCTCTCTCCCTCAGACGGGTTTAGTTCTAATAAAAGAAATGTAATTATGTCCTGTTTTCCTGCAGAAATATATCTCTCTCTCCGCATTTTCTCACTCCCACGGTCTCAGTCATCATCCTCTCCCATCCGCACCCCGTCTTATCTCTCTACCTCCATCTCTCCCCCTTTTCTATTTTCCAACTTCTCCCTCCTCTCTCGCACTGTTTTGTCTCGCTCTACACGTTATCCTCCCTCCATCTCTCTCTCTATCCAAGCCTCCGCTAGCTGAAAGGCTGCTGGAAGTAAGAGAAATGCAATAGTGGGGGGGAAAGATAGGAGATCGTGAGTTTCTTTGCTGTAACAAATGGAACAGAGAGAGTGGAACAGAAATATTCGAGGATACGAGATTAAGGTCATCAATAGCCTTAAGTGTAGCCTCTGCCGCATTTTTTATTTTTTAGGAAAAAAGATAGCAGATATACACCGTTAAATATTCAATTATACTATGAGCTAGTATAATTTATATACAGTGGTGCGCATGCAGTGTGTTGCATATCCACTGAGCATATGCAGCGATCGACTCTGCCAGCAGAACCAAAATAACAAAAAAAAAGAGTTTCTGTCCAATAGATTATGGTGCCCTTTGTATAGGTATTACTCTGTGGCATAGCGTCTTTACAGAACTGTGTGGTTCGCTATTATATGAAAGACGACACTCTTTTAAAAGGGCCACAATTACTACATTCACATTATATCGACAGATACCTGCCAGCTAAAGCCAACAGTCGCTGCTTTAAACTGTCATCCTTTGTTTTCAAACAACATTGAAAGAACCAAAAGAGCCGAAATTTTTTTTTTTGAAAAGGGGCATCAGTGTGACCGTCCAAATAATTATGGGCCGTACTGAAGCCAGAGTGTTTTGTATGTGGATATCTTCATTGTCAGTGGCATGCAGTCAGGGATATGCAAGGGCTGCGGTCATCTCACCTGTCAGAGCTTAATTATACTAAACCTGTGACAGTTTACTTTGCCTGATTGGCAACCAAACATTGACATGCTCAGTTCCTGAGACTAATTGGTAGAATGACAGGCCAATTAATTTTTGATAGCATTATCACACATTGCAAAGTTATGAGGAGTTTTCCTTAGCCCATAAATGACGACGTAAAACATCGGCACATCTTTCAAAAATTCTGAACCCAAGTAGCTTAGAAAATAGCACTGCTCTGTTTAAATTTGTGTGCAAGGGTTATCTTACTTAAAGCCTTTCGCCCAAAAGTTCAGCGTGGTTCGAAACACTTAAGATCACTTCCTCTTCAGATGTATAATTTTGAATGCTAATAGCATTTTTTCAGCAGTGGAGGCTAATTAACCAAAAGATGGCACTTATGATTAATTAGCCTACACTGCTGAAAAAAATGCTAAAAGGAGCGATGGATGCCAGAGAACGTTTTGCGATTTTTTGCATTTAGACCGATTATTGCCATCCTTCCAATATTGCATCCAATGTATAAATGTTGCCAATAGGCAAGCACTTTGCCATTATCATATTTTAATCCTTATTTGCTTCATACTGAAAATATTTATTCAGCAAATAAATTGCTTTTCTGTTAATCAGGCAAACTAGAACTGGAGCCATCGAGCATAAAAGGTGAGGATATTGCAGACCTTTCATACTTCCGACACCGCGCCACTGCTTATCATTGACGTTCAAAAAGGAAGTGTTTGGCTTAAACGGCTGTAAACAAATGAAAACACCCCCCCCCTCTCTCACTTCCTGTCCATCTCTTCCGCTTCCTGTTCCTATTTCAATCAGTCCAGAGCCAGGTTCGCTGCCAGATTTTGCACTTTGCAAATGCTTGTTCTGGGTTGGGTTGGGTTGGGTGGGTGGGGGTTGGGGACATTGCGCTCTGTCACTCGGCAAACCTTAGCCGATTCGTTCCTCATCAAACCTCGGATGTGTGACTATGGAAGCCATTGGCCAGAACTTTTTTTTTTTTCCTGGAGAAACATGGCGGCGTCCAGTGGCAGCAGCGCAGGGTTCGATGTCAAATTGGTTAAAATATCGTGTTGCCTCTTGTGTCAAGACATGAAGAAGCACCGCCACACAGATTTTGTGAAGGTCAGTTTTGCCTCCATTTTTCAGTGGCAATGTAGTGCGCGGATTTAGACAACTGCGTAAATCGCTCTTCCGGCAAAGAAATGTCAGGTGGAGCAACATATCAACTTTCTGTCACACATCCGAGGCTCGATGAACAGTCGTGGAATCTGCCGAGAAGTTCCGAGTTGTGCTCTCTGTGTGCATATGCAGGGGCAGCTCCTCTGTCAAACTGCTGGAACCGCGGCTGTTTCCTGGGTCAACCGTGCATACTCCATCCCCCCCCCCCTCCCCCCTCCCCCCCCCCCCCCCCCCACGTACCCCAGTGCTCAGTCCCTGTTAATATCATTCTGCACAGGAAATCAGAGCAACAGTATTGAGTCAGCGCTCTGATACATAACGCTTTCACAGACCTCGTCTTCTTTTCTTCAAATGGGCAATAATGTTATTGAAACACACAGGGTGAAGCAGGCAGGGAGAAATTTATCAAGGTTTGTTGTGTGTGATGTGATAGGGGGGCGCCTTGGGCCGGGTCCCGTCTTAATTTTCTGCTCAAACTCCTGTGGCTTTTTAAAAGCGCTGCATCGCCAGGGAACCCGAATCGACGGCCTCATCTGCATTTCGCGCGGTCCTTTCACGCGAGGCGCAGGCCAGAAACAAAGCAAAACAAAAAAAAAAAAAATTTGAATAATTTAAAAAAAAAAAAAATCATCCACGGGAAGTTTTCTTCCCAGCAATACCGCTGATCCGTTTTTGGCTTGCATCGTAAAAAAACAAAAAAACAAAAAAGAAAGCCTTGGCATAAAAGCGGACGCCTGAGAAGTGTGATCTGATGGTCTTTGTTTCTCCCAAGTTTTCTTTCAAATTATAAATACACGAGACATGCAGAAAATGCCAAAAAGACAATGGGAAAAGTACTGAATTTACACTTGACATTTAATAGGCATCTTGCATAATGTCAGCGCCTTCATATTTGCCAACCTAAGGCAAGCTGGGAGGGTCAGGAATTCAATAGAACGCTATTACAAAGAGAACAGCAGAATGTACATCTTCTGCTCACCTCTCCCTCCTCCCTCCATCTCTCCCTCCCTCCCCCCTCCTCCCCCCCTCCTCTCTCTCTCTCCCCTCTCTTCCCCCTCATTATCCAAACCCCGTGTTCTCACAGCACTTCTCTACCTGTGGTTCCTGCCTCAGCGTCTGCCATATGAGAGAAATCATTTCTGCGTCTTGACAGCCCTTTCCTGCGGCGCTCTGTCGAAATGCAGCGTCGAATCCATCACTCTAGTAAAGAGCCCGAATTCCACCCAAAAACCGAACTTTTCACTCACGCTTTCCTGCAAAGTGTTGATCCGTCTTGATAGGTTATAAAAAATTAAAAAAAAACAACTGAAAATCGGGATGAGCCGAGAGCACTATTTGAGGACCCGATCAGAAAATTGCAATTACCTCCGCTAACGAAATTAGGCAATGGTTATGTATTCATGCATTCGCTAGTCCAGACAATAGCTCTCAAATTTCTCAATCAGTGTCAATGATATTCTGTGATAGTGTGGGCCATGAGCTAAGAAACAATTGATTAAATTTTGGTATGGATTGAAATTCAAATATGGCCACCTGTCTGGCACTAAGGAACAGACCAGGGCTGAACTGAAAATCCAGATGAGTTTTATAACAGAGTGTAACAAGAACAACAACTATGGAAAGAGAAATACTAGATCGTGTTAACCAAGGAAATATTTCTAAATACTGAAACCCAAGATCTACTCAACCACAAACTAAAGCCAGCCAAACACAGAATGCATCAGGTGGCTTATATAGCGGGAGTTAATTAGGTATGGGCGCTGGGGATTAACATTAATGAGAGTAACATGGAAAAAGTGGAGTGGAGTTGAGTCCAGATTCCGGAAGGGCATGTCTATTGGAAAACCCGGTTGAAACATGACACCAGCGCAGCCATATTTGCTCAGCTCTTAATGACAAGTGCATTGGCAGAGGGATGTGCTCTCTAGTATGCACTTTCCAATTTCTTTTTTTTTTTTGTCCTATGTTTTTACTCTCAAAGTTGTGATGTTATTAGCATGTGATTGCAGTGTTCTGTACTGAACATTCTCATACTGGTGTCACAATGACTTCTGGGAAATGACAGCAGTGGTCTTCTCGAACTCTGACTTAGAGTTCAAAGAGTAAAAAACATTCCAAAAAAAATAGTCTCTTCAAAGGAGTGGAATGCAGCGCGGCACATCGTCAAGTCCTGAAGCTGACAGGTTCTGGCTCGGCAGGTGAATCCTTCACCTGTCCCTCAGGTGGGAGTTCGGGCGGCAGCTGTTCCACGTTCCTTCCGGCAAAATGCCCAGGGCATTGTGCCTATTGTTTCCCTGCCATAGAAAAGGCGCTACACACAGGAACAGCCAGGTGTTCTTTTGTTAGCATATCAAGTGCCCTTACTGTTAAACTTTGTCCACTTCCTCTTTACAGTAAATATGATTTTGCAATCCGAGGCAGCTCTTCCCTGAGGTTTTATAGACCACCGGTCACCCAGAGGCCAATGATAGCTCAGTTAGCGCCACAGCGCGATGAAGAGAATTTTAAAATGGTACAGCCAGATGAAATTACCCCGACAGCACCCTCGGGGGAATCTGTACCCTCACTGGACTTAAGGTAATTCATTTGCTTAATCTAATGCCCTTAAACTGGATGACTGCGATCCCACCCCTCCTGTCTGAGCCAGACTGTATCTCCAGAGACCAGCTCTATGTCAGAGGCTGGATGACCTCACTCGGAGTACAGAATGAAACCAAGGATTTCTGTCAACTATCTGATTCACTGTGGCCATTAAGAACCCCTTTGTATGCACCCCACTTGCAGTGGAGAGTCGGGGTGCCAGTGCAGGTTGAGAGGTTAAAGGTCGCATGAATCTCATTGCAAAGAGTAGAAAGTTCAGTCGGGTCCCGGCTCAAATTCTCAAACTGGTTCTTTCGACTTGCCCCCTAAACATCTCTGCGTTTGGCAAAAAAGTCTTCCTCTGCCTCTTTCACCTCTATACTGATATGTTGGCGAGAATTCTGGCTCAAAATGGCCACTGTGCAACACCTGGGGCTACACATTGGCAGTGGTTTCTGCCTCACAACTGGAAAGGGCTTTTAAAACAAGAAAAGCACCATGTAAATCTGAAATGGACCATCAGTGAACAGTTCGGGACGGCAGAATCCTCAAATTTTAACTCATAATGACTCTCAACCTGTTCGCAATTTACTTTGCTTGATTAGCAATCAAACAATTGATTCACTAAATAACCAAGACCAATTGGTTGTAGAATGAGTGGCCAATTTATATTTAGATAACATTATTGTATTTGTAAACCTGCATTTATGTACAAAACCCAAAACCAGTGAAGTTGGCACGTTGTGTAAATCGTAAATAAAAAAAGAATACAATGATTTGCAAATCCTTTTCAACCTATATTCAATTGAATACACTGCAAAGACAAGTTACTTAATGTTCGAACAGGTAAACTTTGTAATTTTTTGCAAATATTAGCTCATTTGGAATTTGATGCCTGCAACATGTTTCAAAAAAAAGCTGGCACAAGTGGCAAAAAAAGACTGAGAGAGTTGAGGAATGCTCATCAAACACTTATTTGGAACATCCCACAGGTGAACGGGCTAATTGGGAACAGGTGGGTGCCATGATTGGGTATAAAAGCAGCTTCCCTGAAATGCTCAGTCATTCACAAACAAGGATGGGGCGAGGGTCACCACTTAGTGAACAAATGCGTGAGCTGATTGTCGAACAGTTTAAAAACAACATTCCTCAACGAGCTATTGCAAGAAATTTAGGGATTTCATCATCTACGGTCCGTAATATCGTCAAGAGGTTCAGAGAATCTGGAGAAATCACTGCACGTAAGCGACAAGGCCGAAAACCAACATTGAATGCCCGTGACCTTCGATCCCTCAGGTGGTACTGCATCAAAAACCGACATCAGTGTGTAAAGGACATCACCACATGGGCTCAGGAACACTTCAGAAAACCTGTCAGTAACTACAGTTCGTCGCTACATCTGCAAGTGCAAGTTAAAACTCTACAATGCAAAGCGAAAGCCATTTATCAACAGCACCCAGAAACGCCGCCGGCTTCGCTGGGCCCAAGCTCATCTAAGATGGACTGATGCAAAGTGGAAAAGTGTTCTGTGGTCTGACGAGTCCACATTTCAAATTGTTTTTGGAAACTGTGGACGTCGTGTCCTCCGGACCAAAGAGGAAAAAGAACCATCCGGACTGTTATAGGCGCAAAGTTCAAAAGCCAGCATCTGTGATGGTATGGGGTGTATTAGTGCCCAAGGCATGGGCAACTTACACATATGTGAAGGCACCATTAATGCTGAAAGGTACACACAGGTTTTGGAGCAACATATGTTGCCATCCAAGCAACGTCTTTTCATGGACGCCCCTGCTTATTTCAGCAAGACAATGCCAAGCCACATTTTGCACGTGTTACAACAGCATGGCTCCGTAGTAAAAAGAGTGCGGGTACTAGACTGGCCTGCCTGTAGTCCAGACCTGTCTCCCATTGAAAATGTGTGGCGCATTATGAAGCGTAAAATACGACAAACGGAGACCCCGGACTGTTGAACAACTTAAGCTGTACATCAAGCAAGAATGGGAAAGAGTTCCACCTGAAAAGCTTCAAAATTGGTCTCCTCAGTTCCCAAACGTTTACTGAGTGTCGTTAAAAGGAAAGGTGATGTAACACAGTGGTAAAAAGGCCCCTGTGCCAACTTTTTTTGCAATTTGTTGCTGCCTTTAAATTCTAAGTTAATGATTATTTGCAAAAAAAAAATAAAGTTTCTCAGTTTGAACATTAAACATCTTGTCTTTGCAGTGTATTCAATTGAATATAAGTTGAAAAGGATTTGCAAATCATTGTGTTTTTTTTTTTTTTTTTTTTTTTTACGATTTACATAACGTGCCAACTTCACTGGTTTTGGGTTAAAAATTTGTCTGCAACTGTTCCGCAGATTTTTTAGTCTATTGCCATACCTAAAATCTTACATTGTTGCCTATCTGATTCTCTCTCTCTCTCTATTCCTAATCAATATGGGCTGCACACTATCCCTAATTATTCAGTAAATAATGGGTTTTATTGGAAATTTGGCAAAATACTTGAGAATAGGTTGAGAGTAATTCTGCATTGAAAGGTGAATTCACTCCCTAACCGGATGATGTAAATACAAAGCATTGCAACACTGTATCTTTCTGTAAATCAGTACAGTAATACAAAATATTCTTTGGACACACACACACACACACACACACACACACACACACACACACACACACACACACACACACACACACACACACACACACACACACACACACACACACACACACACAGTGGTGAAGTGGAGGGTATAGGCAGGTCATACGGAGTATACCAAACTCTTTTTCTGTTTATTTGTAGTGTAATCACATATCAGCCGAAAAGCCATTGAAATACATGCAGGTGTATTCCCATTTTTTTGTCAGTAAACCACCCATCTACCTAATAGAACCTATCCTGTTCTCTGGGGACCAGTGCTATATGACTTCACACGCACGCACACACAATAAAACATGACAGGCCATGCATATACCAGCATATTTGGCACAACAAGGTGATGACCAGCTGTTGGCAGAAGAAGACACTCAAGAAATAAATATTTGGAAAAAAATTTTACCCCTCTGAAGAAAGCTCAATTGCGCATTATGTGGAATGAAGTTCAAATGATTTTTTTACGAAAAAAAAAAACAAACACATTTGAATTATGGAATCAATAGGTGATGCTCACCGAGGCGGACTACAAACTAAGCAGCTATTGCTCAATCATCTATATCGTAAGATATCTGATAGGCTGATATTGATACCCCATATTCGATAGGGTGAACTCCGAGCCGCAACCTCCTGAGGATTTTAATGGATTTTCAACGAAATGCAAGAGCACCGCTATGGCGTCTGTAAAGTACTGTCTCTCCAGGTTTGTGTTGAGTGATTTTATGTCTGGAACAGGCCATAGAAGCTTAGAAACACACTGAAGGAGATGACAGCAGTGAAATAATTGCATCAGAGGGAACAGTAAAAGCAAGGAAATCAATTCAGCATCTATTCATTAAGGATGCTTGAGCCCTTATTAATAATAATATTTTGCTGTGTGCTTGCTGAGTCTAGCTATTTTGTGTCCAGATTGGTTTGTTTTTTAAGCAGTTCATCGATCGATACGGCCTCCAATCTGCGGTCACTTGGGTTCTCATTTATATACGGCGCATAGGAATAGAAATGATGGCTACGCCAATTAAGAAAACAAACTTGACATTAACCCCTTAAACATTAACTTTTCTCTTAAGTTTTTCCCTAAGTTGGTTCAAAGTCAGAGAAAAGCATTTCTTTCATTGCGTGAGACAATGTCAGATACATATTCTCTGTCTGCCAGATGCAGCGCTTCACTGAAGCTACATCACACTTTTAGTGAGAGAAATATTCAAACCCAAATATTCAAATATTCAAACAAATATTCATGTTTTTATAGCCGCAGCATTACGTCAAATGGAATGAACCTATATCTTGTACATCATTTTATACACATTTTCCTGTAATTCAGGAGGATGTATTTTGGATTGTTGGAAATCTTGGGATCTTCACTAGAATATAAAATAGGCCTGTAGTTCCACAGGTTTGAATACAGCAGCATTAGGCAGAACCATATGTAGGTCTGTACTTTTTATGGGGTTAAAGAACACACGAAATAAATGAGACTTTGCACATATGAGAAATGTAAAGTTAATCCTGATTAATTGAATAAAAATTGCATGTAATTTAGCTAACTCACGGTTTTATAAATTGGCATATAGTTAATTCAACATAGTTTTTTCTTTTTTGAGCATACACAGTATTATATTTGAAATCCATTCAAATTTTTATGAATTAGACCACCCAACTGCAGCTTTTGGAGCACAACTTTAAAACCACAGAGACTGCAATGCGCTCACAAGCTGCATATAAGGTTTTGTTAGAGAACAAAAAAAAAAAAATGTCTGATCCTCTGGTTGTTACACAGTGTGGTGTATCGTATCATAACTGCCCAGGAAAAAAAAAAGAAGTAGCAGCCCCTGGCAAGGCTTTTCATGTTAGAGGAAGAGTATTTCCGAAACATTAGTATCCCCCGGGATGCTGTGTCGTGTAGCTCCTACTTCAGAGTGGTGTAAGACACTGAGACTTGTGCAGAAATCTGAAGGTGCCTGGCAGAGTTCTGATGGCGGTATTATTAGTATCAACATTAGAGAGAACATTTTGTTCGCGGTGGTTATTGACACAAGGACGACGACAGATATTCTTATGCTTAAACTTTGTCCTGAGTGCAGACCCCTGTATGTATAAGCCTTGCTCAGGGTCCAACATGGAAAGGCATCAGTGTGAAACAATTAAGAAGGAAAATGGACAAAAATGCCTTACAGTGATCAAAAACTACACTGAAATAATTTTAGATATACTCTATTGAACCCCATTGGGTACTTTGTCCTCGAAATTTGACCCATTCTACTTACTTAGGAGCAGTGGGCAGCCACAGAGCAGCACCCAGGGACCAACTCCAGTTCTAAAGCCAGAGCCTTGGTCAGGGACACTGGTAGGAGAGTTCCTATAGAGCATGTCTTTCTAAAGCCAGAGCCTTGGTCAGGGACACTGGTAGGAGTGTCCCTATAGAGCATGTCTTTCTAAAGCCAGAGCCTTGGTCAGAGACACTGGTAGTAGTGTTCCTATAGAGCATGTCTTTCTAAAGCCAGAGCCTTGGTCAGGGACACAGGTAGGAGAGTTTTCTATAGAGCATGTCTTTCTAAAGCCAGAGCCTTGGTCAGGGACACTGGTAGGAGTGTTCCTATAGAGCACGTCTTTCTAAAGCCAGAGCCTTGGTCAGGGACACTGGTAGAAGAGTTCCTATAGAGCATGTCTTTCTAAAGCCAGGGCCTTGGCCAGGGACACTGGTAGGAGTGTTCCTAGAGCACGAAAGCCAGAGCCTTGGTCAGGGACACTGGTAGGAGTGTTCCTAAGACAGAGTCTTTCTAAAGCCAGAGCCTTGGTCAGGGACACTGGTAGGAGTGTTCCTATAGAGCATGTCTTTCTAAAGCCAGAGCCTTGGTCAGGGACACTGGTAGGAGTGTTTCTATAGAGCATGTCTTTCTAAAGCCAGAGCCTTGGTCAGGGACACTGGTAGGAGTGTTCCTATAGAGCATGTCTTTCTAAAGCCAGAGCCTTGGTCAGGGACACTGGTAGGAGTGTTCCTATAGAGCATGTCTTTCTAAAGCCAGAGCCTTGGTCAGGGACACTGGTAGGAGTGTCCCTATAGAGCATGTCTTTCTCAAAGCCAGAGCACTGGTCAGGGACACTGGTAGGAGTGTTTCTATAGAGCATGTCTTTCTAAAGCCAGAGCCTTGGTCAGGGACACTGGTAGGAGTTTTTCTATAGAGCACGTCTTTTCTAAAGCCAGAGCCTTGGTCAGGGACACTGGTAGGAGTGTTTCTATAGAGCACGTCTTTCTAAAGCCAGAGCCTTGGTCAGGGACACTGGTAGGAGTGTTCCTATAGAGCACGTCTTTCTAAAGCCAGAGCCTTGGTCAGGGACACTGGTAGGAGAGTTCCTATAGAGCACGTCTTTTCTAAAGCCAGAGCCTTGGTCAGGGACACTGGTAGGAGAGTTCCTATAGAGCATGTCTTTTTCTAAAGCCAGGGCCTTGGTCAGGGACACTGGTAGAGAGTTTCCTATAGAGCACGTCTTTCTAAAGCCAGAGCCTTGGTCAGGGACACTGGTAGGAGTGTTCCTATAGAGCATGTCTTTCTAAAGCCAGAGCCTTGGTCAGGGACACTGGTAGGAGAGTTCCTATAGAGCATGTCTTTCTAAAGCCAGGGCCTTGGTCAGGGACACTGGTAGGAGTGTTCCTATAGAGCACGTCTTTCTAAAGCCAGGGCCTTGGTCAGGGACACTGGTAGGAGTGTTCCTAGAGCTTTCTAATTTCTAAAGGTCAGGGACACTGGTAGGAGTGTTCTATAGAGCATGTCTTTCTAAAGCCAGGCCTTGGTCAGAGACACCCCAGTGTCCCCATAGAGCATGTCTTTCTAAAGCCAGAGCCTTGGTCAGGGACACTGGTAGGAGTGTTCCTATAGAGCATGTCTTTCTAAAGCCAGAGCCTTGGTCAGGGACACTGGTAGGAGTGTTTCTATAGAGCATGTCTTTCTAAAGCCAGAGCCTTGGTCAGGGACACTGGTAGGAGTGTTCCTATAGAGCATGTCTTTCTAAAGCCAGAGCCTTGGTCAGGGACACTGGTAGGAGTGTTCCTATAGAGCATGTCTTTCTAAAGCCAGGGCACTGGTAGGAGAGAGACACTGGTAGGAGGGACACTGTCCCCCTATAGAGCATGTCTTTCTAAAGCCAGAGCCTTGGTCAGGGACACTGGTAGGAGTGTCCCCAGAGCATGTCGTCTTTCTAAAGCCAGAGCCTTGGTCAGGGACACTGGTAGGAGTGTTTCTATAGAGCATGTCTTTCTAAAGCCAGAGCCTTGGTCAGGGACACTGGTAGGAGAGTTCTATAGAGCATGTCTTTCTAAAGCCAGAGCCTTGGTCAGGGACACTGGTAGGAGTGTTCCTATAGAGCACGTCTTTCTAAAGCCAGAGCCTTGGTCAGGGACACTGGTAGGAGTGTTCCTATAGAGCATGTCTTTCTAAAGCCAGGGCCTTGGTCAGGGACACTGGTAGGAGTGTTCCTATAGAGCACGTCTTTCTAAAGACAGAGCTTTGGTCAGGGACACTGGTAGGAGTGTTCCTATAGAGCATGTCTTTCTAAAGCCAGGGCCTCGGTCAGAGACACTGGTAGGAGTGTCCCCATAGAGCATGTCTTTCTAAAGCCAGAGCCTTGGTCAGGGACACTGGTAGGAGTGTTCCTATAGAGCACGTCTTTCTAAAGACAGAGCTTTGGTCAGGGACACTGGTAGGAGTGTTCCTATAGAGCATGTCTTTCTAAAGCCAGGGCCTCGGTCAGAGACACTGGTAGGAGTGTCCCCATAGAGCATGTCTTTCTAAAGCCAGAGCCTTGGTCAGGGACACTGGTAGGAGTGTCCCTATAGAGCATGTCTTTCTAAAGCCAGAGCCTTGGTCAGAGACACTGGTAGGAGTGTCCCCATAGAGCATGTCTTTCTAAAGCCAGAGCCTTGGTCAGGGACGCTGGTAGGAGTGTCCCCATAGAGCATGTCTTTCTAAAGCCAGAGCCTTGGTCAGGGACACTGGTAGGAGTTGTCCTATAGAGCACGTCTTTCTAAAGCCAGTGCCTTGGTCATGGACACTGGTAGGAGTGTTCCTATAGAGCATGTCTTTCTAAAGCCAGGGCCTCGGTCAGAGACACTGGTAGGAGTGTCCCCATAGAGCATGTCTTTCTAAAGCCAGAGCCTTGGTCAGGGACACTGGTAGGAGTGTCCCTATAGAGCACATCTTTCTAAAGCCAGAGCCTCGGTCAGAGACACTGGTAGGAGTGTCCCCATAGAGCATGTCTTTCTCAAGCCAGAGCCTTGGTCAGGGACGCTGGTAGGAGTGTTCCTATAGAGCACGTCTTTCTAAAGCCAGAGCCTTGGTCAGGGACACTGGTAGGAGTGTTCCTATAGAGCAGGGATACTCAAATCTGGACCTCGAATTCATATCCAGCCCAGGTTTTCTGCTGTTCCAGGTAAGTAAATGAACATTTAATGCCTCTGATTGGCTAGGGGTGTCAAACTGGTGCCATGGAGGGTCAAGAGGCTGCAGGTTTTCATTCCAACCAAAAACTCCACCAGGTTATTTCACTGATTAGTCCCTTCTCTCTGCTTGAAGGTGAGGTAATCAGTGAGGTCACCTGGCGTAGGTTTTGATTGGAATGAAAACCTGCGGCCTCTTAGCCCTCCATGGCACCAGTTTGACATGTGAGGGCTAGACTCCCTTTACACCTGACTCCCAGTTAAAGGAAGAGTGGAAAAGCAGCAGTTCTCGGACCTCGAGGACGGGATTTGAGGGCCAAGGCTTTAGAGCATGTCTTTCAGGGAGGGAGAATCTGAAGTATTCAGAAATGCTCATGCAAACATAAGGTGAACATGCAAACTCCACATAGGGGGGCTTTCGGCTAGTCGGGGCTCGAACCCAGAACCTCCTCAAACAGTGTTGACCACATCACCACCATCATGGGACTAGAAGGCTCAAAACAATGTAAGTAGTAAGCCTGTTTCGAGCCAGTGGCCCATCAGCCTGGTGCTTAACCCCGGTTTCTGTGGCATGAAGCGACTAGGAGTATTACTACTCCCCCTGGACGGGATGCCAGTCCATCGCAGGTACTCCCCCCAGCTCTTAGTCAGGTTTCCCTGACTATTTGCTGGTACCCATTTATACACCTGGGTGGAGTGAGGCGTGGAGTGTGGGAGTGAAGTGTTTTGCCCAAGAACACACCGCGAAGGCCATGGCCGGGGCTTGAACTCAGGACCTTACGATCTCAAGTCAAGCCGACTTGACCACTGCGCTACCGCGTCTCCCAATTAATAAAACAATAATTGTTTTTAATTTTTCTCCCCATTATATAGGATTATCTTTCCGATTATCTCAAAGGCTGGGTGTTTGAAGCTTGAAACATTGTTTAAAATCAAATCGCAGTCTCAGCAATCCTGTCTCAGAGCTGCCACTGGCTGTTTTTAAATCGCTCATTTTATATCTCCACGCTTCCTACTCGCTAGAAATGTTATTTTGCAATTTACCCCCATTCCTTTTGAAAATCGCCCGGATTTTAGGCAGTTGGGGATGAAAAATTGCCCCCACTGGAATGTTTACATTTCCTTCCCTGGTGATGTCACCTCCCAGCATACCAATCGCTCCTTCGGCTGCAGGAACAGGGGACCCATTTCTGCGACTCCGTGTACAGCACCTTAAGTGCTGTGCCTGCCCTCGATGAAAATACATAAATAAATAAAATGCAATAATACAATAGGAAAAAAAAAAGAATTTTCTGATTCGGGACTACGGAGGTGGTGGAGACAGTTACACAGAGCGAGAAGGAGAACAGTAATATCAGTGCGAAAATCCACATATTCTATTATTAATATCTCTACTGCACTCTTGACCCATAAATTTAACATCCTGATACAGAGAGGAAAGATTTTTTTTATATATCTCGCTCTCTTTCAAGGTACAGACATCCAATCTCTTCTCAAAAGGATTGCAAGCCTCCCGGACTTTGTGACAGTATAGAAATTAGCATCATTCTGCGGCTGATTGACTATCAGACAAACAGCTGTCTGGGAGCACGCGAGAACCCGCGCTGGGTGTGTTTATTTTGCAGTAGAGACACAGTCCGGAACCTGTTTTAGATGACAAAACAAAATAGAAAGCAAACCCAGAGAAATGAGTTTGTTAGTTGGGGAGAGGACAGCCACAGTTCAAAAATTATAAGACACATTCTCAATCACATGTCCACCCTCCACCAACCACCCTCTACCCTCTGCTCGCCCGCCCAACTCGCCCCAAACGTATAACCTTTTATAGGCTACTTCAAATGTGCTTTCTGCATGATTTACAAATGAGGAGGCAGGTGTTGGGCACCGACTGCAGGTTGTTAGCGAAGTGCAGAGTCAGCGGTAAGGGGGACCAGCTGCTCTCTGGAGGGTCGGGGGAAGAGTTAAGCCGGGTTTTATTCCGAGGAAGTTCCATGGAGGCGAGAGCCTGCCGAACAAGCATATGGGTAATTAAGCCTCATCAATACCTCCTAAATTTCCCCGCCGCCTGATAATTAAGATACAAGCGTCTATCCGCGGGAATCCGAGTCGGCTCATATTTTCCAGCTGTTTGATTCGAGAAGTCTCCCAGTATCCTGGGATCAACGATCTGGTATTGCTTTACAGTCCAGCTGCTGTTCCTCGGCAAACGCGCCGTCGCGTCTCGAGCGAAGTAATTGGCTATACATCACTCGGCTAACGCGCACCCTTGATATTTCGCCGAGCCTCACAGTAGATCAATGTCGAGTTGCCGAAGCCCGTTCTGTGTTGTTTTTACAGCTACGTTGGCCTCGACGCAATGCTAGGTGAACCGCTAGCACAGAAGGCC
Source organism: Gymnothorax javanicus (assembly GCA_029692085.1). Classification (NCBI taxonomy): domain Eukaryota; kingdom Metazoa; phylum Chordata; class Actinopteri; order Anguilliformes; family Muraenidae; genus Gymnothorax; species Gymnothorax javanicus. Next base: position 122,163,101 of record CM056198.1, read on the forward strand.
ATAGTTGTAAACAGGTTGTTGCGAAGCAGAAGATTCTAAATCTAATGGCGACGGGCGAGTTGTTGCACAAACAGGAGCCTCGCCGAATTCGATGCAAAATCCCAGTTCCTAGCAGAGACGCGTCCTGATCCTTGCGGCGTCCAGGGGCGTTTTTGGGCCGTGACATTTTCTGTTGCCCTTTCGCTGGTGGCACCACATAGCGAGGTTCAGCGGTCGCACCATCGCGAGCCCCGCTTGTTTCCGCCCGGAGTCGAAGAACCAGCCGCGATCTGCCCTCTTTGACACCTGCGGTTCGCCTCTGTGACCCGCGCGGCGGTATTGACAGATATTGGCAGACAGCTGGCTTGAGTGGGATCAAGAGATTATGCACAGCAGGGTGATAAGCAGGTGGAGCACCACACGAATGCGGGGGGGGTTACCCTCTCCATGTTAAGGTTATCCACCCTCTGGCTACTTCCAGAACCTTCTAATACATTGCCTGCTTGCTTGGAACGTGGTGAACCGCTGTAGTAAGAAGGGTCTCCTAACCGCTATGACGCAAAACATAACCCACCCGCCTGCAAATTTCCGAAATGCAGATGGGACTCATTAATATTCATGAATGAACTGCTACCTGATTGGCTTATTTGAAACACTCCGGAATGTCTGACAAATCTCAGGAAGACAGCAGATGACAATATTGGATGAAGAAAGTTTTATCGGGTACACTGCAAAAAGTGACTTAACAAGTCATTTAGTCTTAATATAAGATGAAACTTCCTTGTTTTCCTCTCTCAATTAGACGGTATTAGCTTATTTTAAGTCACTATGTGCTTGATAAATGCAATTTTCTTATCCCATTAGCAAATCTAGAAATCAGTCAAAATTATCTCACCTCATTGGCAAATTTTTGTCTAATTGAGAAAAATGGTAATAGAAATAAGTGTTTTAAGTCTTAAGATTGAGGTGCTCGGTAAGATGGACCTATTTTTCTTTTTTTGGCAGTGTAATCAGGAATTGGGTCTTTCATGAATTTCAATAAGCCTCAATAAATGTCAGAAATTCGTCACCCGCCCTTACAATACCCCTGTGCCCAACCGCCCACCCCTTATTCAGCAGGAAATTTTGTCCCTGTGGTCTATTTACTCTGTTTTCAAACATCTGTAATCTTGTTGCTTGGTTTTCAAACAGGGTGATTTATTTTACATGTACTACCTGGTGGGGGATAAAACTATAATTGAAAAAATATCATTAATGTTCATGTTCCTCAGATTTTCTTCACTTATGGCTACTTAAATGTGTTAAGTACCATCCAGTTGCTGCTTAATCACAGGGAAGAGTTTCTTTTCCCCCGGTGCACCCTTAACTCCAAGGTGCCATGGCGTCATCTCCTTTTGTCGTGCCCCCGGGGGGGTAAGACATTAACACATCACAATCAACACACAGAACAGTGTTAAAATGAGAACCTCCTTCACCAAGAGCAGATGGCCTCCCACAGTCCCCCGGGGAAGGTCCTGTGAGTCTCACCCGCAGATTTGATTCGAGCACCGATACAAATGTACCCGTCTTCGCCTCAGAGACGACTTTTACGGCACCCTTTTGCCACATCTCCGTGGTGCGAAGCCTTAATTACAGTGCAGTGGAATTCATTACGCCTCTATTTTTGAGAGAGGGGAATTGAACTGTGTCAAATCGCTCACAAAAGTTTTTAATTAATTATTAATTAAACCGAATGCGGCTTACGTTAACACACATTCATAACCTCTTTGTCAATATTTAGCTGCTGCTAATGTGTTAACACGCTCGTAAAAAATGACAGAGGTACGCTACATATACACCGCACCAAATTTGGAGAAAATAGTGGAAAGGACAACAGAGTGCTTCTTTCATAATGTTCAGGCTATTATTATAATGGTAATCTGATTGATTATTATTTTATTATAATCTATTATCAGCTTGACAAATTAAATCTTTATAAGAACTGTATAATGTATAAGTTCTGTGTATGCCTCTGTATAAATATAAGCCCTATTATGGGGCTACTATGAAAAAAGGCTATAATTTTTATACTGTATATGTGATATGAATGAGAATGTATCAAAGCAAAGAGATTTTAAAACAAAATTTTCCTCACAGTCCCAGTAAAACTACACCTATTGTCAGTCCTAACTGTACATAGTACAAGGTCTGAACAATACGCACTGAGACAACTTCCATTACAGATAACATAAATTAGATTCACTGACGTCTGCATCGCATACAAATTGCCGTTCCTCCAGATCTTACGTGTTTTGAAAAACGTGATCAAAGACTAGCCTGTCTCTTGCCCCAGTTGCAGGAAAAATTGTGTTTATTTTTTGTGTAATAAACATTGTATTGCTTCCCCAATAATCACCTGTTCATCGTTATTTTCTGATGCCAAAAATGTTTTCCAAGAGAGAGAAGAAATGCCATTTTGTTAAAGATGTACAGCTTTCATTTCTTCCAAAAATGCAAGGAATGTTGGAACAAGTGTGTATATGCTGTGTGATATTACATTGAAGGGAACAGCACGTTATACTGATGCATGTGCATTATTAAATGTAAAGTCCTTTTGGCTACACATTGTAGATTTTGGGTATGTGCCGTACCCCATGTGTGCCGTCGATGAAGCCTCCTCTCTCGATATGCCTTGAACAAGACCGGGAAATTTTCCTCGAAAAAGGGGAAGCTCAATCCCGGTACGCTCGAACTACGCCCACAGTGCAGAACAGCCAGCTGGTATAACAAGCTTCGTCTCAGTAGCGTGTGATTTTACATTGAGGTGGAAGGCGTAGAAGGGGCTGTGAACCAAGGACTTGCTGCTACCACCCCCGGACCTGTCTGAATGTAAAATGGACGCCCCGAGTTTCGGAATAAAGAACAACCTCCGTGTATGATAATGACCGGAGACGGATATAGACCTGCGAAAGCGGGCGGGAGGGGAGAGGAGGGGAGGTGGGCTGGCAGGGTCCACACGTACTCGATAGGCTCGATGCCTGACAGCAGGGAATCTATTATCCCGTCATCGTAATTACCCATTATCCTCCCACTTCCTGTAGCACCTGCTGCAGAGAGATTGGTCCCTCTGGCGCGCTGGGTGCAGATGTTGGTCGGAAATAGAACAGGGTGAAATGACCCCTCGAATCGAAGACCTCCCGTTTGTTTTGCAGCCGGTACAGGATGCATTAATGTAGACGGTAGAGCAGCACTGGGATGGTTATGGTGCCGTGCCAGCTAATTAAAAGCAAATCCAGTATACCTCTGCGCTACTGGAAGACAGCTTTTCTAGCGCTTGAGGAGGACCAGTACGCAAAACACTCACAAAGAGAAAGGTTTGAAGAAATCCTAATGAGCAGCAACACTTGTCACTGTGGCGATAACATATGGGCACATAAAATTGACTAGCTGTGCATTTAGTAATTCATATGCACCACTTCTTTACTTGTGCAAGATGATGCTTTATATCCTTGTTTCTTTCACGGTACATTTGGGAAATTTAAAATGAGTTTATCCTCTTTGTACCTTCATTTCCAAGAGTGTACCCTACCGATGGTACTTCTAGTGTCCTGCTACCACTCTCAGTTTTTTGGACATCCATAATATTATCACTCTTTCATTTCTCTCATAAGGATGCGCAGTAATGAGTACTCATAGTTTACGTGCCATACATGTGGACTTCATTACCCAGAAGACACCTTGTTATATAATTCATACATGTTGGGTCTGGAGCTCTGCCTTGCTACCGTTCCTCTCTTTGATGTTTTAACACTTCAGGTATAGTACGCTTGGAACTGGTACGTAACCTGTGCAAACTGAAACCTAAACCCTAGATCTGGTTTGCTTTCCCACTGCAGACAGTACCCTTCAATGTACGCGAGGCTGTTAATGAATTATAATAGCCGAATTAACCGCATAAGTGGCAGGTTTGTTTTTAGTCCTTGTTGAGCATGAGTGGCAATTCTTTCTGGGCCAATTAAAGGTCTGCAATTTTTTCTGGCTCCACCTCTTAGTATCAGATCAGTGTGCAAGGTATAGTACCTACAACGAATGGTAACGAAAAACAGGATGGAAAAGATCGGTTCTTCTCATGCCATCCACAACTTTCGACAATGAAAGTACTAAAATAACTGTTCTTATGTGTATGAAACTGAACTGGACAACACCAGACAGCCTAATAGAAATGGCGCTTCAGTGTTATTCCTTTCTTGCTCACTTCCAGCTCTTCAGGTGGGGAACATTTCACTTTAACATGTTAGCTCAAAAATGGGAATTTCCAGAACAGAACATAACTGGACTTTTTCAACTCAAGCTTGCCTGCTTAGTTATCTAGTACTTGCATAACAATTTTTAAATCTATGCAAGCGTGTTTTTTGCATCTCTTTTGTGGCACTTATTTGAAAGAGGTCTCATGATGATTTTTTTTTCCCAGCAAGGTGTCTTAGTGGTACCATGCAACGAGCTCCTGGGCTGTGTTACACATGCAACCGTGAACAGCCTCTTAGAATGCACTATATCACACAATCAGAGCTGTGGAGCAAGTTTAGGTGTCCAAACAGAATTACGAAAGATGCAAGCGAGGGTTGCGTGCAGAATCAGGACTCCAGTCAGGTCTTCATTATTGAACGCTGAGTCTAAAATGTAAATATCTGTCAAAACAGCGTAATAAATCACGGTCTGCTTGCTCTCATTACTTTGCACTGCATTACATTCCAGGCATTTTGTAGATATTTTTTTTTTATTTGGGCTGACAAGGGTATTTAACAATTAACTATTCAAGTTACGTACCTAATGCTCAAGGCACGACAGCTGTGCTCAACTCGGGAATTGAATAACCTCCGAGGTGCGAGCACAATTGGCACAACACAGCTACTGAGCTACAAGCATTATGTTTTTCAGTGTTTCTATTCACTGCCTGGAGATGACATTGTTGACAAGCAAAAAACAGAGCAAATTTGACTCTGATCTTGTTTTGAGTGTAATGAGGTCGCTAATCTAATCTGGCACCACTACTGAAAGGTAAATAGATTGTTGGATAACTTGAGTATGATGCATTATTATTCACTTTCAGACAATAAGATCTTGATGGATTCTTCTATTGTTAGTTCCTGCAATCATCTTATCGATTTATGTCATGTGCCCCAATCATTGTCTCTTCCAATTATGGTTCAGTCATTTAGCCAACACTCGACTTACATGCTTATATTTTTACTGGCATTCTGTTTGTACCACAGGACACCATGTGAAGGGAGTCAGCCTCGCTCCGGGCTACATTGTCTGTGGTAAACCTGGGGATTGACATTGCGACACTACTGATCCCCTACCATCATAGTAGCGCAGGTCTGCTAAGCTCTTTTCCTGGACATCTATTGTAGGTTTTCATTTAAAACCTTACGTTGCATATCTGATGCTACAAATAAGCATCTCACTGTTCTACAGCTGCTGACTGAGCTAAACTTTAATGGGGTTGAAGTGTAAACATGACATGACAACACTGCAAATTTAGTAAACTGCCACCAAGTGAATTACATAGAATTTAATGAATAGCCAGCCAATGTAGCTATTTCCAAGGCATACATGGATGACTTTTAAAAACAAGTAGAGCCCGTATATATCTTATTCCATGTAAACAACTCGGCCCACCCGTGTGAGAATGAGTATGGAACCCCAAAATCTCCTGAGTAATTTGTGCGCTTCTGCTAACCATATCATGCAAAAGATGTTTGATTATATCTGTCTACAAGCCTACCCCTTGCGCATGATCTCATGCCACTCGTAGAGAGATTCATTTCGCCTCCATTTAGTTCCTTGATTCAGTTCTCGGTATTTCACCGACACCCAGAACCGATGACAACCCTGCCAGAGGAAATTGGTGTCAGTGACGGAGTGCTCAATCCTTTCTCCAGTTGAATTAGTTTCTAAGCAAGCGTTAGGTCATAAATGAGATGAAAGCACTCTGATTGGACTGGATAAAGTATATTAATTGATCCATCAGAGATTGAGAACTTGTCTGAGATTGTGAGCGGGGTAATGCTATAGAACAGGACTATTGCTATTAAACATTATCCAGTAAGGGCCGGTGTGGATGCAGGCCTTCATTCCAACCAAGCGGTTACACACCTGATAATACTAATCAATGGGTGCATCTCAAAGCCTAGGCTGCACCCTTAAAGGCTGCATTTTTAGGGGTCGTCACTTATTTCCATCAGCCAAACTAACATTTAATGTTAAGGATAAGGATAAATTTAGGTTAAGGGTTAGGTTTGGGGTTAGGGATCAGAGTTAAGGTTAGGGTTAGGTTTAGGGAAACCAGTGATGCCTCACTTAAACAAAGGCTGTTTAACGGAAATGAAAAGATGTCATATCAGTTTGGCGGATGGAATGAAGCAACCCTTAAAAATGCAGCCTTCGAAGGCTGCAGCCTATGCTTTGAGATGCGCCCAAGGACTTAAGCAAAGACTCTTGGAGTTGATAAGTGGTATCAGTTGTGTAACTGCTCAGTTGGAATGAAAGCCTGCAACCACACTGGCCCTTTCTGGATAATGTTGAATAGCCCTGCTATAGATGGTTCTTAACCATTAATGCCCTTTGCAAGCATTCAGAAATGGAGAAGGTCTGAATCACATTTCTTAAGGCGTCGTTATATAGAATAGACCTATCGGCAGTAAAAAATTATTCTCTGCCCCCGAAGTTACTCCGTGGGCATCATAATGAGCAGCCGAGCGTTTGAATTATGTAAGACGTGGCTGCGCAAAAGGGGTCACGGATATCTCTCTGAGCAAGCTTTCCGAAACAGAGGTGAGCATGGGAAAGTTTCGTGCAGAAAAAGTCACCTGAAGTTTAGGACAAAAAAAAAAAAAAATTCAAACCTGCTCCCAATAGGCTTAGTTTGGGCTGTGTGTCTGATGGCACTGCAAGATTGAACTCTGGATATGCAATTAGTTGACAGGGACTGGAATTCCTCAATGGCCCAGTGCAATTATATTCTCCCCACCAGGAGGAGAGTGGGCTCCGGTTGGCATTGGTTTCACTGATTACCTCGTCACAACCGGGAAAAAAAATCACACCTGAATCGCATTTTCTTTACAAGGAAACAAATGAATGTTTCCGCATTTGGCCTGGCTTGTGTTGACAGTTCTCTCTCCTGAGAGGCAAAAGGAAATTTGAAAGATTGTGGGAAAAGAGAAGGTGCTCACGGTTTCTCGGTTAAATCAAGTCAAACAGTCTTTGTGAGTCCAACAGGGGCAATACGTAGATTATTGCTGTTAGAGCCACTCGGTCAGGGCAGATACCCTTTGAAGCACATCAGTATTGTAGGCTTATTGGAGCACTATCTCAGCCTGTCGCTGAAATGGTGGAACAGAACGTTTTAGTAAGCATTATGAGTAATTTTAGCTGAAAATGACCAGTGAAATCTGAGTCGACATTTGTCTGAGCTGCGTTGTTCTAGTGGGCAGAGTACAATATTTAACATCGTCGTTGAAAATGTCCTTGGCACGGATCGAGTGTTCAAATAAGTTTTTTTTTATGAAATGCATCCTCCTGCTAGAAATTCAATCTCGGACAAAAAAAAAATATATAAATTAAATAAAAAAATCAAAAGCTTTTTTTATTGAAGCACTAAATCAAATGCTGTCATCGCTGGCTATCATCATGTGATTTCATCCAGAACATTATCCTCTGGCTCTGTGTTTTTGCATTGCATTGTCTGGATCTTTTTTGTTTGTTTGTTTGTTTGTTTCCTTGGCGAAGTTAAAAACATGCAAATAGTAATCAGAATTTCATCTGTGGAGCATACTGATGGCCTCCACAGTTCAGCCTTTTTCCATTTTGCAAGCCATTCAGTTCAAACAGTTTAGATTTTCAATGTGATAATTCACTATATGGCAATATTTTAGAGTTCAGATACTTCTCATGAAACTCTGAACAAGTATAAGGTAGATGTTTGGAACAAAATCTTTGTGTGTTTGTGTGTGCCTCCATGTGAGTCTAAGTGCTGAAGTGTATGCTTGTTTGTGCAAGTTGAAAGTGTGTGTTTATTTATTTACTGCATGTAAATTCATACTGAAATACTGCCAGTGCGTTATCCAACTCAAATAGAGAGCTGTAATACATCATATGCTGTCAGCGTACATTTTTCACTATAATAATTAAGGGAAAAGGAAAATAGATCATCTTGCTTACAAGGCAAGATGACAAAATGTATTGCCTAGTAAGCTATATATTGTGATTAAGACTAAAGGAATTTTTAGGCTATTGAGCATTGAGTGATCGCCACCGTATATCATTTTGCGTCGTGCTTTTATTCAAAAATAGCACCACGGTGATCCTAAGTAAACAATAAAGCAATGCGGAAATGGGTTCAATTTGTGCGACGCAACAGCTTTTCACAGGTTATTACACAGCCTCTTTATGCATAATTTTGACATTAATATTGACAGCTCCTCATTGCTGCGGCAGCTCGAATGTGGAAATGCATATTGAATTATCTAAAATTGTGTTAAATCTATTAAACTCCCCCCAGAATTCTGGTGGAAAAACATAATTTAGGAGGAAATAACTTTGAAGGTGTCTGACAGCGAGAAGAAGCCAGGGACTTTCATGCCCCCTTGCCAGCCAGAAAATTGATTTTGGTTGAGAAAACTAGATCAGATATTAAATAAGTAAGGGAGCCGTTAATATAACTATCAGCAGACTCAAGAAGGATATCTAAGGACAAGCTCAACTGAGTTCACATGTTTTAAGGTGCACATCATGTGGATTTGCTCCATAAGGTAATGCAAATCCTGTTTGCTGATGATGCTGCATTGTGGTATATATGGTGTGGGGTTGCCCCATGTACCACGAGATATACCATTATTTTACATTTGCACGTCATTTTAATTGAAGAGTGACTGTGTACTCAAGAAGTGAGTGTTTGCTGTTAATTGCCGTAAGAAGAGTTATTGCCCACCATTGGGCACCTAAATGGCCTACTAACACAAAACGCACTGGAATGTTCTGGAAATTTCACAATAGTGCCAAAAGGGCCATTCCACATGAGAGTTGCTAAAACAGCAATTTTTAAAAAGTGTTTTATATTAGAAATATATAGGTTTTCATTTAGATGACTCATTACCAAATCAGACACTCAAAACCGTTTTGAAATATCTTTGACGGTCTTCTCAAAATTTAGATTTGAATTTTGTAATGTTTTTTTTTTAGCTCCAGGACAAAGATCAAAGGTTATTTTTCCAAAGCTGACAACTCCTAAACGATATTTAGCTATTTCCTGGTATTTACTGTATTTCCATACATTGGTAGCCAAAGTCTTTGAGACTGTAAGTCATTGCAGGAAATTGAAACGCACAATTCCAGTGGCTCATTGTGAAATTTGTCATTTTTCAATATAATTCCGTTAGTGAAATTGCAGTATAGTTCTCTTCATCATCTTATTTCTGCATTTATTTTGTTGTTATTAAGAATTCTCTTCCTTCTTATGTCTATACTGAATTTCAGACATTAACCTCTCTAATACTTAGCTGTTATCCTGGAAAATTTGTGATAACGGAATTACACCAGTAACAGAATTACAGAATTATTCTTAAAGCCAGTGAAAAACAGAAGATAGCACAAGGTGGCATGAAGACTTTATGGAGCATAGTGGTTCATTGTTTTGGACATCTATAGTTGAGTGTTTCTTCCTGTGAGTCAAGTTTCCATAACCAGCGCAAGAATTATACCACGGCCTAGCGGCAATTGCCGTGGTTGCCCCCCTGTGTGGCCATCATGGCCCACTACCCAAACAGCCAGTTTGGCTTGCCCTTTTTTCAAGTGGCCGTGAGTGCCCAATAATTACCCCAAGTGGCGATTTTCGACACAGCGACTGAGCTATGCGGCTCCTGTCGTCACGCTGCGCTGGACTTTTGAGCACAAAGAGCCACAGACGGATAGAAGGGACAGGATTTGTATAAACAGTGTTTGTCTTCTGCCAATAATGGATAATACTTATGGTTCATTTACTAGTGTTTTGTGTTAACATGTTCATTTTGAGCTTTGCAAGTTTCAGGAGTTGAGTAATTGATATTTTATTCATTTTCTTTTGTGTGAAGAGGCTGCCACTCATGACTGAGAAAAGTTAGAAAAAATATAGGTATTGCAAGCAATGACACATTGGAGATTTGCACAGTGCTTTTGACATTGGCTGTGTTGCCGAATTCCGTTACCGACTTCATTACTCACAATATTTACCCATTGAATGATGCTGGAACGCTGTTACAAAGTAATAACAAACATTTCAGGATCCAGTCAGGGAAAGAACAACAATTTTCATGCATGTGACGTCTTATATTCATTATAAGCTCACATTTTGGTTCAGAAATTAGTTATTTTCATCAATATCATGTATTGCCTTCCTTTTGCCCAGACTTGTTGATCAAAATTTTGGTTCAACAGGCCGCCAGTAACACAAACATCATTTATGATACCAATTTTCAATTGCTTTGTTGTTTTGAGTATAATAAATTTAGTAGATTATCAGAAAATGTAATTCTGTTACCATTTTGTGATTCCTTTACCGCTGTCTCTTTCTCATAAATGGCATCCTACAAACTATCTGTGAAATACCAGTCAATATAAACTTACCATGGCCTGGTCAACATCCTAGGCCACCAACTAAAGCTTAAACCTACTGCCTATCATTGCCAGATTTCAGAGAAATGCCTGTCAAAGTAAAGGCAAAAATAATGGCATTTTTTCTGCCGTAATTTTGTTACTGACACTTTCACCTTTGTATAGCCTTCTACAAAATAGATTACCCCAAACTTTGTGTTATACAGCTCAGTAGGCATGTCAGTGGAACTAATAAAAGCACAGGCAAGTAGCTACTGCATTAGAGTAACAGATGGCAGGTAAAAATGACATGAAAATTACTCTTGATCATAATTCCGTCACCGTGGAATTGCCCAAAATATGACAAAGAAATTGTGAGAATGCTTTTTGAATGAACGTGAATGAGCATTGCATTTATATTGAGTCTTCTCACAGATACTCATAGTACTTTACTGTCAAATGGGGGTAATCGAATCCCACAATCACCAATGTGTAGCACCTACCTGGGTGATGCGACGGCAGCCATTTTGCACCAGAACGCTCACCACACATCAGCTTGAGGTGGAGAGGGAGAGGACAAATTGCATAACCAATTAAATCAGGGGATGATCAGGCGGCAGGTTGAAAGAGCCAGGCTGGGAATTTATCCATGACATCAGGGAACCCCCCCCAGCTGAATTATCATGGTGACAAAAATCACCCCTCTCAAAAAAAAAAAAAAAAAAAACTCACAGATGTTTGTATTATGCTCCACCATGACTTCATTTATAGATAAAACACAATGGGCCTCATGCAGCAACATTCTTTTAAATCTCTCTTATATTTTCTCTTATTTTTTTGCTAAGAGAAAAAATAAGAGAAATAAACTCCGGATGCACCAAATGCTCTTACCATTCAAATCTGCTCTTACCCAGGTGTGCTGAATGTTGGATCCCACTTGTTTGTTAATTGGAAGTGCGTGGCTGGTTGTTTTAAATTTGCATATGTGACACCCACTAAACACCATATAAGGGCAGATGATGTGCCGTGTGCAAAGAGCCGGCTGCTTGTGGGAATCTAGGGCGCTTTCACACTTGGTAAATGGGAAACAATTTTAAAAGGAGGCGCCAATATATTTCACGGGGTTTTATTATTGAGAAGGGGGTTTCGAATATTAATATCGCGAATGCATATGCTGCACGTGCCCTAGCAACCCGTTGTGTCATCTGTAACATGGATTACCACATATAGCAGCAAGAGAAATTAAACCCGAAATTTTCTTGACTGAATGCTTGATGTTTTTACACACCCGAATTTTTCTCTGGGTACCCAAACATCAAGGTAAGCCGAAAATGTACTGATTACATTCGATATTGGTGTATGTTGCATATGGAATTCTTTCGCCCTTGCGTTTTTGGCCGATTATGCTGTCCACTGCCTCATACCACGAAAATTTATCTATCTCATAACTTGAGCTGCCAGACTTTCGCACCACGTCCCGCACTTTGAAATATCGCAGCCGCATTTTCTTTAGTTTGTCACAGCACTGATCTAGCCTATTATTCTGTGATAACCACGCAAATGTAACTACTCACGAATTACACCATAAATCTCAGAATTTTTGTGTGTAGTATCCAGTTGTAATTGTATGTTTTCGTCTGCCTACATTTCGAGCAAGCATTGAATTTCTTCGATTGAATGGAGATATCTTTTCGCTGCTGCATTCGCTAGAACAAGAGAGCCGCAACACATAACAGTAATCTTCCGTGCCCAAGTACGGTTGTTTTCACATTTGGTACGAGTAGCCATTCATCTGTCTCAGCAAACAGATCTGCGATCTCTAAAAACACGCTCTCTGCGCAAGGCCTGGATGGCCAAAGCGTACAACAAGCAATAGGTAAGCCATTCAGAAGCAGAACGCACGCAAGTATCTAAGGGTTTTTATAGCTTAGTCCTAATTAGGATCAACTGGCCAAACTCTTTAGCCCAAGAATTAAATAATAAAATCCTTATAATTTCTCAAAAACATAAAACAATCAAAATTTGATTATATGATGCATTTTTAATGTTTGGGGTTTAAAATTGTGTTTCCGTGCATTGGACAAGCAATTTGTGGACAGAGATAACAGTTCTGTTTTCTCTTATCTCGATAAGAGTGCTCTCGACCACTCGTAAAATTTTCTCTTACCTAAGAGAAGAGCAAAAATAAGAAAACATTGGTGCATCCCAGAAATCAATGGGTAAGAACAAATTAAGAAAAAAATTGGGGCTACGAACAAAAATAAGAGAAAATTTGTTCTTATATCGCTTCTTGGATGAGGCCCAATCTGTTTAAATGTGGTAACTTCCAAAGTCAGTTCAAGAGCTGCTCCTACAGCTTAAGTATTTGAATTAATTACTTGTATTAACTGACAAAAAGTTAATTCCCTTCACAGTCCTGTGCTTTTTATGCCCCAGTTGAAGATATCCCAGGAACTTAAGTGCTGTTCTTGTACCAGCCGGTGAAGAACGACCCAATAAGTGGAGCCACAAGAGAGCGAACCCCCTTAAACAGTGACTTTTATCACATCTCGAGTCCCAGGCCAAGTCTTGCATCAAAGCTTTGTATTATGCTATGAATGCCATTCTGTGCCTTTGTTTCTTCAGAAAGCAGAAAGCTGCTCTTTGGACAGAATGTCCAAATATTATTTTATAAGACACAAGACTGAGCACCAAAACTGGAAGCTGGCCAGGAAGGGCGTCACATCCTCCAGAGAGCCCAAAGGAAAAAAACAAAACAAAAAAAACAAAAACATTGGCTGATTTTACATAATCGTAAGCATCTTTGTTAACAAAAGACTTGGTACGGTGGAATGACTCCTTAAAATATGCATTATTTCTTCTGAATGCCCCGTTCAGTGTGGGTCCCACAGAAGAATACGCTGTACGCTTCTTAAGATTACGATCAGAAACTCATGTCCCCCATAGGAGGCTAAAAAGAATTGCTAAGGCCTGTTATAAGAGAAACTCACGGCAATAAACCGTAAATATACAGAGCATGTACGCAAATTCAAGTAGCTGTAGAAAAGTTCATCCAGGGGTCGAATCTCAATATGCTGAGCTGAACGTTTTCCGTGAGAAAGGAATATGAGGCGCTTTAAGGAGTGTCAGCGGACCGAGGCACTGTGCATTCACTGTCAATTTGGCTTCTTTCTGACACCTCTCCGCATACCTGGAATTTCAATTTACTGCCCACTTTTACCCAGCCTGGCTCATTTGCTCTCATGGTCACACAGGGGTAGATAAGGATACAGGGAGATTCTCACCCCAAATCACAATGGCAATCCTATTATTCCACTGCTGGCTGAGCAATGCCACCACCACCACCAAATACCTCCCTCCCATCTCAATTTTGCTTTTTTTCTACAATTCACCTCTGTCAGAAATTTGGGAATGAGCTTTGAGCTCATCGCATGCAATTTATATGAAGTCCTGGGGTGAAGTGCGGAGCAGTCCGTCGACCCTCAAGAGCTCCCAGCTCTCCGTGTCGGCCTTATCGATGCCGTTCACGCAGTACCAGGGTTTACTTTGCGCCATAAAATGGTTTTGCGGCTCGACTTGGGGTAGGAGGAGGGCATGGGAGGTATTTTCATTGGCAAGGTTTGTGGGTTGATTGACACAATGGAAGGATGTTTCTGAAACAGCAAATCCCTATCCTGTCTTTACCTGTGCAGAGCCTGTTTATTTTTTTTTATTTATTTTTTTTATTGTTTTTTCATTTCGGCATGATTGTACAGTCATTCCATGACAATTTCAACACAACATGTATCATGACCGAAAAGGGTCATGGGAGAAGCGATATCGCTTGTCAAAGTCCCGCCCCAACTCCCAGAAAAACAGTTTGATTATGGGTAAGATATCATAAAGATTTATAAATCACAACAGAGCTGAGTGTCTATTTACACTACGATTTAAACGTCAAACATAAAATCATAGACATTTATGACAGTCATGAAGAGTTTTAATCACAGTATAGCTGAGTGTCTATAAACAACCCCTATTGTTTATGCCCGCTATGGTTCTGTTTAATTTATCCAATGCCATTTTGTTGGATAAGTTCATAGTTATTCAAACATGCACATTTCAGAAGATACTTAAAGTCTTTCAAATTGTCTGCCCTCTGACCTTGTGTTCAAGTATGTTCCATGCACTGACTCCAGCCACCGATAAGGAGTGCTCACTCCGAGTCGACTTGACCCTTCTCTTCTGCAACAACATTCTGCCTCTTAGATCATGGGTACATTCACGTTCCAAAACAGGCATTGTATATTTCTAGGCAATTCTTTGTGGTATCCTAAATACACAATTTGCAAGGAGTTGAATTTTATTATATCCTGCAATTTAAGAAACTTTGCCTTAATAAACAAATCGTTTGTATGAGTTCCATAGGAACGTTATGAATAATTCTAAGGGCCTTTTTTTTGGAGTTTAAACAATGATTCTATTGTATTATTATAAGTGTGTCCCCATACTTCAGTCGCAGTAGTGTAAGTGGGGTGCTATGAGTGCTGAATAGATTATTTTAAGAGACTTGCATTTTAATAATTTTTGCATTTTCCAAAGAATAGACACGCTTTTAGCCAACTTTCTTTGAACCAAGTTTACATGTGGTTTCCAGCTTAAGAGATTATCTAACATAACTCCCATGACTTTATATTCGTTTACCCTTTCAATGCTGGTACCATTTACCTTTTAGTCTATGTCGTCCTTAGGCCTTTTTTCCCAAATATCATAAATTTGGTCTTTGTAAGATTTAATGACAATTTGTTTACATTAAACCACGTGTGAAGTTTAGACATTTCTTTATTAACCACTTTTGCTAATTGCTTGAGATCGACACCAGCAAAAAATAGTCGGTCGCTGCGAATAAAAAATTAGTTTTAGGATATCGGACACCTTAACAATGTCATTTATGTAAATTATGAACAACTTGGGACCTATGACCGAGCCCTGAGGAATTCCACAGGTAATGTCCAAACAATTCGATTTGCTATTGCCCATCTGCACAAATTAAATCCTACTTGTTAAGTAATTTTGATCCATTTTAATGCGGTCCCTCTTAATCCATATTTGTAAAGTTTTTCAATCAATATATCGTGATTTATAGTGTCAAACGCTTTCTTCAGATCAATAAATATGCCTATAGAATATAGGTTTGAATCTAGTGAATCTTTAATCATTTCAATAAATTCTGTTAGGGCTAGTGCTGTCGAATGCTTTTTCCTGAACCCATACTGGCTGTCACACAGTAGTTTGTGTTTATCAATGTACTTGTCCAATCTGTCATTGAAGAGCTTTTCTAGGACCTTCGAGCATTGAGGTAAAATCGAGACAGGACGATAGTTTGAGAAATCATATTTATCCCCACTTTTTGTATAGAGGGATAACATCTTCATTTTATCTGGAAACACTCCGCAGGAGAAGGATAGATTGCATATATGCATAAGTGGAGTTACAATTGCGTTAGTTAGTGTTTTCAGTAATTTCATATCTAATTGGTTTACATCAACAGATGTCTTAGCTGTACAATTTTTCAGAATTGATCTAATTTCAGATTCGGTAACAGGAGTTAGTGTCATTGTGTCTTGGATTTCCTCATCCTTGTCAAGGTAGTCCCATCTTAGGTGTGAGGATTTAATACCCTTTGCTAGTTCTGGCCCAACATTCACAAAATAACTGTTAAAATTCTCCACAACCAATTCCTTGTCCTCTACCTTTTTTGCCATTTATATTAAAGAATGCAGGGTACTCCTCCTCGGTGTCCTCCCAGAGACGTTCTTTATTATATTCCAGAGATTTCTGGTGTAATGTTTATTTTCTAATAAAAGCTTTTCATAATAGCTTGAGCATAATTGTTTGAGTGGCAGGTGCTCAAAGTGAGAAAAGGGGTCACTTAACCTTGAAAAAGTTTCATGGTACCGAATTATCCATCCATCCATCCATCCATCCATTTATTATCTAACCTACTCAGTGCTGCTTAGGGTCAAAGGGGGAGCTGGAGCCTTTCCCAGCATGCAACGAGTGAGAGCAGGAACACACTGTTCACCAAACCTTCATGGGCGCAACCCATTCACTCACATACTCATATAATTTACTCTATAAACTCTGGAAGGACACCAGAATACACAGGGGAAACCCAAGCAAAGACAATGTGATCATTCAGGTTCCACACAGATAAGCATAGGCTGCATTTAAACCCATGACTACCTCACCGTGAGGCAACAGGACCACCCACAGCACCGCCATGCTGCTCTTCCTAGTTATTTTCCGGAACTTATCCCACAGTGGTGAAGAATTCCTGAGTCTGGAGGGTAATCCGGATCACCTCTGAAATCTAAGGGATTGTCCCTTGGGCTATACACTATCCTTCCGAGAAATTTCAGCAAAACCCGTGTGTAACTTTTTGAGTAAACTTGCTAAAAGTCAGACAAAAAGAGAAACACTGGCAAAAACCCATTTGGCAGCAACGGTTCACATATATTTTTAAAAAAAATAAGGGCGGGACCTTGGATTACCCCCCCCCCACCACCACCACCACCACTCCCCAGACACGACTGGTCCATGCCATACATCAACCAGAATGGCTCATTAGAGTCTTCACCTTCATAAAAGCTCTTGCTCTAGCAGAGGGTATTGACCGCTGCAGAATAACAAAACGGAGAAGTTTGCAACGGTTTGCAAAAAAAAAAAATATATATATCTGAATGGCTGTATCAGCAAGATTTGCAAAAAAAGAAAAGGCTTGCTCAACCTACGGCTGTGCCCTACATTCAGGGCCGATGGCCTGGAGCCAAATTGTGTTTACTGTATTCCTCTAACCATGAGGAAGAAAAGTATTTGTATATTTTGGGTTAAGTGTGCTACCTTTTGGACACCATAATGCACCCTGTGAAGCCAGCAGTCAGTCAGCAAACAGTTGGAAATTTTAGTAATGTAAATATAAAGGACATTGAAAATCAAATATTATATACCCATACCAGACTTAAACACATGCTTGCACGCAGAAACACACAAACACATTTGCATAGCTATATAGGTGAGGACATTGTATTTAATTACATTCATTCTGTTCAGCCTTTTCCAAACATCAACCATTGCCAAATTGTGTCGAACCATAGCCATATCCTAACCCTAGCTGTAACCCTAACTTAAACCAATTAGCCATGATCTTCTGTCATTCTCTTTGAGAACAACCCAAAATGTCCTAACAATCTCAAATGTCCTCATGGCATTTCTCAGTTGTCTTCACAAGTACAGCTACACAAGCCCACATACACACTCTCTCACTCACACATACGCACACACATGAACACACACACAAGCAGACACAAAGACACGCACACAGACACATTGTGTTTTCACGTTTTGTGGGGACATCCCATAGACTTACATTCATTCCCTAACCCCTTACCCTGACCTCAGCCATAAACACTACATGCTGAAGCTTAACCCTACCCCTAACCTCAATCTCCTCTCAACTTTAATCTATCCCTAACCTTAACCCCTAACCCTAAAATATCTCATTTAGTATGTGCGGACCAAAAATGTCCCAAGAAGGATCATGAAGTCTGTATTCCATCACATGGGGGGACATTTGATCCCTATCAGAGGTAGGAATGCCTACCCACACACATGCATACACATAAACACACACAGACAAACGCATACGCACACACACTCACACCTGCAATGGCACGAACCATCAGCCCCGGCCCCAGATCTCAGCTTTGATTTCCTCTCACATCATTAGTCTGCCGACTCCACGGTACTCGGCCTTGGCCTGAGCGCTTTTCCCGCTTGCGGGTTCAGCATAAAACACCACAGGAAGGAAATTATGAGTCACAAGCTGTGGCCCCAGCTCCTTTCATCATGCCTCCGCCCCCTCTACTCGCGGGCTAACACTATAGGAGCCCCTCTCAGTTTAGGGGGTGTTTAGAAAGCCGATTAAATCCGCTTGGCGCCGAACCTTCGCCGAGATTCAGAAAGAGCTGCTTTCAATAACAAATGCAAATGAAGGCAGGCGGAGAGACCTGCCATGTTGAATCACCAATCAGAGGAGTGGAGGGGGGGAGAGAGAAGGGGTTCTTGTGTTATTCGCTCATTTCTCAATTCACTTACTATGCACTCATTTCACTCATTAAAATAGCTGACTTGGAATTCAAATTTTTTACATTACAGTATGCCAAATGCACGCGGATTTCTGCTGCAATGTTTTTTTGTTTTTTTTTGAGAAACACCCCGAAATTAATTTCCCCAAAGGGCGCCTGTAGTCGTTTCGGCAGGGGGGCCTCGTCAAGCCTCGGTCTTCTCAACACGATGAAGAGCGTCCAGTTCCCGCCCCTGAACTCTGGGTCATAGATAAACGTCTCGTAGCTTTGGCGGGATCTCTCCATCAGGTCGATGAACATTAATGGAGAAAAATGTGAGCAGTTCGTTCGCAGGAATTCCATACGCCTCACTGTCGCACGCTGGCAGGGGGAATTAATACTCCGACAAGCGGCAGGGCCGCAGCCCGAACGTCAGGACTAAAGAAACCGAGGTCCTGGTACGCTCAATTAATGGGATCTGTCGACCTCGTTTGTGCCATTCAAAGTCAGGAACTGGCTCTAACGTGCGGCCCGTAATAGCAAGCCCGCTTTGGAGTTAATTCCCCTTCTAGCGATTTAGCGCCCTGCAGACGTTTTTAACCCTGAGTTGACTTTGCTGGTGGAAGACACATCTGGATTTTCAAGTGAAAATACAGGGGGCGTTATTTTCCGAGACTAGTAATTATAGGTACACAGAATGGCAGGCGTTTTTTGCATAGTATCATAGCAATGGTAATTGGCCTATTTCATTACACCTTGTCACAATGTGCAAATTAATATTCCTTAAATGTGACCCCCCTTTTGAGAACATATTCTCAGGATTTTAATTTATGTGTCATTAGCCTTTTTATCTTTTGATGTCGTGAAGTTTTTTGGCGTGGTTAAAAAGAACAATCATTAGTAGCAACGTCTACGGAAATGTTGAACCCGTGTGCTTGCACATGTGGGTTCATTGCAGTCCTTGTTCAAGCATGTACGTGGCTGTACTCACACATGCGTGTACATGGATGTGTGTGTGCATGTGTGTACATTGCCGTACTTGCACGTGCATGAACCTGGCTTTGTGTGCACGTGTGTATGTGGCTGTGTGTGCTTGTGTGTACTTGGCTGTACTTGCACTTGCGTGTTCGTGGACGCACGTGCACATGTGTGTACGTGGCTCTGCATGCATGTATGTATGTGGTTGCGTGTCCGAGCCTCTCTTTTGAAAGTGTTAAGTTATAGGAAATCAAACACCCACTTTTTCCCTGCACAGTGTATTCAATCAGCAGTCAGTGGTAAACAACTTTTAAGCCCCATTCCCCAGCACGATCAATAGAGGACAGCGCTGCCAACTGCGCCCCTCCGGAGAGTTCCGTCTCTGGCACGCTCTGCTAAATGCTAAAGGCACTGCTGCCATGCCAACGCCACTCTCCAACCTGACTGCCAACCACACGATCTCCCCGGAGACGAGGGCAACTGAGAAAAAAAAAAAAAAAAAAACCGCCCAGCGACAACAACTACTGCTGGGTCATGACCTTGTAGCCAGGCTAAACCCGAACAACCCTTGGCTGTTGTCGACAAGCACTGAAGTGTTTACAAACACAACGGGATTAGGGAGGCCATTTTTGGCCATCTTTGCAACTGCATGAAAGTGTCTTTTTTTGTGTTCTCGAACACAGTTACGAGCCCTGTTTTTGTGAAGCAGGATTGCCCATTTGGCCAGAAAACTGCCCTGAATGGAACCCAGACTTCCGTAAATATGGAGCAGGTACTGAAGAAAGAAAATCTGTTCCCGGTTTTGTGGAATCCCACTTCCAGGAACAGGCTCCAAAAATAGAGCATCGTGCTAAATGGATGCGCTGAACCGTGATAGCAATGAATGAAATGCTTTTATTTTTTGGCGCAGTTGAGAGAAAAGTAACTTTCCCCTTAAATAAACAAATAATGTTGCCAGGATGAAAACCAGAGAGTTATTTTATTTGACATTACAAAAAAAGACATTTTTAATGTTTAGCTGCCAAAATAATTCGGTTTTAATGATACTAATATTACAGCATGGCTTCCGGCTTTCATTTGGTCTCACGGTAAAAGCGTATTGCTGAACATTATTCCATTATCTGCTAGGAACTGCCATCTCCGGCGCAGACCTTTTCAAAAGATAATTACCGTCTCATTTTACACCCAGGAAGTGTCTTTCCAGGCTGATACTTTCACTGTTGGACTGTCAGGAGAGAGCAACGTTTTCACGAGCACTCAAAGAGCCCTTCGGGCAGTAGCGCATATTATATTTCCTGCAAATTGTATATATTAATGTTCTGTATATTGAAAGATCATAAAAATGCTTCAGTTTTCTTTTTTTTTCTGTTTATGTGCTCATTTCTGAAAATGACGCACGACCCAGTGCCAGCGTTTGACCTTTCTTCGAGCTAGTACATGTTCACAAGGTTCCCCTTGTTGAAATGAACTACGACAAGGTCAAGGGTTGACAGCAATGTGATAGTAAACCTTCTAAGGATTGCTATTCTTGGGCGCCCCGGTAGCTCATCGGTCTAAGCACGCGCACCATAAAGGCTGTGTCTCTCTTGTGGCGACCCGGGTTCGATTCCGACTCGGGTCATTTGCCGCATGTCTTCGCCATTCTTCTCCCCAACTTTCCTGTCTATCTCCACTATAGAACTGTCAAATATAGGAGAAAATCACAAAAAAAAAATCTTTAAAGATTGCTATTCTTTTCCATTTTTTTTTTTGAATACCAAGTTCTCACTGAGGGTACTAGAGCTCCACTGCTGTCAAACACCAGCGTAAGATTGTTACATCAGCATTGGACTGTTCAGTCGGGAACATTCTCGTCTCATATTTATGACCTCACACCTCATAATAAACACAGACTATTATGCCTGCCTGCATTAATGAAGGAAAACTCATTTCCCCGGCGTTGAACTTAGCTGCGGCTCGCAGGTCTAATGCGGCGACCTACTTCTGTTCACGACCAGAATTCAATCTCCTCCACCAGTCAAAAACATAACCCCCCACAATCCCCCCTGCCCCCTGAACACCACCCCTGCTTTTCTTCCGCACAATGAGAAAACAGAAGCATTACAGAGCCCCATAAAAACAGGGGGATTAGGCAAACCGAGCCGTGTGCGTGTACGAGAGGACATAATGCCGCTCGCGTAATAAAGGGCTCAGTCATGGCGTATAAATCATGGTCGATAACACTTTAAACCTTCCTTACCCAGAGAATGCACTGCAGCATCCTCGGGGCCTGTACTCCCCTGGTGTTCGATTTCCACCTCAGAGCATAGTTAGCGATAGCGGAAAAAGGGTGTTCATCGGGGGATTTTTACTAGGTGGACTGCTGACAAAGCCAAAGTCCTAAAATTAGTCTCCGGCCGGCAATTTACCGGGGAGCAATTTTTACTCCACGCCGATAATGGCTGAGGAATAATGTTCGGGGTACTCTCATGACTTTGTAGGCAAAATTTGCTGCTTGGTATTGCAGCGTCTGTGTGCGTGTATGTGTGTGTGTGTGGGCAGGTATTCTTACCTCTCGTGGGGACCAAGTGTCCTCACAATTGATGGAGTAGCAGATTTTTTCATCCTACTGGGGATGTTTCTTAATCCCCACCTGGTAACAGAGCTATTCAATGGTGAGGTGTTAAGGTTAGGATTAGACTAAAGTTGGGGTGAGTTTAAGGTTAGGATTCGGGATAGCGTTTTAGGTTTTATGGTTCAGGTCAAGGTAAGGGGTTAGAGAATGAGTGTTAGTATATGGGATGTCCCCACAGAACATGAAGTGTGTGTGTGTGTGTGTGTGTGTGCGTGCGTGTGCACGTGTGTGTAGGTGTGTGTGTTGAGGGGGCCTTGTGGGTGGCACTAGTGCTTAACAAAAAGGATGTTGCGGATGTACACTTTACAGATCTTCCCCAAGTTCACCTGGGCTTCCTCGGATTCACTCCCGCAGTCCAAAATGCGAGCAAGTCAGGCTAACTGGAGACTAAACTGTCGAGAGGGAAGAGTGTGTGAGTGAATGGTGTGTGTGTGTGTGTGTGTGTGACCATGAATACCTCGGCTAACTGTCCTGGGTGTGTTCCTGCCACTCGGATGGGCTCCAGCAGAACTGCCCCCCCCCCCCCACCCACACACACACACACACACACACACACACACACGCACACACACCTACCTAGACCAGACTAGAATGAGCAACATAGATGATGGACTGTGGGATGGATGGATGTTTGGATGGATGCTTGTAGCTGCATCAACCACGTATTTGCAGTTTGAGACTTGTAAAAATGAACATAAAAGAATACCTTCCATCTATGGTAATTAGCATGCACGGGCTTTTTGTCTGGTGCAGGATGAAACTGATTTATTGTGTCTCTGATTGCAACGGTGGTTAATATGCATCGTGGACGTCCACTATCTCCCATGTAAATAGCCCACATTTGCTCTCCTGGCATTGTGCTTTATCAGCTGTGCCACGCGCTACCCTTTCGTACTTTCATTTCTTTAGCGCGCAAAAGGCTAATTCTTCTTACAGCTGGCAAGCATTTTTACAAATTATTCATTCCTTTGCTGGCAGTGCTAATTCATAATATGAGAAAAGGATTAAATTGCATGTGAATTTAAAGTGATATCAACTATTGCCATGTGAATACACTGCATTACCATACTAGTAGCCTTACATGCCTCTTTTTATTTTTTTTCCCTCAAGTTCAGCTTTTCTTTTCATTACCCACGGTAACAGAGGAGACAAATCTGATTGGCTGTTCCTATGTAATTAAGTGTAATGACTCTTTAAGTACATTAAGAATACCATAAGAGCTGGATACTAGAAAAGTTTAGGTCCCAGAGTGTTTCGGTATTTTAAATCGCTTCCTTGCATGGATAAAGAGTCTTATGAGCAAGAATCCCTTGTGAAATACACACATATTTTTTTCAAAGATCTCTGAACTTCTGGTTCTCTCCGAAGCTTTGAACAAAAGCCTAATCAACTTTTTTTTTAATTTGCTGCAGTCAGTTAAGGACAGTGTTTTAATAGCCTTCACCAAGAATAGAGGCATTTCCTCACGTCCACTTACCCTGAAATTAACTTCTGGTGAAGGAACAGTTTGCTCTAAGAAGATTACCGGAGCAGCGCATTGACTAATGAAGGCAGCGCAGAACATCATTGGAAACTGCTGGTCTTATCATCTTAACAGAAGAAGAAGAAAAAACGCATTTATTGCAGCACTCTCTTTTATGGATGAGTGATGAGGAGGATTCCGTTTGGGTTTGCAAAGAATGACCGGCATCGTTTACAGTGAACACTGCTTTCTTTCTTTCTTTATTTATTTATTTATTTTTCGCCAGGGGGTGGGGGCTGGGGGGGCATTGAAGATTGATAGGCACTCAGACAGGGCCAATAGAATTCCATTATTTCTCCTTACTTCACTATCCTTCATTTCGCAATTGTCGACTTGGGCTCAATCATGTTAATGTTCACCGTGAATTCAGTAGAATGAAGAATAGGAAATGCGTATCATATAAAAACACCCGGCCTCGTCGTATAAAAACACTCTCCAATCCATCATTGAGCCGCACACACACACACACACACACACACACACGCACGCATGCACACACACAAACACACACACACACGCAGAAGGAACACAGGAATGAACTCTCCATATACCCACTGAATGCGGTGTGACCTGTTTGGCCTCGGGAGATATTGCGAAATACCCCACTGATGGAAACCAGCCGCGGCTCCCTGGGGAGAAAATGGCAGGTAATGTGTTTGCGCACCAGAACCCCAGGCCACGGGCCAGATTGGCTTCAGTGTCTCCAGAACTCAAACACAAGATGAGTCATTATACCAGGAACTAGTAATTTAACTGAAGGAGTAAAATAGTTTTTTTTTTTTTGAATGGATGACATCAGCCAACTTCTACTCACCAGAAGCTCCTATTCCAACTGCCACAGTATATCTATAGTAATGTATTTTTTGTAATGCATTTTAATGTATTTTCACATAGCTAGGAAAGAGCAACAATCATGATCTTGAATTTAAACGTTTGGAGTATACTTGGAGAACAACTCCCAGCTGAAACCAACCCAGTACAGGTCAATTTTGAAAGAAAAAAGGAAATGAATGAAAAAATGGGGATGAAATTAAACATATTCACATCCATGATGACATCAGAAGTGCCACAAAGTTCCCATGAGTTTATCTACTATGGTTGCTATTTAAAAGACCAATATGTAAAATATTTACTGTTCTAAATCATAAAACGACTACGATATGCCATCAGGGATTAAGGAAACACGCTAAGTTGAATTACTGGCTTCTCCGACGACGATGCCACAGCCGGTATGATTTCCTTTTAAATTTCTGATCCAAACTGGAATGTCTGTTTGTGTTTTGGCCTGAGTGATCCTGCCCTCTGCCTATTTCCACACCACACGTCGCCAGCTGTGAGACGAATTGGCAAACACGGCTTGCTGCAGCTACAGAAGCAAGCAAAGGAACTGGATCAATAACATTAATTTCTGCTGGTACCCTTCTAAAAAAGTCCATCACCGGAGATGTGGTAAAACGCGAGTAAATATTGGGGATGCATTTGAAACATGGAGCCAAGATTAGAGCCCAGAAGGATTTTAAAATGGATGCCGAGTCGGATAATTTTATTCTGAACAGGAAGGCATTGGAGCTTCAGCTAATGTCAGCTAACCTTAACAAGTTTATCATGGCTGATTGTGCAATATGTTATTAGGATTTGGAAAGGAGTAACTCCACCTTCGCAGTGTGTGTTTTTGGGATAACAGGTTTAGCGTTGGATAGCGTACATAGCCAGTCAAGTATCTAGCTAACATTGACAGAGTTATAAAAAAAACCCATGTGAGCTGGTTTATAATTCGCATGCAATTAAAAACTGCAAGTGTTTACATTACCAGACTCGCCGTTGCTCGCTATTGTGAACATTTCAGGTTGCATCCGTCTTGCACTGTCATGTGGACTCAATGTCCTCAACATGGCAACCTGAGAAAGCTTCGAGTCTGAGGAGGAGGGGGGGGGGGGGGGGGGCACTCTCCAAAATTTAGAATTTGGTCTGCAGTACCCATTTTAAATGCCTGCTCTCAGATTTACAATTTGTTCCTTTAACAGAGGCAAAAGAGAATCAGATGCCATTGAACTCCACTCTGAACTTCTGGTACATCAGCATGATGTAGTTTGTACTTGGAGGTTGCGCAAACAACCAGTGCACAGGAAACCAAGTGTTTCATCCAATGGGAGCTCGGCTTTCTGGAGAGACTCAGATGGTGAGTGAGCAGCGGGCAAATCATTAGTGATTTTGGACCGTTTTTATCAAGTCTTTCGGAGGCGATTGGAGTCGAAGTGCTCAACAGCGGATGCATGCTGACAGCAGCTAGGCTATGCCCCCAACCGTCACATCATTATACAATCCTGTCAGCTCTCAGGCAGAGCCGTGGCCTTCAAATGTGAGCCAAGGGCAGTGGAAAAGAACAGCAACAACGAGAGAAACTGTACCACATTACTAATCCCGCTCAGTGTTTATGAAAACCTCTCCCTAACCCCTTCTTCATAAAACAAAAAAATCGCTAACGCCACGTTCAGAAACCACATACGCACATCCGACAAGAAAAGAGTGCGTATGTGAATTCTAAAAATACTCCCGCTGCAGTTTTCTGCGTATGAAAGTTGTAGTTCGCAAAACAGTCAGTGACACTGAAAAGCACTGGCGGCTGGTGAGCTGAAAATTGAGGGGGCACAGAATGACTCTTAAAACTAATGACTGGCCGTGACCTGCTTTCAACCATTAATTAACATTCACTCAACATTATCCGATGTGGCCACTTTTCCTCGTTAAGGTACCACGAGAGATGAAACACATTATTTTGATGCAAAGCTGTATTTAAATCGACAGTATTCATTTGTGGATACGTGTTGCTAATCTTCATTTTCTGTGGCGTGATGTAACAGTTATGAAGAATATAACAGACACTGCAGAATTAGCTAAAAGCAAAGAAAATTTTCAGAATCGTTTATCTTTTTTTCTTGAGTGAATAAAAAATTTTTCACAGCTGAATTTTCTATTTAATTGGTGCACCATTGCATTAAGAAGGAAGCTGTCTCTTTAACTGCCAATGGCTTATTCTAATCATTGGAAAACTTGTCAATCAAGGAAAATTATTTAAAACAAGTCAACACCAGCCTACTTATTAGTTCTTGTCTCACCTTTACAAGGAGTACTTGCAATATCTGACAGAGCTCACGTGTTAATTTAAAAAAAAGATTGAGAACAGATCAAGACCATTCATTAGTTTCAAGGGATGTTCTTTGCTATTTCAGTTGACCACCCGCCACAGCTAGAAAGTCCGAAAAGAAAATCAATCGATGTTACTTGCTCTCTTTTCAATGGATGTATTTTCTCGATTAGTAAATATTTCAAAATGCTGAATTGAAAACTCATGCTACACTTTTTTTTTGTAGGGGACCCCAGCAGAGAAAGGAAAAATGTAGCTTTTAAGTTTCTGTGGCGTGACTGAGGCCGCGTGCAAGCTTGTGAATCCAGAAAATAGTTTGAGTTGTTCAGATTTAATGTTCGTTAATGGACATGGAGGTGAGGGCTCTTAATTATCTGACATGACAGAGCACAGTCAGCTCATGCTGCTGGGAGAATTGAGCGGGAGTGGAGAGTACGAGGAGTGTGTGTGTGTGTGTGTGTGTGTGTGTGTGTGTGTGTGTGTGTGTGTGTGTGTGTGTGTGTGTGTGTGTGTGTGTGGTGGGTAGGCGGTGGCAGTGCTGACAGTCTGTACCATCGGGTGCTAACAAGCAGCCTTTGCTTCACGAACCAGACCGCCGCATTCATCTACCTGCCACCAGGAGAACCTCTGGCTTCACTGCGTAATTGACCTGAGAAGAAACATCTATAGCCAGGCCCATTCTGATTGGACGGGAAAGTGTTGCCTGGAGTCTCAGACAGTGGCGCACACCTTGTTCTCCCACTTTGGTTCGTTAGCAGCGACTTAATTAATTTCCCCTTTAGCTCCGCAGATCGATGAACAGGCGTCACATTTAGCCCCAAGAGATTAAATGCCCTTAATGTTCAGCTTTTCCACGGTGCGTGTATGTATTTGAGCGAGTGCAGTTTCTGTGTGTTTTAAGGCACAACACCTGAATGCCAGGAATTCGATCGCTAATTGATCAGGACGAGGTGAGCAGTACTTAATTTAATCTTATCTGGTTTCGCCTTGACCCTAGAAACACAGTCTGCCTTAACATGAAGTAAAAAAAAAACGTATGAAACAGCCTATTATACCAGCTTTGCCATGACAGCTACTTCCTGTAATTGGTCAGTTACTACTAATAACATGAAAAATTGGGTCCCTCCAACAACAAACTGGCTGCTATTTCTCATTTAAAAATACATTATCTGCTCTTTGTGTGTCAATTTGTTTTTGTACCACAGTTCCACAGCTTCATGGCCGACTCGTTGTTAAGTCTTCATATTGGTACTGGTCTGTTTTTTACTCTTTATCAAGAAACTGTGGGAGTTGTTACTTATTTCAGCAGATTTTTGTTGCAGGGTTCAGTTCTCAAGTTATACTAAAGGCCAAACATATTGTGTTTGGCATTTCTGTTTAGTAGAAATACACATTGATAACACAGGGACACATTTGCAAATAACTAATACACATTGATAATTTTTTTCTTACATGCCCCACTAATCTTCCACGTTTCTTCATGGATTTTTTGTTACATGTTTGACTTCTTACTGAAGCATGTTTTTATCTCTCTTCTGTACTCACAGGTTTGAGTTTAACAGCCACTGTTAGCCACACGGTTGGTTGTGTAAAAAAAAACAATTTTTTTCTCTCACACTTCTTTCTGATGTTTCTACATTAACTTCTGGCAACTCTACTTAAATGGGAGCTAGTTCTGGCAGACAACTCGAGACATGCCCACATTCCTGTAGACACACCCATTCATATCACACACTGCTCCACCCTCTGGTGGGGGGGGGTTATATGAGCTGCTTCCCTGCTCTGTGTCCATGACAACCATGCCCCTGCCTGCTGCTGCACTGCATCACTCGCCGCTGCTGCATCATATTTGCCTGCTACTGGTTAACATCCCATCTCAGCATCCACCTGTTGGCTGTTTAAGGGGGTATCATGATTCTGCCTGTTCTCTTCTGCTCATGCTCAGTAGGCCACAGGGTGCGTCGGGGTCAAAGGCTAGACACCGAACTATCATTGTATCTACTTGTTACTGCTGCTGTTAACAGTTTACATGCAAGTTAACTGACTAGAATTATGTTGTTCATATCCAGCTAATGTATTCCAATTTCTCCATAAAGCAGAGATGAATAGCTGATTTCCAGAACTCTCCGAGAAAGTTTTTTTTTTTATCAACTATCTCTGTCCCGACACTGATTCAATTATATAATTGCATACAGTAATCACAGTGTGGTTTTTGGAAATATCCATTCGTTTATTTCAAACCTAATATAATCAAAAGTGAATTACTGGATTTACTAATGTGCAATGATGTTTTTGCAATATAATTAATTAAATTCAATTGATCTGTGATAAATAATGAGGCACTAATGCACATCATGTAAAAATGCGGCACATACTGTGTGTGCAATATGCAGTATTATAATTCATGGCACATACATATAGCATACTTATAGCTTTAGAACTGCAGCATCTGAGCATATTGAAGGATGTATATCATGAGAATATGCAAAGCCAGAGAGAAAGTCAAAATTGTTATTCCGCCATCCGGCATGCAAATCAGCGCGTGCCGGCCCCAGGTTATTTGCGACATGCAACAACACTGTCTATCATGGTTTATGGTCCCCTCGCAGCCATTGTGAAAGAAAGTGAATAATTTGCGACTGAAATAGAGGCGTAATGAAGTCTCTCGCAGCCTGCCGAGCTGCGGCGACCAGGCCTTCCAGATACAGTGACATTTAGCATCGGGCGCGCTTCCAGCGCGTGTTTTTGAAGCACCGTTTTTATCTCGTCCATTATAATAATAATAATTCTCACATGACAGCACGCTCAGCTCCCAGCATGCACTGTGACATTATGAATGCTCAGTGCTGTCTCAAGGCGCGCTTGGTAAAAATACCCCCCCTTCGAGCTCCACGGTGGGGGACTTGTATCTCTGCCCACCCGCATTGCATAAACATGGAGAGGGGCCAAGCAATGTTCTGTGCTGCTGAATCTTTTCCAGTTCCTCCAGCATTTTCCCAACATGCTCCCTGCTTTTATTCAGTCCCTCTTGAGCAGGGCTGGGATAGCATGTTAGCATGTCCCAGAATAGCAGAAATAGTGACAAATGAACGCTACAGCAGGTGCTTGACGTGGTTCGCTCAGATCATGCAGCATTCCCATCGTGTGTGTGTGTGTGTGTGTGTGTGGGGGGGGGCGGATTTTCTCCAGCCTGGTGTAGCATGTCTGTGGGGTGCCTGTGTGCATCACCTGCTGCCCTTATCAAGGTGATCTCAGCTACGACCTCTGACCTCCGGCTTCAGGAGTCAGAGGGAGCGTGTCATCACAATTACCTGCTTCTGCTGTGCTCTATCAGAGACTCAGAGATCAGGAGAGAGAGAGGGGGAGGGAGAGGGAGAGAGAGAAGGAAGGAGAGGGGAGAAGGAAGGAGAGGGAGAGAGAAAATGAGAGAGATAAAGGGAGAGACTGTTAAAGGGGGAGTGGGAAATAGAGGGAAGGAGAAAGAGGGTGGAAGAGAAAGGGAGAGTGCATGACAGGGGGAGTGAAAGAAAGGTAGTGAGAGAGAGAAGGATAATGGAGAGAGAGAGAGGGAGGAGGAGGGAGGGGGAGGGTAGGAGAGAGGGAGTGATAGAGTGGAAGGGAGGAGGGAGTGTGAGAGTTGAAGAGTGAGAGACAGAGGGAGGGAGAGAACTTGAAGAAAAGGTAGTTGATGGAGAAAGAGAGAGAGAGAGGGGGTGCTAGGAAGGAATGAGTGACAGGAAGCCAATGCAGAAAGAGAGGAGTCAAGCGGGAGAGAGAGAAAGAGAAGGAGAGTGACTGACAGCTAAAAGATTTCCACAGCCAGTCAGGAGAAAGAGAGCGACACATGACAAGAGAGAAGGAGGTGAAACGAAGGAATTATATTCCCTAAAAAAAGAAAAGAGGATCTGACAGGAGCGGAGGGGTAGCGATCCATTTTGTTGCAGCAGATCAGTGGAGCTCAGTTCCTCGCCGGCGATGAAGTGAGGCTTT
The DNA here is from genome assembly GCA_029692085.1 of Gymnothorax javanicus. Classification (NCBI taxonomy): domain Eukaryota; kingdom Metazoa; phylum Chordata; class Actinopteri; order Anguilliformes; family Muraenidae; genus Gymnothorax; species Gymnothorax javanicus. The sequence goes on from CM056198.1 coordinate 122,194,042, forward strand.
GCACGCGTGACCTTTTCAATTCAACATCCAATCAGCTGAGCCGCTTACCTGCCTCGCCAACTGCCAGATTTCACAACAGAAAATACAATAATCGTAATCCAATTCGGCTTTGCTGTTCATCGGCGGCCTTATTCTGAGCGTGTTCCCCACCGATTGCTCCCTCGTTGCCAGTGTACTTTAGTAAACAGAGTCAAAACAAAAAGCCTGGCAGTTTGCATTATCACGATGACGTTTGGCCTGAGAAACAAAAAAGGCTATTATGCCCTAGTTTATCTGCGTCGGCGGCATGGTTGAGGTAACCTTTCCTCCTTGGCTGATCGCGCACAATGGCGTGACCTTTCCGCGGCGGATGTTCAAGAACTTTGCAATAACGTCCTTGCCCATTCTCGCAGCCTTGGCACAATCGAGAGCACGACTTTTTGAGATTTGTTTTCCTTCAAATGCAATGCCGGGTTCCATTGAGAATGCAAATAGAGGTGCGGGGAAATCATTTATTATTCTAAGGTCTGACAAAGGGACGCTCGTGAGTCGTTTGCATTTCCTCCATGCTGCATTGTCATATCGACTTTGTGAATATTCACTTGCGTGCGTTCGTTCCCCCGTCTCCATAACGATGTGCTTCGATGATCATGCCGCGCCTGACTGTGTACAAAAGCCATGCTGAAATCTGCGCGATCTCTCTTCGACTGCGGACGGTAATTCAGGTGGGAGACCTATTCATTAACTCTAGAATTGATTCCAGAAAGCCGAGTCCTCTTTTTCAGTGAAATTATAGGCTATTCACCACTGCTGAAAAGACCTGAGAGAAGTGCTTTCCCAAGCTCATCAAAACCAAAATCCTCAATCAAAAATCAATTGGCGGTATATGAGACCGTCTAGTTCAGGGATCTCTGAATGTAATTCTGCGAGAATGATCTGGTCTGCCGGTGTTTGTCCTAAATTAGCACTTCGATAATCAATTAAAGTAGCAAATTAGGTCATCCCTTGCTGCAAAATCTCCTGATTTTGATGGGAAGAAAATACGCAGCGGCTAGAGACAGAGCTGGGCTGTCGTATTACCTGTACTAGGCCCCATTAACTCTCATGTTGGAATCGGCTTCAACAAATAAAAGATGCTCATAATTTTTGTAAAGTGCTTTTTGAAACGTTATTAAGTTTAAAACCACATTTCTTAGTAGCTCATGTTAAGTGAGGAGCACTTATGAAATGTCAAGAGGCTCTTAGGTCTGTAGGTCCCTCAATCATAACATTGTCTTGTGGCTCTGAGTCTTGCAGATATCTGAGTGGTGTACGACAAAGTAGGTTTAACATCAGCCAGGCTTTCTCCGCGTGAGCTGGCTGGACAAACCCTAAACTCGCAATCAGAGATAACCCTAAGTTAAAGTGGCGGGTTAAAAGCCACCTGTCAAAAAAGCCAGCTTTAGGCGCAACATACCTTGCTAACCCGCTAATCTAGCTTCATAGAAAAGCCCTCTGCTCAAGCATTGTGTGTCTGCCATAGCCTTTCCTTAGTCACGTCTCCTTGCTATATTTCCCAGTATTTCTCTCTCGTCACTGTGGGTCCATGCATCTAAAACCTCAGCGCTGTGTTATCTGAAGAGTCACGGTGTGTTTACTTCATTGCAGTATGCAGCGTCGGCGACGGAGAGGGACGGAAAATCTGATTAAGACGCGACCCATTGACGAGCCGTTCCCCGCCCTGCCAGATCGATTTGATTGACTCGTCCGCGCCCCGGCCCGTAAGCCAGTTGTCGGCGCTCCGCGACGGACGGGAAGCAAAATTACGGAGACAGGGCCACCGTGCTTTGGACAAAAACAGGCCGCGGCCTGAATTCAATTAAGCAGCGAGGAGGATGGGGAGGGGCGGGGGCTTTCTCCAATGGCATTTAATCGTTCTTGGATTCTGCTTAATCCTGCTGCGGTCGACTCGTGCCTGCGGGTACGGCGGTGCAGGGAAACGCATTTGGCGGTTTTGGGGGTGGGCTGGAGGGGGGGGGGGGGGGTAAAGGCACAGAAGATGAGGGAGGGGCCACGCGGTGTGTGTTTTACCCAGAGCAATAATGAGGAATAACACACTCCAACAGGACGGGCCTGCTTTCACTCTGAGACCTCTCTCTCCCTCTCTTTCTCTCTCCCTCTCTCTCCCTCTCTTTCTCTCTCCCTCTCTCTCTCCTTCTCTTTTTCTCTCCCTTTCCCTTTCTCTCTCCCCCTCTCTCTCTCCCTCTCTGTCTCTCCCTCTTTCTCTCGCTCCTTCTTTCTCTTTCTACCTCTTTTCCTTTCCCCCACCTCCTTCCTTTTACCTATACCTGTTTCCCTCTTTCTGTATACCTCTCTCCCTCTCTAACTCTCTACATGTCTCCCTCTTTCTCTCTCTTTCTACCTCTCTTTTCCTTTCTCCATGCATCTGTATCACTCTCTTTACCTCTTTCATTTTACCTATAGGTCTCTCACGCTCTCTGTCTCACTCATACCTCTTTTAATCAATCCCAACATCTCTCTCTCAGCCTCTCTCCCTCTGTCCCTGTCCCCACACCTCCCTCCCCCCTCTATACTTTTCCCTCTTTCTCAGTCTCAATACTCCTCTCTTTTGTTCTCTCCACACACCTCTCTCTCTTTTTCAACCTGGCTCTTTCCCATTGCATCCCCTCCTCTGTCACTCTCTCACACACTCTCTCCATCCCAGACAGCCTGTTGTTTATACTTCCCTTCCCTCTCTCTCTCTGACACTGTCCCTCTTTCTTTCAGTCCCTTTCTCCCTGTCTCTATCTATGTCTTCCTCCCACTATCTATTTCTCTTCCACTTTCCAAAACTCTTTAGCTCTCTGTATCTCTCTCTCTATCCCGTCTCTCTGTCTTTCTCTCGATCTCTCCCACACTTTCTTCCGTGTGTATGCCTGTCTTAAATAAAAGTAGTAAACAGCATATGGGGCGGGAGGATGGGTTGCGGGGGTATAGGGCGGAATCCCACATTTATGCATTAAAAAAAAACTCACTTCACCATTGTTTCACGCTCCGTCTCCCCAGGTCATTCTCATCGCGTTCCGTGTCGCGAAACCCGCCCCGCAAGCGTGCGCTAATGTCCGGGAGCTCGTCAGGAGATGACAATTGTGAAAGCGCTTCACAATTACGCCGCCGACATAACGCAACGACGGTTCGCAATAATCGGAGACCGCGCGGTCAAACACAGCATTATCTGCAAAGGCGCTATTATCGGCCAATTTATCTATGTACAATTACATTGCGCCGAGTGGCAGTGCCCATTTGTCTGATATGTAATTACTCCAATCCATATGACTTACGCGTGTTTGCCCGCTCCGAATATAATTCCATGTATGCGCACAACCAAGCCCCATGACTAATCCTATATTAATGGAAGGGGAGCAAGCTTTGACAGTGCAGCCACTCGAGGCCTCCCTGCATATCAGCGGCAAAGTCGTTGACCGCTCAGATAACCCTCTCACTGCTTCCACGTCGATGAAAGAATGGGTTCATTTTCCACTGCGGCCGAATGGGTTTGTTTCCCTCCATTGATAAGAGCACTAGGAGCCAATCCATGGTCTGGGCCTTGGAGCTTCCACGGGTTAAAGTGGAGCGGTCACACTTTAGTTGAAGTGTTGCTCATAAAGGCTTTATACAAAATGTACTGTATAATGACTTCATAAATGAGACATAATGTCTTCATTAATCATACATAAGAAAATGTCGTGCATTGTAAAGGGGATTATTCAGCAGGTGATGGCACATGTAAAAATGACAATGTCACTTAGCTGAAAATGTCACCGTTTATAGCCCTTTATAGTATTTAGCCACAAGCTAAGTGACATTATCAGTTATATCGCATCTGGCATCACATGCTGAATAAGGATGTGTTATTTCACCCTGTACGAAGCATGACATTTGCTTATGTGTGACTTACGAAGACATTATGTCTCATTTATGATGGCATCATACATGCTGTATAAAACCTTTATGAGCAACACTTCATCTAAAGTGTGACCAGTGGAGCTTACACGGAAGCTTCTAGAAGGGACGGATGGACGGACGGGCGGAAGCACGCACTCCGAGGCTTTGCGGCCTCGTGCCCAGAAGGACATCTAATCGGTCAAGGACTCGTACACCTGCGCTGCAATCCCTGGGACATCAAAAGCCCAGCTAAAGCACATTTTTAGAAGGAAGTTCACCATAAGGACGGGAGTTGGGGCCAGATTCTGTGCCTGTGTGTTGGGAGGTAAATAAAGGACACTTTGCATCGACGTCCTGCGCTGAATATTGAGAATATTCTTCATTTAAGTTTTGCAAGCAGCCGTTCCGGTTAAACACTGCAGTGGTGTTCCTGTCAAATAACGCTGATGCTTGCTTTAAATTGTCCGAATAATACACTGTCAACATCGCAAGTGTTGCGCGTTTGACTAGTTTGGCAAGCGCGACTGAATCACTTGAGGCCTCTTCGGGCACATAAATCCCAGCACTGCCTTTTGACACTCGATTGGCTTCAGAAAGGCTGCAACAGCTTGTCAACAGTCTATGACAGGGGAATTTGACAGCATGGTTCGATTGATGGGAAAGCATGGGCAAAATGGTCTCCCTGTTGTTGAAGCCATCATAATAGCCTTCATTATATACACTGTCTGGCTAAAAAAAAGTCACACACACTAAAAGTTTGTTGGACTGTCCATAGTTTTGTTTACGGTGCACGTTAGTCGTGGCATTGTTTTGACGACCTTTAGCTACATTCAGCGATGCAGTGGTCCCTGGAGAAGTGGGTACGGTAGGTAGATGGGTAGATCACTAAGGAGAACATGTTTGTACACTCCAATGGTTTCCAATGGCTTTTGGCTGACAAGTGGGTATGTACAGTGCCAGTCAAAAGTTTGGACGATCCCACATTTTTCTTACAATACATGCTAAATAAAGAAATAAGCACCCTTTTATTTTGCAAAAAAAGGATCAAATTCTTAAATCAGCCAAACTTAACTGCATTTGTTCTCATAATTGCGAAGCATACTTATATAGTATTCACAAGGGCAGTTAGACAGCTATAATGAGTTTGCAGCTGAGCGGCTGTCTAAGTTCCCAAAGATGTGCTGCACTTGCGGTTTGTTTCTCATTGACGTTTTTGCCCAATAAGTCCCAAAACAGTATGACTTTAATTTTGTTGTTGGAAAATGGAAGGAGCTTGTTTTTCTGTTTACTTCGCAAATATGGCTTCTTTGAGAATTCCAAAATTTAGGTCCCTATTCAAATAAGTAAATTATTCTCTTTCAACTTCTGACTGTTTACCTCTTACCAGATCCCATCTGAGATTAGGTAGATAAGTTCAGCTGTGTAAATTTCTCTAAAAACAGAGCGCTGTGACATTAACAAAGAGTGTCCAAAGTTTTGACCGGTAGCGTATACTGTAAATCAAAAGAAAAAGAGATGGGTATACGCTGTATACCTCCATATACCCTCTGTGACACCAGTGCCAACATCACAACATTTATCTCTGTCCAGAGTTGCATTCATTTTTGGCCAAGATCTTGTATTGAGAAACAGGAAAGTTGAATCACTCAACAAAGTCTTCCCCAGCACACTCCAAAGATTTTTAATAGGGTTAATAATGCATTGAACAGGTTAAACCAATTACAATGATTTCAGCAATCTGCTTAGTTCTTTTCCTTGCTTTATGCAAGCCAATAATTTGGCCCATCTGAAACACAGTAACATCTTTTCAGTGACCATGGGATATGTCTTCCGATATGGTTGTATGAGGAATGAGAGGCTATGCACTTCATCAGTCAGAATGAAAAGCATTGTTTTCTGCTGAAACATATTCATCACTGCAATAATGATTCAATTATAGGGTCTTTAGTATTTCCTTATTAAAATCCAGAAGGCAGTGTTTTTTTCCCGTTGGCCAAGCAGTGTATCTCATGAAAACAGACAAGTCCTGGACCCAATCTTCTTCATCATCATGAGAGCTGAGCTGTGATTAAACGCTGTCTTTTTGGTCAAGAAGCTCCTTGCGTTGTGTATATTTAATCATTAATGAAATGACTGCTCATCGTCGACAGCGAGCATTGGTTTCGTTTAATGCACACCAACTGACTCCCTGCTCTTCATTTTATATTTAACACACCAGCAGTGCTGCATTTTGCTCATCACAGGAATATGGTCCGGGGAATGAGCGCATTCGCTGATAGAGGTAAGCAGCATGATAGCAAAAACAAGAATTTGAACAGAAGACCAGACAAACCGCCCACGAACGGCCGACTTTTCAGCGCTAAATATCCCTATTCCTCATCTCTGCGCCACGAACAGGCCAAATATCCGCAGATTCTTTTTTAAATGACCCCAGTGTCATGACAACTTGCAGTTTGAAAACACTTCCATTTTTTTCCTGATGCTTATACATGAATGCATGTTTTTTTTTTTTTTCAAATCACATTCCTGAAAGGTGAAAATTTATGCCTTATACCCTGGTCAGAACAACTTAAATATAACTACCGTGTTATCATCACAGATTTTGAATTACATTTGCCTTTTGGTCTCCAATAGTGACTGTGCTGCGTGGTCATATGTATATATATTTTTTTGACATCCTGTTTTGTGTGAAAACCTTCAGATGGACAAAAGCTGAAATCCAGTGCAAGATGACACCTTTTTTTCACAGTGAGCTTCTAATAACAAAGAATGGAATTGCCACAGGAATAATTGGGTGTCTGGAATATTCTCACTCGGTTATAGTTGTATTTGACTTGTAGTGTCATGACTATATTAATATGTATATGACTAGATATACTGTATATGTCATGACAGTGCACAGTTCTAGGGCTGTGTGATAGTCTAGTGCAACTATACACTGTTGCCTCACAGCAAGGAAGTTGTGGGTTCGAATCCAGCCTGAGGTCTTTCTGTGTCGCCCCACAAGCGTTAAAATAATTGTTTCGAGCGCGCTTCAGCTGTCATCTTCCAAAATTATGACATCTTAACATACTGACAATAATACAAGACAATACAATTCTCGAATAATAATTGCATTTTAAAATGCAAATAGCTATAATCCATAATGCACGATGCTGCTGCAAGCATGCCGATAGCATACAGACAAAAGAATTGCCATCAGTCATATTTTACATATCCAGCACAACAAAGGATACATGTTCACAATATTTATGGCTATTTCTTGGATTTAAAGTGCACAGTAAGATGACAAATGCAAGTAATGTAATTTCTGTACGAGAGATTGATCAGCCGCAGAGCTCAAACTGAACATTTACATTTATATGTTTCACAAGTGAACTCAAAATAAATGAGATTTGCGGCACCTCGTAATTGCGATTTAGCATACAGTGCAATAAGTGTGTTCATGTCGGCCATTATCGTAAAAACCTATTTGCTCCCTAACCTTCATGACTGATTCATTGGTAGTTTTGAGCAGGAAAAAAAAATGCTCATTAAATGATTTGCTTAGTTATTCCAACCATCTCTCAGTGTGGGGACTTATTTGTTTAGTTACCAAAGCACGTGAAAGTCCCCAAATCAAGGACTCGCTGTTTGGGGAAGGAGCGGAGGAAAGCGATGTCTTATTTCACACTTCATGCTTCATGTGGGGTGAAAATATATACTTTTTTTGTCTGCAGTTCTCGAGCTCGTAACCTTTTATGACGGCTACAAGTGCCAGAAATCATGCTTATCAAACTTCCCCAATCGGAACTAAATCTGTTTATTGCCAAGATCACCACTCGCTTGGCAAGGGCTACAAAAACTTCTCCAGGAAGTGTTTTTTTAACCGCCTGAGTAGGCGAGCCATCGACCACTCCAGTTCTACTATCCTACTCTGAGCGCATAAGCAGAATACCAAACACCCACGTTAAGGTGACACAGTCCCACAAACATTTTATTTAGTGCGAACGCTTTTTTCGGAATGACATTCTACTTGTTTTAGAAGTCCCAGCACGGTTATCAAGTATAAAATGTCTTTTATTTTGTCATTGAAGCACCACACAAAACAGGAAATACTCTTTAATGCACACTTTAAGTGATTACTCAAATCAGAGTACCTGCTGTAATCTTGTTCAGACACATTTATGACTATGGGACAAAAAATTAAACATAATACTCTATAATACCATTCGGCACACTCTAATTCTCCTCATCTTAATATCCTTATTCAAACAACTCATCACCACTCGCTTAGACTTTTGCGACTCGGCTTTCATCCTTTTTTACAAGCACATTGTTGGAATTGGCTTCAAAGATTGTTCTAGAGCTCTATTGCTTTCAATTACCAGTTTCCATTGTAACATCAGCATGAAATGATCTGTTGAGAATGTGCTGATCACATATTTGTGATTTTACACCAAAGAGCAATGTCAAACCATTGACCTAAACCACCCGAATTTACAAGGTCCTTGCTCCTTCAACCAAGCTGGTAAAATAAGAATTGAAATGAGGTGGAGCTCTGCTCGATTGGAGCACAAATGGTTAGACACTTGAGTTCTTAGAACCTGGAGTTTAAAGGGTTAAGGTACGCAGACATTATGCTCTCAAGAAGAGACTAAATATGCCTATTGTTAGCACCAAACAACACCTGCCACCACCACACTGATTTGAACGCAAGTACACAGAAGAGCAATGGGGAAATAAATTCCCCCTAGAAAACCATTCAAGGTCAAGGATTTGAACGAACCAGCTGTGTGCGATCACTGTGACCTCAACGCCAGGCCTGCCTCTCGTTCCTCCCTCGGGTCCGACGCTTACGGTGAGTTTATCACTGGCCCGTTAAAGATTTAAGCAGACGCACTTCACGCGGGGATTATGCGGACCCTTCGCGAGCGCTGAAGCAAAACGTTCCTCTCGCCTGACCTCCTGCAGGCCTCTAAACCTCCTTTGCTGTAATTTCCAGAGTTTTTATTCAGTTTTGCTCATTAATGACCCGTGTAAGAGTGAGCGCATCTGAAGAGGAAGAAATTTGTAGTAGCTTTTCAATCTCCGGCCGGAGAACAAAAAGAAATCGGACACTGTCCTCATGGAATCTCAGTCGTTGCGGGGTTGATCGATATGTAATACAGGGCCTCTCGCTGAGGGAAAAGGTCACTCAGCCTGGGTAAAATGCCAGGCCTTCAGCTTACAGTGACCATCCATCTTGATGCTCACAGAGGCCAGGGATGGAAGAGCAGGGGTTTTGATGAAGGGAGGAGGGCAAAAGAGGAAAACTTTCCCGTGTCCCAAAAGCCGGTCTTGCTTAAGGACAAATTCTTTTTCAGGTGTCTCTTCAGCAGATTTAACTGACTCTGTTCCCTGAGAACTGTTGTCCTGAAGATTCTCTCTCCCACTTAAGCAAAGTGCACCTGAATCAACAGCTAATGATCTTGGGGGGCTGCAAACTACGAGTGTCAAGTGTGCCAAATTAGGGTTGAAATGAGAACCTACAGCAGGAGTAGCCAAACCTGGCCCAGGAGAGCCACAGTGTTTTCTGGATTTGGGTGTCATTCTGAACATAGTTGATCCATTAAAGCGGTTGATTACACAGTTGACTCACCTCACCTGGCTTCTAGAGTCTAAATAGGATGGTGACAACAAAAAACATTGCACCACAGAGTCCTGAAGGTCCAGGGTTGGCTGGCCATGACCTACAGTTTGGCAGGCTTCCAGTTCGGGTAAATGGTCGGTTACCGCAGCTAAAGATGAACAAACATTGACAGCCTTTTCCACAACTAAATTCTGACGGGAAAAGAGAGGCTTGCTCAGGTGAAAATTTAAGGCCCAGGACGTAATTTCCACAGTTGCAGTTAGATGGATATGCTAATTAGCAAAAATCTTCATTCATCTCACAGAACTAATTGGCAAAATCCACCAGCTGAGTTAATTGGCGTAAGAAATACATCGCTGGACTTCCTGACCCTGGACTTGCTCCTTTGCGGATTTGTTACAATTAGAGGGAATGACGCATAGCCCCGCTAAATTCTGTCCGCCAGCCGCCGGGTGATTCTGTGTCGAAATAACTGACTGTTTAGGCACCCTGAAAATAGGAGCCCTGATCAAAGGCAGTTGAACACAACCCCAACACTGCCGTGGGCTCATCTCTGCAGAGCCCGCTGAGATGGGATTTTAAGCTGTTGTACCCTGGAGCCCGGTCTCCATAGCCAAGGGATGCCAGGTTCTCTGACTCTGGTAGTTGAGGGCATGGTGCAGGGACCAATTAAAACTCAGTTGAAAGGCCCCCCAGCAAATGATTGGCTGAGTGGCCACCTGAGCACCGTCAAATGTAACAGAATAGCTGGTTTTCTTCACTCCCCGAGCCTCTTGTCAAATGAATCGTAATTTTACCGCTATTTCTCAGCTAGCTCTCGATAATTAACTTATCTTTTTGTAATTCTCACAAGCAAAGGGCAGCTCGTCCATTCACCCTGCCTCTGTTCTGACATGTTGAGTCTAGCATCTTGGGTTTTTTTTTCATTTATAATTAAATGGAAGGATTTTTTTTTTTTGAGTGATTAGCACGCTAGCTTTTGGTCACCTCAGTCGGTTGAAAACCGTCAGTTTCTATAGCTACCGTGGGACAGAAAGAGAGGTTATCGGGGTGGTCCGCTGTAATTTCAGCTCATGAATTATGCATTTTTAATTACGCATGCAAATGAGCTAAACAAGTGTTTTTTTTTTGTTGTTGTTCTTGCTGACGGGTACATAAATGATCAGGAGGAAGGAGGGGAAATGCGAGAAAGGGCAAACGCCTAATCTGGGAATAAATTAGCATAATTATTTCCTCTCCGCAAGCTGCTGCTCACAATTGAACCGCAGGCCATAGTAAGTCCCCCCTGTGCTCCTGCCACTTCCGGAAACTTCCGCTGCGTCAGGCTTTTTCTTGCAAGTTAAACGTCCGCACGAGTCGTCGGACACGGCATCATCCCACTTTCTGCCGCGTTCACATAAACATTCTTTCCCGCACCATAATGGAAATCTAACCAATGACCTCAGCCTATCCTGACACGCGAGACTTATCTATAATCCTCCAAAAGATTATGCGTTTGTGTGTTGTGGAGAGGGCGGGTTAAGGGGCGGGGGGGCCATTATCTAGTCGCTGCAGACGTGCCTGCTATGTCGTCCATGGGCGAGATGTTTTGGAGTGATAGTGTTTTAGCTCAGAGTGGGCCAGTTCCTCTGATACACTCCCTGCTCATAGTTTTATTCTGGGCCATAAAAGCCTCTTCCTGCTTCAGTATACAGCACCGCAGCCCGGAATTATGTTTTTTATCTTTTTGCAACTTTTACTGCCGTCTTTTTTCTCCGGTGGCAGGAAGGCGGGAGTGTAGGGGTGAGGTGAGGAGATAGTTTGGGTACTGCTGAGGACCGAATGTTGGGAGAATGGTTTGATTTATCAGTATTTCATTTATATTTCACAGGGTGTCCGCCTCCCAAACTGAAACTCAATTCTGCTGCTCCGTTTCTTCCCATCTAGAGAGAGAGGCTAACTGTGTTACCCCTCGGAGCGTCAGGGATGCCATTCCCCTCGAGCAAACAGGCTGCGGCATGAGTGTGTCACATCTGTGCTACAGATGAAAAGACTACTGTGTGTGTGTGTGTGTGTGTGTATTCCCATCCTAATGGGGTCCAAATGCAAAATGTGCCAAATGATTAAAACAAGTGTTTTTTATCCTAATGGGGCAATGGGCCAGTCTTCACAAGGTAACTGAGCTATTTTTTGCTTAGGAGTTAAGGTTAAGGTTATGTTAAAGGTTAGTGTTAGGCATGTAGTGTGTAGTGTGTGGGTCAGAGTAAGGTGTTAGGGAATGAATGTAAGTCTGTGGAATGTGCCCTCAAAACATTAAAAATAACTTATGCATGTGTGTCTGTGTGTGTGCGCGTGTGTGTGCATGTATTTAGTTATGCATGCCCGTGTGAGTCTGTATGCAGTGCTTGCATGTATGTGTGTGTGCGTGCATTTGTGTGTGTGTGTGTGTGTGTGTGTGTGTGAGTAAGCAAGTGCAGCATGTTCAGTACAGGAGAGTCAGAGGTAATTTCCCCACATCCCTCTCTCACACACGCACACATTCCTCCACGATCAAAGCAAAGGCTTCCTCCTGTGAAATAACGACATTACACCTTTGAATGATCATTTCTGGTGCGATCCTATTTCTCAAAAAAAAAAAAAAAATCTAAATAAAACCATCAAGCTGGGGGTCTGCAGGCAGGTTCTTCCCTGTATGGTGAATTCTCGGCGACGTTCTGAATGCTTGATACCAGTGCCAGTTCAGTACAGAGGCTTGTTGTTTTCACCTCCCCCTGTAGGCGAAAGGGAGAACTGCGAGTGCTCAACCCGGAATCGGCTTTCCCTGCTGGTGAGCGAGGAACGCAGAACTGATATCCTGCTTGATAATCATCCTCCGTAACCGTCCACGCTCCTCACAGTCACCGCACATGTGTGAGGTCTTACTGAGAGGTTTCAGAAATTGATGAGGCATCAAGGCTTTTTTTTTTTTTTTGTTCTCTGCCCCTATAGCTGATTTTCTGATTCCCAAGGCGGATGGGGCTTAAGAGAAATGCAAATATAACCAAAGAATGTCATTAACCATGGTCATATGATAACCTGCCGCCAATCAAAAAATGTAGATTCAAAATTTAAACGTGCATTTGAAATTGGCCGCCAGATTAGCACTATGCTACTTTGTAAAAACCCACAATACAAAAGACAAAAGAGAACAAACGGCACGCCAACGCACTAAGACAAAAAAATAAAAAATTACATATGACATGCAAATAACTTTAAGCCTAATCCTTTGAAAAGACAGATAATGCAGGAGGGGCTTATGAAATCCCTTAAGGGATTAAACGAAGGGGAAATATGTGTTGAAAATGGCATTAAACGTTCCCCCTGCTCTTCCAAATGCCAGTACGCCTATGATCTTGTCATGCCATCGCAGAGGTGGGGAAGAGGATTACTGCACGTGTGCAAAGCGGTGCGTTCGCCACGCTAAGGGGGCTAACTGCCTCCTCCCCAACTGAGGCTATGCAGAGACAGCTGTGCACTCAGAGGAAATAACACAGTAAACTCGATGTGAGAGGGGGTTTGTTCACTCTTTCTGTTAACATTTTAACCCCCTCCCTCCTCGGACGGGCGTCCTCAATTGCTGAGGAGAAGGAGGTGGAGGAAGAGCCGCAAACAACACAAACCAGCAGGGAACAATTTGTTGACCTCTTGGCCCAAGTTTTTTTTTGTCAGTCGGGTTTTGTTTTGCATGTGTGCGTGTGAGTAGGTGTGTGTGAGTGTGTTAGTGAGCGCAGAGAGGGGCGAGTGTGCGGGCAGAAGGGGGGTAATTTCAGTAGGAAAAACTCTTCAGTCCGCTCTTTATGAGCCGGAGTCGGTGAGTGGTTTCTGAGCCCGTCTCCCTCCCCTCCGCCGAACAGCAGGGTCTCGGCGCTCCGCGATGCGATGCAATGATCGTGCGGCGCCCCGGCTCGCCCGCTCCAGGCCAGCGCACGGTTGCCACAGAGACGCGCTCACGTGGGCAACGCGGTCACCTCCCCTCTCGTCCCCAGCCTCCCCCAGGTGAGACGCACTCGGAGAAACCAACGTTAATTCCTGAAACAGTCGCGGCTGATTCGTCAGTGCCGCGCGATGCGCACTTCGTCTTTCAGTTAGCAGTTTTGACTCCTCCATCTCAGCCCCACCCACTCTGCAACTGCCCTCCCCCCCTCCACGCCCACCCCCCCTCTCCGAGACTGCACTTCCTCTCTCACCTGAGACCCCCCCACCCTCCACAAACAACGCAAACTTGTGCTGCAGGTTGCAGGGGTATTTCTAAACGACACACACAGTCATGTACAGAACTCTATCCTGAATGAAACATCTTAACGCACAATCCTCCCCAACAGTACAGCATATGTCTCACTGTCTTCCTCTCCCTCTCCCTCAATCTCTCTCTCACGCGCACACACACACACACACACACACACAAAAACACACACACACTGGTACATACAACTCCTGCTCAGCAATCTCCCCTGATTCTGCCCTGATGTTCAGCACAAAATATCATGACAGAAAGCAAAATCAATGTGAAGTTCAAAGCTAGTGACAACTGCCACAATAGCAGCAACAACAACAACAATAATAATAATAATAACAGCTAAATGAGATTACAGACGAGAGGGTCCACAATTACACATACCTGCGTGTTTTTCTAACGCATGACTGAGCTTTGCATTATCGAGGGAAGATCATGATTATGAATGGTATGGTGCACCCGGCTTCCCTCTCGACTCGCCGCGAGCGGACGGACGATATCAAGGCTCGAGCTTCAGAGCGCAGAGCGCTGTCACTTACCCAGGCTGCGAAGGGGAGTGTGGGGAGGGGGGATGCTGGTTGCACAAATGTCCTGTCCTGTGCGATTCCTCCTCGATCCCGCGCGCGATATTAGAAAGGGTGAGCGGTCTCCGATTCAGCAGGGGGGGCTAACGGGGGGGCTTCCCCCAGAACCCCACCAACCGCCTCCTCCCCAAAATTCCCTCCTCTCCCGTCCGCTCGCTCACTTTCTGCTCCCCCGGGGCGAGCGAGAGAGTCGGGCGTGGGATAATCCGGGCATTGTCCTCACACTCTGCCACCTGAAGCACCCCCCCGCCCCGAAAAAAAAAAACAAACAGATGAAAAATAAAACGGTCCGACGCGCGCGCACCTGGGTCCCTCCAAAAACCGCCGCTCAGATCGTGCCACTCCTGTGACAATTTGGATTAAAAAAACAACCCTGAAACCCAGAAAAGAAGAAGAAAAGACCAAATACTGTCCACCAAAAAAAAAAAAGAAAAACAATGCGCAACTTCTTAATGCGTTTTGGAATCCGCCGGAAGACTGCAGTCGCCGGCCGACGAGGGGCTGGAGAAGTCAAAGGTGGGGGTCTCCATGGTACCTGATGGCACCCAGGAGGGAGCTGCTCTCCGGAAAGATGGGAGAAACAGGAAGAGTGAGAAGAGGAGGATGGTGGAAGGACAGGAGGGTGGCGTATATCCACAGGAGAAAAATAATGAGTCGGAGAAAGAAATGATAACTGTTTTTTCCGGGCGCTAGCTTGTTCGTTAGCGAGCGGATCGGCACCTGCTCGCGGGGTCCTGGCGCCTAACGGGAGGCTGTCCTGCAGAGGAGAGGAGGAGGTGCGTGAGAATCCGCTGCTGCTGTTACCGCCATCCTTCACTATCTGCGCTCCTGCTCCGGAGTGCTGCCGTCCGCCTGCGCTTCGCTTAGCGCTCTCTCTCTCTCTCTCCCTCTCTCTCTCTCTCTCGCTCTCCCCCTGTGTCTTTCAGGAAAGCATCTCATTCTTTTCAACCACCTCCATCAGGCTGGCTCGACCCAGGCCCCGCCCCCTTCGATCTGTGATTGGCTGATTCCCAGGTGATGGATTGGATGGGGGTGGGGGGAATGTGTTATTCTGGAGAGGACCTGAAGGGAAGGAGAGGGAGTGGTGGGGGGGTTGGCATGGGGAACGAGGGAGTGAGAGAGGGAGGGAGAGAAAGAGGGAGGCAGGGGAACAGGGGGTAAGCGGTAATACCGCTGAGCAGCCTGGAGGGACGGGGCTGCCTAATGAAAGAGGAACGCTTCCGTTCTTCCGACTCTCTCTCCCTCTCTCTCTCTCTTTCTTTTTTCGCTTTCCCTAGTTGTCTGCTGGAGGAGCGCTTGTTGTGACCCACAGCCAAACTGGATCCACACTGACTCAAAGTCTCTCCCGGTGTCTTGCGGGATGCGCATCTCGCTCCGTCTAAGCAGGGAACCGAAAAAAAAAGAATAAAGAAAGTTTAAAAAAAGAAAGAAGAAGAATCTAGTCAGCCGTGGAGCTCCCCTGTTATTCTCTGACAGCCTTAGCTTTGAAGCCACAGAATAGGAAGTGCGGAGATAAGTCTCTCGCTAGCTTATCGTGGAATAGCACGTCCTGACGCCGATGGGGAGGGCGTTTTAGGTGGGCTGAAGATTGGGCGCTCCCTTTCTCCTCGATGGTAGAGCGATACCGCCGGCCCTTTTTTTTTCCGAGAGAAGGCCTGACACGTGCGACGTTTTTGGCAGCCGATGTCGACGGCAAACAGCAGGACGCGGATGATGAAGCTTCAAAGGAAGCCTTTCTTTCGCTGCTAACGAATAGCCCGGCACCTGAAAAAAAATAAATTGGGAGATTAAACAGTGAATCTTCGGCACATTAAGCATTTCCACGGGAAATGAAATGAGCTGTTGACAGCGCATGAAATCTGGGAGGATCTATTATTATTCCCTTCCTGCTGGGCACAATTTTTTGGCGGGAGCGAAGTCGGCGTGCACCCATGTGACATCTGCATTTTTGATTCCGCCGTCAACATTCTGACGCGCCGCAATTCGCTTTGGACTGTCAGAACATCTCCTGCATCTTAAAATAATTATGGCTCAAGAGCGTTCTTATTTCCAATATTGAATACATGTTCCCCCACTTTCCCTGGTCTCTCTTTAATGACAGATTTGAGGCATAATCCGGCTAAAAATGATCTCTCCGCCACAATCCGTTTCCAAATGGTGATTTTTCTTCACTGCCTGAGCGTGTTATGAATACGCTTCGGCTCAGTAGGGTATTTCTGCAAATGGATTTGTCTTTATGGCTTAAACTCTGTAAACTTGTTGCAATGTGAAAGTTTTTTTTTTTTTCTCCAATGCTATATTCTAACTTTGAAAGGCTGTACCTTCAGGTTGCCCATTTGTCCAACACCAAGGACCTTGCCAGTACACTGCGTCTGTGTCTGTAATTTACAATACCACAGCTCTTTTGAGTACTCAATTGTGATTGGTTGAAGGACATTTGAAGGGTGTGCATTATTTTCCTATAACTGCATACATATGAAGTAGTTCCAGACATGTTCGCCTTTTGACACTATGTATCAATTCGCCACGTTCGAATTCCAGGCTACATTTAAAGCAGCAATGGGTAGCTTTGGAGAAAAGAGCAGGAGAGAGATTTTGATCATTAACACCACTGCTGCGCCTCTTCCTCCTCTAGCCCCTCCCTCAAAGCCCTTCATACTGTTCACAAGTTCAGAAACACCTGAGGAACTCCAGTATGTCTTATTGCAAAGCAAGAAACGCTGGTAATAACAAAGAGTAAACATTAAGCATTTACATGTTACTCACAGACACATACCACATCATCTCAAAGTCATTGTAATTGTGCTCGGTAATCGCAAGGTGATAAGGACACAAGGCTGCTTCTCTGCCAAGCAAGCAAGCGAATTAACTTTACCAAAAAGAAGGTAGCATTATAGCCATATATGTGAGATACAAAAGCTACATAGTGATGAATTTCATGAAAAGAAAAAAAAACTTTTTTCTCATTATTAGAGTGTACAAGTGTACAAGACGAGAGGTTTGGCTTCAGTGATAGCTACATTCTAGGCCTAACCACAGGATGAGGGAAGCAGATAGACTACAAAAAGGCAAGCTAGTTTGCATCGATGGCTGAACTCTTTGGTAAAGTCTGCTTCCTTGCTGCCAGCTACCAACTGATGTGACCATCTTGTTGTGGACTATTATTTTCACCACCTCACCTGGCTAGGCTACGCAAAGCTACGGCGCTATGCTAGGCTATCAAATGCATTTAGGCACTGGTTATTAGAGCTACAGTTTCTTAGTATTACATTCTGTCAACTATTCTGTTACAGACATATTGCTTTTACATTATTACAACTGGAGCCCCCACTGAAAATAAATTTGCAGGCCAGTGCTACAGTGCTAATGTTGAAGCATGCTAACAAGCTACTTACCAACACAATGCCAGCAGATCTTCCAAACACTTATGCCCAGTAAATGCCAGTTGCAATTATTACAACCAAACTCCACCGCCCTCTTAGTTGACTGCTTTTCCGAGTGTCTTTGGTATTTTTTTTTTTTTTTTTTTTTTTGTTTGAATAACAGTTAAGCCGCCGTCAACAACAGAGGAACTGGAAGTGTAGACGGAGGGATTTCAATGAGTCTAGATTTTTCACCGCCCAGGTCTGCCATTCAGAGATTCAAATTTACCCTCAGACAAGATCAATTACTGATAGCAGATAGGGTATTAGCCATGAAATTTTTACCAAATAAAACACAAGGTTACAAACCACAGTTTTAAGCGCCTCCGTGAACTGGGCGCAGGCAATATTGCCCTTGACCATAGAAGACAGCATACATGGAGGTGGGAGGCTGAACAGCATGTGCATGAGAAGTCGTTGACATTGCATCAGAAACTCCTCCTGGCTCTGATTGGTTCATTTTGCTTGGGCACATTGGATTCTTACTAATGCTATTAGAGACACTGGGAGGAGCTGATTGTACCAGATTTTTTTTTTTTTAGTGGTTACTAGTTTCATGCACTACTGTCAGCACAAAGTGACAGTTTCAGCAAAAATTAAAAAAGTAATTTTTTTGAAAATTTACCCACTGCAGCTTGAACTGAAACTTGGAGTCTCAAAGTTTCGAACATAATGTCAATGACTTATAAATGCATATTCACAGTGTAAACAACACACCAAATAGCTGAAAAATAGGCTAATTAACAAAAATATTACATATCACTTTGGGAAACAAATTACACTGTGGGGTGACACAAAATTAATGTTTTCCCACATGACAAAATTGTTATCGAAGTGACAAAAAATCAGTTTGAAACAAAATCAGGCAAATGTTTTGGCCTTTTATAGAAGTGCACTTGCTTGACCTTCAAATAATAAACGTCAGTCACAATTAAATAAACAAATTTGTATTTAAACAACATTATAAATGCTTTACAAGGGCTATTCAGTATGAATCAGGATTTTGCACCATAGTATACCAGGGACTGAACAGGGTTGATGAAAAGAACATCTGAAGAGAGGCTTACTAATTATTCACCATATCTTGGGGGTCCTTCAGAATCTTCTTTATGATGCAACTTCCTTACTAATGAGTTTTCGAAATAAAATGTGCCATTAAATTGCTCAAGATTGAACTTGAACAGTTCAATAATATTTGAATATGTTGATGTAAACACCCATATAATTATGTCCAAGGGAGACATTTCAGTTTTAATTTCATTTTTATTCATTTTAGCGGCATTTCACATTTGGACAGTTACTCTGTTTGACATTTTGCCAAAGTGTAATAATTCATTACATTTCAATTGCTCTTTTTAGTTGTTCACCTTATTTGACTCCCACTGGCGGGTTGACTTATCTCATGTTTTTTTAATTTAGAACATTTATATATAATTTTTTTGAACATAAAAATTGACACGTCACGTCATTGATCTCTGGCGAGTATGGTGACAATTCAAACTGGGAGGGAGCACCATCCGTCAATGACTGTCTGAGTTGAACTATGTTGCTGTGGAATGAATAATGAAGCCCTTGTTAGCAATGAATTGAAATAAAATTAAGGACTGCACTTTTTCATGTAATAAAGGAAGTTTCTGAAGGAAATGGTCGTATGTAAATGCTCGGCGCAAATGCAGAAGTTGTCTTTTTATGAACATACGTACATGTGTGGTAACCATGGTACATATAGGCATAATATTGTACTCCATTTCCTTTAATTTTGCGAAAATAACTGAGCAGTTATTTAATGACAGGTGTGTAAATGCATATTGACTTCACATACACATACAGTCATGTCCATAAATATTTGGACATCGACGATGTCAGTGACTGTGTTTACAAGGTCTTTAGTATCCCAGTTTTGATTGGGTTTTTTAAGTATCCCGTTTTTGTGTTTGTGCATGTAAACACCATATCCCGAATTCAGAAACCGGGTTATGCCCTTATCCCGGTTTTACCAGCTGGAGTACTCCAATAGAAGCCGGGATACTGGAGCATGTAAACGCCTTTTCCCGGTCTCTGACAGCTGCCCACCAGACGTAACACACGCCTGCGCAGATAGGATGCAGTGATCAGAAAACGGGTTACTGGTATTTATCATGTATACAGGGTTATGAATCACCGGGTTTCTCTGTTTCTCTGTGTTCCATGTAAACATCATATCCCGGATATGCTCAAAGCTGGGATAAGCCTCAAAACCGGGATACTAAAGACCTTGTAAACACAGTCATTGTCATTTTTGCTGTCCATCACACCATATTAAACATGAAACTAAATAATGAATCAATGCTGATTTTCCAGCTTTAATTTTAGGGTATTTACCTCCAAAATGGGTGAAAGGAGTAGGAATTACTGCACTTTTTATACATTTCCCCCCTCCCCCCCTTAAGGGACCAAAAGTAATTGGACATGTGGCTGTACAGCTGTCCAGATTCAGTATGTGTTAGTCCGTTATAATTCCATTAACGTGGCGACAATTGGCCCAGCCTTATCAGGGTTTGTTGGGGTTATGCTGATTAAAATGCGTTGGTCTAATTGCTCACTAGTGGCCATCCTGGCTGACCAAGCACTTGCAGGTGTACAGGCAAAATATACACAAACTGCGTTATCCTCTGACAGGGTGGGTAATAAAGACTGAAAAACAGGGGAAACTCCCCCCAAATATTAAAGAATATTGCTCTGGGCCCCCACTAGCGATGGAATTTTTTGAGGAGCCCTTTCCACGTGTGGAGCCTCAAAGCCGTGGCCCTAAGGGTCACTATCTCTTTTCACTCGGCAGCAGACGGCCCTGCATGGTCCTGCCAAAACGAATGAGCTGGACCCGGACACCGCAGAGAGGGCGAGACTGTCCTTGGCTTCCTGCCGTCTCAAAGTCATAACAATAAGGCGAAGGCTATTAAAGCGTATAAATATGTAAATATGTCGGGGACATCTCGAAGGTGCTGGTGTTGGCAGTGGGGGTTCCGGTAAAAACATATCTGGCCCTCATCCCACCATTCCCCAGCTCGCTCCTGAATTAGAGTCCTTAATGACAACCAATAAGATGCAGATGGTCAAACTCCAGGGTACACAGGCCGTCTGCATCCTGGCATCCTGTGACCCTGTTTTATGTGCCAGCGATCATTACCCTGCCAGATGCCCCTGACTCTGGGGAGACCGACTCTCCGACTGAGCGGGAAGGTCACATACTTCTGCTGCCTTTGAGGGCACAACCCACGAACCTTTCAGTTTTTATGTTTTATTTATTTATGCATTGTTATTACGCTCTGTTCTTACTGACGCAATTTGGATATCTCTGCTTTTTTATTGTGGGAGACCCCTTGATCAGACATGGTATTCTTCTCTCCGAAAGTTTCTCTATTGAACGCAAAAATTTGGGGGTGGGGACATTCTCAGGATAATGAGAGATTCAACCTCTTTGATTGTACGTTTCCTATCGTTTGCCATCAACAAATTGTACAAAGCATCTGACTTCCAGCCAGTTAAAATTTGAGGGAAATGTTACCTTCCGCGGATTCTTTCTAGCTCACAGGAACTTTCGTTTGAGAATCTTACAGATAATATGTAATGGCGACAGACATGCCTGTGGTGGAGCACGTTCGCAGTGTGCTTTTATTTCAAGCTGCCGTCCCACCTCTGAATGAGCTGGCTTTCAAGACAGCGTTTACAACTGCCAAGATTCTGAATACATGGAAATAACAGCAATGAAAAACAGCGGCGGACTTCATAGCAGTGGCTGGATGTTTTGTGGCGAGTGAAACGGTCGTCCAATTTGCTTCGTGACGGCTAACACGCACCTGCAACAACAATTTTCTCCCGCGCGGCCGTTGTATCCCTTTAATTTGCACACACAAAAGCTGTTCGGTTGTATTTCCACAAATACTCCCATTTCCATTTGCCTTCTCACTTTGATTTGTAGGCATCCTCTTCTACGACCCACACAGGAAATTGTCCGTTTTCCGTTAATTAAACTGACTGAGAACAAATGGATCTAAATGGCAAGACTTTATTTAACCGTTAATATTCTATTGCGCCGGTGTTCTGACAATTTGTGCTGCCTTGTCAAAAAATGCTACCGTCATGCAAAGCGATCGTAAAGTCTTTGTTTTCGCCTTAATATTGCAATATGAATTAGTTTTCAGTAGTAACTTTGTTATTTGTTATCTTATTATAACATAAGCAGATGTTAGCTATAATAAGTTGGATAAGTTTGTTCGAAGATATATGCCCATATACGCCATTATCATCTAATTTCTGCATTTTCAGGAAAACCCAGCGTGTGCATGCAAATATATTCACGCTTACAGGTCGAAAGGCGCACTGGAAAAAAAAAGAAGAAGTATTTTTATGATTTTTGAAGATACTTAAGATATGAGCGAAGAAACAGCCCAAGATTTTAAGTTTGCGCATGCACAGAACCTTTAGGTAACATACTTTGATAGGCAGCAAAATGTGACAGAACACCGGTTCTAAAGCACCCGCTAGTTCTGCTAGCCACCAGGCCGCCCGCAGCTCGAAAACGTCTCGGGTTGGACTCAGAAACTGAGCGCCATGTAAATCCCAGCACCTCCAGTTTGAAGCAAGCTTCATTCGGTTTCCGTATTAAATATTAATGCTTGACACGTCACGCCTCTTCACATTTCCGCCCAGACTTATTAAAATTCGATGAGAATATTCCCTCAAAAGTCCATCCAATCTTTTATTCTGTGCTAACTTTGTCATTTCGTCCATATTTTTACCTTCCGCTTTCCGTCAGTTCAGAACCTTGAGGGGCTGCGTGCTGTAGAGGAAAGCAATACAGACAGCTCTGACCATTTCCCTTGTTAATTGCCGGAGACCTTGCAAAAACACTTAGATCATTTCTTTCTTCTCCTAGTTGCGTGGCAAACATCAGAGAATTTTTCTTCCCCTTAATTAGCATTTGGCAACGACGGAGAATCCATCGTGGTCTTTATATCATGTTCCGTGATGTCAAACAAATCAGGGTTTTGGAAAAGGTCTCTTCGGCAATAAACCACACTTCATCAAAAGCAAATGGAAATTCAGTGCAACCTGCTGGAAATACAAAATGTGAAAATGTGCAGAATTGTGGGCTATTAGGTTCTAAAGGTGACTTCACCAAGTAATGTATGCTGGACCTTAGTTGTTTGAGGTAACCAGAGTTGCCGAAATTTACAGAGTCATACAGCAGTGATTTTGACTCTGTAACAAACTTTTAAGGGTGCTTTCACACTAGGGACTTGGTACAGATCCGAGTACACTTGACCCCAAAGTCCAGTTCATTTGGTAAGTGTGAACACAAATGCCCATGCTCGGGCACGGTGCGCGAGTACGGTTGGAAGAGGTGGACTCGAGCACGGTTCATCCGTGGGCACGGTTCATCCGTACTTGTACCAAATGTGAAAGCAACCGTACTTGAACATGGAGGATTACTGTTATGTGTAACGGCTTTCTTGTTTGAACAAATGCAGCGGCGAAAGGATCTCTCCATTCAAATGAAGAAATTCAATGCTTGCTCGAAATTCAGGCGAACGAAAACACACAATTACAACTGGATACTACATTAAAAAAACTCGGAGATTTATGGAATAATTTGTGAGTAGTTACATTCGCGTGGTGATCACAGAACAATAATACAGTGCCATGACAAACGAAATTACTAGTGTACGATACGATTCGATATGATATTACTAGTGTGAAAGCTGACCAGCGGGGGGAGAGGAGAGGGGGACAATTGTACTGTGGCACGGTACGGAACAATCGTACCTGGTGTGAAAGCCCCTTAAGTGTGAGGTACGATTTTGTACCGATCAGCTTCTTTCATTTATATGAGAAGAAATTACAAACTCACAAAACAATCTGTCACTTCGTGCCTACCAACCCCATCGCAGATCGGTTGTCAAAAGGCCTGCAGTTGGTTGGCACGTTGAAAATGTACTTCTTCCAAAAAAAAAAAAAAAAAAAAAAGCTGGTGACTGAAATATGCTCTAAATTTGTAGATATGCTCTAAATATTCATATAATGCAAACAATGTTTTGCGGTGATGTGCCCCAATGCTCTGATGTAGTCATTTCTCTTCCCTCACTGCCTGCTGCACTACAAATGCAGGAATCTTGACAAATGCCCTGACCATTTTTTAACTGTAAAAACATTTTTTCCATGATGTCATTATACTATTATTGCCTGTAGTAATAGCCATTGTAATACTGTACATGATAGTAGAAATGTCATTACTTTGTCATTACATTGTAGGCCTATCAATGATTTACTACAATCATTATGCATTAAATATGTACAAATAAGAAATGTGTTAATGGAAGTATATGATCACATATTTATTCCATTATTATTCCGTTACACTGAGGCCATTAAAACAGTGTAGCTATATGTTTGTATGTTAACATGTTTGAATGTGAGCATGTCTTAGTACAGGGCAGGCTTTAAAATATTTGACCGAAAATGTTTTTTATCTTGAAATAAATATTGAAGATTGCGAATGAAGGGTTTGAAAATCGATATTTACTGTCACAACCCTTATGTGAATACCCTCTGTGTCTCCTCCCATTCAGCAACTTGCATGTCTGTTAGTAGCAATGTCTCCTTTGATCGGTTTGCATCTTTACTTACTGTATGCTCCATCCCACTGTCAACCATATTACTATCAATAAACCCTACTATTGGACTGCTCTCTGCCTCTGCACTTGATTCCAGGTCTGGATCGTAACAATTTGGTGGAGACTAGCTATGTGTGTTGGGGGCTGAGGCCTCAGCTTGTGACAGTAATGAAGGCGATGCTGTCTGGTCTGAACTGACACAAGAGCTACTAAGGCACAAGTCACAGAAAATTTGATGGTTACAGGAGGAATGTGTCACAACACACAATGCATCGCACCTGTAACGTCTCGTGTCCTGTGCACAGTGACTGGTACGGAGGACAGGAAGCGATGGACTGGATGCAAGGATTGATTTGAGCTTTTATTATGCCCGCACAGGAATGCAGCGGGCATCAGCGTTGCAATCAACACAAAAAGAAAAGGAACTGAGGTTCCACAAGACAGATCATAATACAGCTCTAAACTAGATATTACACAATCAAAGAAAATGGAACGAGGTTCCTTTAAATGAGAAAATAAAAGGGCTGCTTTAAGGTTAGCGGCACTTAGTTAAAGTCAAGCTCATGAAACGCGAAATATGGGAACAGTCTTGCACTCCATTTACACGTGGCCGGCTATTTTCATAAACGAACATTTCACCGTCTCCGTTTTCAAAAATAATATCATGCACACGTATCAGTTTTCAGAAAAGTTTTCGTTTACACGTACCCATGTATATGCCGTCAAGACCATATCAAACCTGTAGGTGGCAGTGTAACGATAAGCTCAAGCCCATGTTAGCCAATCAGAATCCTGAAAATAGCAACAACAGAAACGAATCACGATCATCCATGATTACCACCTGACGTCGGCTGCCTAAAACTCTGTTTTTCTCAGTTTACATGCAAACTTGCAAACGAAGTTTTCCAAAATTTCAACTCTGGCCGGAGTTTTTAGAAAGAATAGTTTTAAGAGGCGAATTCTCAGTTTGCGTGTAAACAAAGGGCACAAACGCAGGGATATGTCTCTGTTTGTCAAAATAACCGTGTACGTGTAAATGGGGCCTTGTAAAAGACCTTCAGCACCGTTACTGCATGGCATTTAAAAGACATCACAAAGACATTCACAAGTGAACTGGTATTTATACAGCTCTGCTACCACTCAGAGGAAACAACAAACAGATGCCAGTGATAACTGAATAATGAGCAATGAGCGATCTGGGATTAGTAGACCGGTGAGCTGGATGGCAGGAGGCGTGTCCTTACAGCACCCTACAGCATGTGGGTCTTTGTAGCCACTGACCAATCAAAGTGGCCATTCTTACCCCTGCCCAGCGCCTGGTGCTGTGAGTTCTGTTATCTTTTACATCATGTTTGCTCCTGGGAAAAAAAAAAAAAAAAAATGGGCCCAGTCAAAATCGCAAATATGAAGCTTTTAACAGTCTTAACAACAAGTAGTTGGTCAGGAAATCAGCAAGGATTTAAAAAAATGGATAAAGTAACTCAGTATGGGATAGCGTTTCCCTTTGATTTTTTAAAAATGCTGAAGCCCTTGCATGTTAACTTTCATACTGATTTTGACAGAATGGAGAGCCAGAAAAGTACCATCTGATCCTTCCTCTACAGAAAACAACTTTTCACTTGTGAGAAGCAAGGTTTTCTGCTATATTCTCTATAACAAAACTCCAAATATCAATTGATTTTTCACAGTGAATCTGTTTTCAGCATTTTTTTTTTCAGCTCCTAGCTCTGTTTATGCCAAGAGAGGGAAGGCAATGTCACATCAGGCAAGATCCAGTGTTTAAAAAAAAGACTCATATTACAGATGACTTTATTCCTGTCTCTATATTCTTGACTTTACCATTGAGGGTGCAGTGGTATAGAATCTCACAGACCGCACTCATTGTGAGGCATGCATCAGTGAATGTTGCTAATGTGAACAAGAGCAGGCATTTTTTCTCACCATTTGAAGGCATTGATAACATCCCTGAACATCACTGTGACAGAGAAAAGGGCCTATCCCCAGTTATTAGAAAAGAGACAACGCACCTGGCAGTATAATAATCATAGACAAGAACAGAAATCATTTTAAATGAGCCCTCTAAGGTGTGAATGCAGGGATGGTACTGAATGTATAAGATATAGTAATATAGTTAAGCTGGTATCAGCGAGAAAGACCACTGACCGCTGTTGGATTCTGGGAACTGTAGTTCATGTTGCACGCAAGTGGGCCGTAATAACTCTGAAGTTCTGTAACTATTTCGATGGTGACATAATTTTAAACGGCAGTATATTCTGCACCAATTACTCAAAATGGATATGCACAACCTCAAAATAATGCTGACAGTCTGCACTTATTTGAATTCACATTCATGCATAGTGTGCCGCACAGAAGTTACAGCCCTTTAAAATCGTGTCGCAGCCCAAATACCTGTGTAATTAGCCAGCTGTGACCGGGAGCGTGATGCGCCGAGACCCGAATGGCCTCATTCTGCCAAGATATGGAGGGCGTAAGCCAGGTCTGCTTGGGTTGCGACCAAATTAGCTCGCTCTTAACGATGTGGCGTTCACCGAGAGGCTACCAGTCACTGTCAGCAGGAGACGTGATTCTCCTCAGATTCCCTGTCCTGTGGCACTGTGGTTTAACTCGTAGCACAGAAAACAGTCGCCGTAGCTCACAGCAAGCCATGCTGCCGTTGCTATGCTAATTGAGCAGGCGCGGATGACACAATAGTTGCCTCGGGGAGAAACAGACGGAGAGTGCGAATTGAGGTAAAGAAATGCGGAGTGGCACGCTGGTGCACTGGTTTGCATCATTGCCCATAAGGTTGCGAATCTGGCCTTGTGTGTGGAGTTAGCATGCTCTTCCCATGTTTGCTTATTGGCTTGGGTCCATAGTGCAAAGACATGCACGCTAGGCTAATTGCCTACTGGTATGAGTGTGTGAGTGAATGGTGCGTTTTGTGATGAATTGGCCAACTTTCCAGGGTGTGTTCCTGCCTCTCACTATAAAAAAAAAAGGATGCTAGCAGCGTGACGGTAAATGAGTCAATGTTTCAGAATGAGTCGAATTAACTTTCAAACTCACCACTGTTTGCTGGAGATCTATTATTATTCTTGGAAAGCACTTTATAGAGGGCAGCATTTATATGCTGTATGCACAGTAGATTATCTTGCAGTACTATAGCATTAATGACATCCTCAAAGGAAATAATTTAAAGCTCAGTTCAAAAGTCTAAGTACATTTTTTAAACATTCTGTTATATATTGGCCCCTTAAAAATATATAAATTTTAATTTGATTTTTAAAATTTAACATGTCTTTTAAAAAGTTAGTTTATTTAAAATGGTCATATTCACTGCCTTCATCAAATAATTTTGCCATTATTCACTGTAAAGCAAAATATTCTGGTGCACTCAAATTTTTTGTGGAAACCAATTACCTCAAAGTTGTGTTAGCCAACTTAATGATCTTAAAAACATTGTAACATAACTTTTCAAAATATACACCATCCACGCAAGGCAATTAAGTTCGCTCACTCAGTTTTTTTTTTTTTTTTTTTTGAGCTTCAGAAAACATTTGAGAGCACGACACTATCTGGTTTCTCAGTGTTTCTCAAGTGCTGGAATAAGTTTTAATTATGTTTCTGAATTAGGATTGTATACACAATAACTCAGTGTTGATTTGATAGTATTCATCATGGCTTTTTCCCACCAATATCAGAATTTCTGACTGAGTCAACACTTTAGATTTTCTTTCTATTTGTCTGATGGCTTTGATTAATGCCAGTCTTTGGGCAATCTGTTGTTTTTTAAACTAATTTAGCTCATAATTATAGTGAAAGCTGTTACCATCATCACTTATGGGTTATGAGATATTTATTTATGAACACAGCTTAAGTCTTTTCGAAATGTGGAACAGGAATAATAAGTGCTTTTAATCCATTCTACTGCAGTCCATCATCACATTTATATGAAGATTAAGATGACTTTAGCAGTACTTGAGGGTTTTATCAAAGTCATCGATTGGCTAAAAGGTGTGCACACCTGGATTCCATGGCAAACCTGAATGCCCTTACCCTCCTTGGGAAATGGAGTTTTCTGAACCTCCTGCTGAAGAATCTTTTCAAAACAGAATGTATCATCGTAGTGGTAATATTCTTCTTCATTCTGTCTTATTTCCACTGTAGACTTTCAGTTCTTGAGCCTATATGGTGAATACTGCAGGAAGTGAGAAAGCTTGAGGAAGAAAAGTCAAAGAAATATCAGTCTACAACATGTGACTATAAAATGACTATCCAACACCTGAGACCTGAACTTAGCATTGTGGGAGCTACTGTATGATGTTTACCGTATGATTTCAATGACAGTGTAAAAACCAGAAGTAAGCACTGCAGTCCTGTGTGCAGCCTACAATTCAACTGTCATTCTGTTCCTGTGTACCACTCTAACCTGTACAAGTACCAGTCATCGCACAATGACTGTCTCAGAGCCTTCAAGCACTCGTAGCTTTAAGTCGTGTCCAACCTGAGCTATCTCTCTCTGACCAATCACGTTGTGGTATTTGTTTTCAGTGATAGAGTTGTGGGAAGAAAGTCTGTGACTTTTGTGTTTTCGAGGGGCCAAGGATGAGGAATTGTCTGAATGTGTGCTTGTGTGGGTGTTTGCGTGTATAGCTGGTGAAATATACGTGCTTTCAGAGATCGAGGCAATATTTTTCATAGGTATTCATAATTTCCCCCATTTTTCTGGTGACCCTGACCTTCCTCACCTAACTAAAGAAGAGATAGGAATTCTTTTCAAATCTCCATATTCTGAAAAAATATATTTTTTATTGCCCTTACAGATGTTCTTTGGTCCTTTCTCTACCAAACATCTGATAAAATGGTAAATGAGGCTGTCTACGAGTTGTTGCTACAGCACCCTTCCGAAGAAATCATGCGCTGGAGTGGGCCATTTTGATTCTGTTACCTTTTCAACATCACAACGGGTGCCATTTGCATAGTACTGCCCAATATGAACAGGCTTCAGTTTAAGCCGCTGCCTCGAGAAGCGGCAGCCAATCAGATGAGACTTTATTTGAATTGAGTGAATGCACACTTGATACTGTGCATTCTTAATGAGGTAAGAGAATGAAAGGCAAAAGGCAAATGCCAAATTTGTGTTTGTTTTTTCAGACACCAAGGAATTATTTTAAATTGTGATAAAAGATTGCAGTATTGTACATTTAATGTCAATATAGTGTAATTTCTTACAGCCAAGACATTGGATATAAAACAGAAAGGATATTTTTGCAAAGGGGTCAATATTTTTGATAAATCAATACCATTAACCCCATCATCAATGGGTCATCATGCAGTGATTGCATATTGATTTTGATGTGAATATATTTCCAGCTGAAATACGCTGTCTTAGATCAGAAATACAATAACTTTGAGAGACGGGGGAACATAAATACATTTTCAGCCAATCAAATTAACCATGTTCACACCAAGTAGCATTAATTTTACTATGAAAATAATAATATAGCTGCAAGCAGCAAAGAGGAGGTTTTGCAGTCCTGCTTGTATTCTTTTGACAATTTGCTTGAACTGCTTGAACTCTAACTTCTCACATAAGTTTTCCTTTAAGTCTGTTCAAAGTCAGAAAACACATTTTTTTTTCATATTGTGCGGCAATGTCACGCTTATTCTGTATCAGCTGGTTGCAGCACTTCACTGAAGTTATGTTGCTCTTATACAGAGAGAAATATTCTAACTCAGGATGCCAGGTTTTTACAACCATAGCATTATCGCATGAAACAGATCTCGATCTTGTACATCATTTTACACATATTTCCCTGTAATTCAGCAGAACATACTTAGGATTGTTGGAAACATTTGGATCTCCACTAAAATGTAAAATAGGCCTGAAGTTCCTCAAGTTTGAATAGAGCAGCTGCATTGGGCCTGTAGTTTTTATGGAGTTAAGCTGTGTGTGAATGCATACACAATATCCATTTGAATAAGAAGTATATCAACAGAAGATGTAGGAAATAGGTGCATCGGAGGCAACCTAGTGTTTTGGCCCAGTACAGAGGTGTGATTACTTTAAAAACAGAGGATGAATGGATATATCCCTGTGTGCACATAGGTTAATACAAGAATGTAGAAAGTAATTTAATTCAGTTTTACTTGTACAGTGCTTGTAGAGTGAAATGTGCAGTGTTGGGCCTAATTCTGCAAAATTGAAAACAAGGTAAAGAAAGAACTCCCATTTATGAGCAAAAAAAAAAAAAAAACTCAACAGTGGGCAGAAATCTCAGGAGGAATTCAAATAGTGTGGGATCCCATCCTCAGCTAGCAAGCTAATTGTTATGAGATTTGCATTTAAGTCTGATAAGGAATCTGGTGGAAAATTCAAGCAGTAACCTCTGTAGTGATGAGGTGTGGGTTTGAACTGGGGTAGAGCCAGATTAGGACCACAGCAGCCAGTGACCACGTGGCGTGGGACAGGGCTGGAGGGGGTCAGTGGACCGAGGGTCAGAGAGGGAATGGACCCCTGGGAAAAAGATACAGGGAAGGAGGTTAGGCACTGTATAAATCAACAGCAGTCTGAATAAAATGTTTTCATGTGTCAAGTTCCAACTTCCTCTGGAGTTACAACCTTAAAGCATTTAGCCTTAATCGTGCAGTCTAGAAACAGTCGACCCTCCTCCATCCGCAGTGCCCTACACTGTCTCCAAGCGAAGCACTAATGAGTATTTTGTTCAGCTTGCACAAAAAGCCAGCAGCCTGCGGCTCTTGCCCTTGACTAAGGCTGTAGCAGGCCCCACTGGCACCATTAAGGCCACATCACGGCCGCCTGTTCTACATGGATTTACTTTGCACCAGCCACCAGAAAGCTGTGAATCTCCATGGTGACGACGGCTATGAGTAGCCCCACTAGCGCTGTTAAGGTAACTCAGTATTTTTAACATTATTATTATTAAACTTTGATGTAAAAGTTTTAAAGAAACTTTGGGGAATGAGACGTATTTATTTAATTATTTTGACATGGAGATGCTGGTGAAAATGCACAAAAAAGTTGGACAAAATATTTTTGTTAAAAAGCACATTAGCATTTTTCGCACACTAAATTCTATTTAATTCATTTAAATAGAAATTGTAAACCCTGATTAGCAAGGTGCAATTTCAGGGAGCCCACATTAAGACTGAAAGAATGAAATTGCTTTGTCTGAGGAAAATGAAGCCCTTGGCTCATTGGCTTGTTCTAATTATATTTCAACAAGCCGTGAAAATTAATGGGAAAATTAATGAGAAGTATATATATATATATATATATATATATATATATATAGTCCAGTTCTTAAAAAATGAATTAAAAATTATGATAAATGGTTCTAACAGAGGTCCAGTCGCATCCCCAGTATCCCACTACGCTAGAATCCCTTGTATGTAAATTGAGTCTATCTTAACCTCCTCACGTGCCATTTGTGCATCTCAGCCTTGAAATCTGACTTCAGTCATGCGTGCATTATTTCTGTCTTTACAGCATCAGAAGTCAGAATCGGGAAGATTGCCATTCTTTCATATGAAAGAGTTCCATTAACCAAGCTCCCTTTGCATGTTATTACAGCCCCTTTAGAGATGGTGAAACTCCTGACACCTCATACTGTCTAATTCAAACAAACCCGGAATCGGTGTTCAGTGAGAAGAGCTTAAAAACTTCAAAAGATCAATCTGATCCTTTGTTGCCTGTTCTCACCCATAATAGCGCAAATGTGAAATAAGGAATAAAAAATGACTGCGAACTTGTTTCGACAGTAGCCTAATAACTTGTCGGGCTGTCCTGAAATGACCCCTTAAATAAGACCAACATCTCAGGAATTGGGAGTGCGTGTGTCCGTAAGTGTGTGTTGCGTGTTGGGCGGGGGGTGGTTCGATTATGGCTCAGGTCATAGCAGAAATGAATCTGGTGGCTTCTAATCACAAAAGCGCCATACAGGTCGCTGAAGTCCGGGGCTCCGCTTGTCTGGCTGAGACTCAAAATTACACAGAAAGCGCTTTCTCTTCCCCTGCAGTCGAGCCTGTGGCTGCCGCACCTGCCGCTCTCATTCATCAGATAGGCCCTCACTAGGTCCCACATCTCTCCAAGGCAACAGTTAATGTATTCATTTATCCGAATTTGTATAAAATTTTTATTTGAGATTTATTGACGCCGCCGGGAGCCTGCTGAAAATGGAGTTTCCTGTTCAGAAGGGCTCTGCATTACAAGACATCGAACTTATACAAAATATTAAAGGACTTTGCTTAAAAAAAAAGGAACCTCTGTAACAATCGCTGAAGCCTACCGTAATTTTCTCGGGTAAAATACAAATCAGATGTATTAAGCTTATAATTTTCATTATTTTATGTTCCCACCTCTGTTTTCCTCATGATTTGTAGCACATTGACTCATATAGCGCTTGCTGGCCATATCGAGGATCCTCTTTAATTAGTAGACTATCTTATCCATGGCATATCTATTCGGTGGGATCCAAACCTGACTGCGCACCTGCTGTTACTTATTTCTGTCGAAAGTAAGGCTAAAGTCGTGAATGTTGGCTCAATTCTTCGCAAACACTCCGGCTGCAAGTTCATAAGTAGCACAGATTGAGTTATACGGTGTTTATGCCAGCCGCACATTAATTAGCTGTTTATTTTCTTAGCATTTGTAAAGGGCAGAGAATAATCTATATGCTAATCTTCCTTGTGACTGCATTATTGTCGCTGCAATAACAATAAGTGTCTTCAACGTCCTGGGAATTATGAAGTAGGCCTACATTCCAATTAAGTCGTCCTACTGCTTCAGAATCATGCCTATTTCCCCCATTCTGTTGGAACATTTACTGCCGCCAATGAACAACCCGATGTTCATTCATTGTTGCCGCATTTTTGTTTTATTTAATTAATAAATTTTCATATAGTACACATCCATAGTAGTTTTGGTTGATTAGAAGTAAGGAGAAATAAGTGATTATAGTCTATTGCAGTTCAGTCGCTTTTACAGCTCTCACACCCCAAACTACCTATTTCAAATCACAGTGTGAATAGGCCTATCATCGTTTAGCTATTTTATGGAAAGTTACCCCCGCATTTTCTGCAGAAAATACCATGGGCCTACTGCCCAGGACATTGTTAGCTTATGTCATCATGGTAGTCGTACCACGAATCCTAAAATCGTACATACAACGGTACGACAACTTGCACGGTAAATTTGTATGCCGCTGTTAAATTGGACGAAATACACAAATGCCAATGTTCCAGAGATCAAGACTTCATTTCGCCCACCGTGCCCGGCTGTGTCAGGGGGTTGCTGATTATAACCGAAGTAATCCATTTGCAATATGATGATGTGGACACTTCCAAAAAGGGGGTTAGTATTTCTGTAATTAAAATTTCCTGATATAGATATTTTCAAGAACACGTTTAATAAAACGAGCCTCTTTTCACGCGTTCAATCGGGAATTAAGCACATTCTGGGGAAAGCCGAGCCGTTATATTCCCTGAGACAATAAGCCGGAAATCCGCGCGTTGCCTGCGCATTCCCCCTCTGCATCCCTTCTCCTCCTCGCGCTACCCAGCGTCTGACTGCATCTGCTTCGTCGAGGAAGAGGATCCGAATGGTGGTGATGCTGGGCATGATGGAGCCGCGTGCGCTCGTCTTCTTCTTGTGGATTTTCTCCATGAATCTCGCCGGCATCCCCGGTCTGAACACAGAGGAGGACCAGTCACCAGACCTCGAGTGTAAAATGAAAAGCGTTACCGTGTCCGCGTTGCCGTTTCTGAGAGAAAACGACCTGAGCATCATGCACAGCCCGTCGGCCTCCGAGCCGAAGCTCCTTTTCTCCGTCAGGAACGATTTTCCTGGGGAAATAGTCGTCGTTGACGACCTGGAAAACACCGAGCTTCCCTATTTTGTGCTGGGTGAGTTCTTTATTATTTATGAGCGGTGTATTGCCTTATTGAAGTCGACTGTACTCGCGTCAGACGGCGCACATCCGTTATGCACAAAAAAACACATGTATGAATTCATATTAGTGTAAACACATAGCATATCCTTTTCAGCTACTACTGCACGAGGAATGTGTAAGATGCTGTAGGCTGTGCAGGCCAGACCAGTGTATTTTATCGAAATTACGCGCATGTCTGCAGCCTGTTCACTGCATGTCATTTTTCTTTGTGCTTTTATGAAAATTGATTGATTGTATGCTTATTTTATATTCTGAAAATACCCAAATATCTTGCAATATAACGAGGAGAATGTAAGCGCTTAGCATAGCCATACAGATAGTGTTTCCATTAAAGCTGGCACTACATGCGTTGTGAGGTAATATAATTAGCTTTTAATGATAATAGACGTGTAACAGTCGTGCACTTCAACTCAACTAAAGCCATTTCTGAATGAAAATCTTTAACTTTTTGGATACTATAATCTGTTGTTAGGCCCTGACGTCAGTTTATGAAACCTGTTAGCTGTTGCGACTGGCCAGGACATTGGTTTGGATAACATGGTTGCAAATTAAATACCCGCGTAAAAGTACAAAGTACTGTCTTGCGCTGTCAAAATAAAACAAAATAAAGAACATAAACACTATTGAAAATATACAATGCTGGGAGTGCATGAGGTCCCATCTGATGCAACATATTTGTTTTGGAATCAGAGTGCCGGAGTTTGCCAATACAGTACACATGGATTTGCTCAACTGTACATTCTCCAGGCAAACATTAGAAAGGGTAGTTCAGTTAGTCTTCGCAGTTGGGCACGTGTCAGTCAGCTCAATTCCATCTCACGTGGACACAGTGTGGTAGGAGGAAATCTCACGTGAGAACCTCACACCCTCCTACTATGGGTTATAAATATTTTCATGATCGTGATCCTCTATTTTGTTTATGCTGTCAATGGTTTCTAAATAAACCTTAAATAATGATTAGGAATAGCGTTTACACTAGCACGCACATCATTGGTCAATGGTGCAAAAATACATCGTACTTTATTGATTGATTGCTCAGGCCTGATACTTAGTGAATTCAGCTAATCAGAACAGCCGATCCTCGATACGATGCGCGTGTTCGCTGTACTTCATAGCCCTCCTATTGGTTAATCTTCCCTCTTCGTCCACCGGTGAATCCTGTCTTGACAGCAGCATTTGGACGCTGAGCCTGGCTGCTGTCCATGGTGCTGATATGCATTCACTGTGATCGACGGCCTCGCGGAATGAGGGCCTGGGATAAATTCACTCCTCGGAATTACTGCTTGAACTTGAATCACGTTTCTCGACAACTTTTGTTGATTGTAGACTTCGTTGGTGGGGGTTGTAGGAGTAGATTGAGGTGAGGAGGGGGAAACTTGGGCAAAGATTGGCAGCTTATTGGCTCTTCAGCTCCATGTGCTGTTGTAATTGTGTCTGGGGCTTTGCCTGAGTTTAAACGTCCTGGCATCTTTGAAACATATATTGTCTTCTGTCCATTTAATTACTTTTAGAAAAGGACTGCTAATTCAATCAATTTGAACAAAATAATGGGCCAAGTCTGACTGTTACTTTCTGAACATTGACTTTCCACCTCTGTGGCATGCCCTGTGGTGCGATTGTTATGCGGCGGATGTTATGCTGAAACAAGGCATTGTATGTAAACCAGAGATAGACACAAGCAAATTTCCCATTGGTTTTTACCAAAAAAATTGACATTGAACTGGACGTTAATCTTTGGAACTTTAAGGACTGATACTAGCACAACTTATCTTCTTCTGTGCAGAAATTGAAGCTTCTTGATGCCAAGACTTGGAACGGAATATGTTTCCCTGAGAAAAAAAATGTATTAATTCATGTTGCTGCAGTCATATTCAAGCTTGTCATGAGCAGCAGGTCTTCGCATATATTTGTGCTGGAGGGTAAAATGAATCTTGTGTCTTTTGGGTGACCTGAAGCAAGTGTTTTCAGTCAGTCCTTGAATCACATTAAAGTGGGAGTCAAGCAAAAAAAGAATGGAAAATTACTCATCACTCTAAATTAAAGTGCATTTGCATCTTATATTGCATTCACAGACTCAAGTGAACCATGAAAATCACAGTTTGAAAAAAAAAGCTCTATTGTGGGGTTATATACTCTTGCAGATTACTCATGCAAGCAAAATGTACTCTGAAATTCAAATGATGTAGCAGCTGTATTTTTCAAATGATAAAGGATACTAATGATTCCTAAATGGCGCATTATGAGTTTCAGCATTGTTGCACATTTTATATGTTTAATATACACCTTTATGCAGATTATGTATCTCATCCATGCCGATTTGTGTTTGCTCACACAGTTAACCCAGACAGTGTGGTGCACTCAATTGTTTTGTGGAAACCAATTACCTTAAAAAAATGTGTAAACCAACTTAATGATCTTATCTTCACACCACTTTAAAAACTTTTTCAAAAATAACTTTTCAAAATGTTTACCTTATCTGTCCACACAGAGCAATTGAGTTGGCTAACACAATTTTTTATTTTTATTTTGAGGTAATAGGCTCCTCAAAACATTTGAGTTTGCCACAGTATCTGGGTTTACAGTGTGTGTATTCTCTCAAATATATTTATGATGCTAGTGTTGTGTTACACGTTGCAGGAGGGAACTGCTTTAAGGTTCATTCTTCAATTGGGGGAGGGGTGGCAAAAACTATAACTTTGAATGACATACTTGCAATTATAACCTGCTCAAATGCTTAGTGTTCCTTTCCAAAAAATGTGGAATTAATGTAATTGTTTCCTTAGACAATGGGTCAGGGATACTGTGGGTCAGCAATCGTCACACCGCATCCTTAGAGCTTTGCTTGTGGACGCTCAACAGGCCACAAATTTTGTTTCATATTTGGCGTAGGCCCTGTGTGGGAGGTGATGTGGCCTGTCGATATCGCCATTGGTTGATTTGGGGGTTCTGGGATACACGTCGACCAGCGGGCAACCAACTGTCTAGTATCTAATATAACTTAATAAACTGAAGTTCATAAACTCAATAATTTTATAAACTTCTCTACTCTGTAAAGCGATTGAATTGGAGATGCCTTAGGGCAGACAGCATAGCATTCATTCCTCATTCTATAATTGAAAATATGTGAATACGTGTGCCTTCTTCTAAATAGGCTAAAGCAAAAAGGGAAAAAGCTATCTATTTTACTGTATAGATTTTAGCACACAGGCTCTTATATAAATAGAAACTGATAAACCACTAACTGTTTTCATTATCTTGGTTGACCAGAATGTATGGTAATCGAGACCGTATCTGTCATGCTTTTTAAATTCATCGACACCAGACTAGTGCTCTGCTCTTCTGCACACGCTAATGTAAACACATTGGAGAATATGATGTAGAAGAATTTCATGTTTGGGTTCTCCATGTTTGGGTTGGGTTCTTCCCATATTTTCTGCTATGTTCTGCTTTTCTGCCATGGTTTATTTTGAAAATTTAGCCAAGAGGATTGATCATTGGTCTTTTAATGTCAGAAAGCTTCAGGATGATTTTAACATGCCTCTTTTCCTGCTTCCATCAAATATGAAGGACACCCCTGATGTAATGTGGGTATTATGACATCACAAATGTCTCTTTGTGCGCACAAAACCACCTCTCCAATAAAGTCATTGTAAATAAAGGTTATGTTTTGTTTTATATGAGAACCTGTCTTGAATGTGGTCAGTAAAAGTCATAAGTCAGGAGTTATTCAGACAGTGTTTTTAATTATAAAGACCTCCCCCCCACCTTTTTCTTGTGTTTTTTATATGGGGTCTGGGTTGGGATAGTCAGAATCCAAAAGTTAAATTTGCCATCAATATGCAAACTCTGGGTCAGTGAGCATTTCTGTTCTACTGTGCTGCTTACAATCTCAGTAATTCTAAAACACATCAGGGTGACATTTTTGTTCAAGAAAAACATTTCCCAAATGCACACAGGCAGCGCAATGATGGTCAATGAAGGCAGGGTGCTAATAAATACCTTTATCTGTGAAAAGAGGGGCACCTGTGTTATGTATGGATGGGATTGGGTGCATGGGTTGTGGGCACTCAGTGAGCATGTTTATACACATTTAACATGGCTTTTTTCTGAGAATGTGGCTGGAGCACACACACACACACACACACACTCGCACGAGTGCGCACACACACCTCCAGTACTCCTGTCCAGGAGAAGAGCCTCTGACTGTTGTCTGTACCTGTGTGTCTGTCACTGCTGACATCTGGTCACCTGTAAGTGACCACGAATAGCGGCGGGATGCTAATAAGTGCTAACCAGAGTACACATGCTCAACTTCATGTATTTATCCAGGTATATGAAGTGGTTCCAGTGCTTTTTAATGACAGGCTGAAGCACTGTTTGCCTACTGTCATCCCGTTAATGAAATACCCGCCACAGGTAGCTGTCCTGTGCAGGGATTCTGAAGCCTGAGTGGGTTTGATCTGTCAATTTAGAGTCATCCACAGGCTGTATGAAAGGCCTAGAATCTGTCATCCTCACGTCGTATTATTATTATCATTATTGATCTCAAGTTGTGTGAAAATGGGTGAGATGGGTTTGCAGCAGTCATATCTACCGTTAATGAGGTTTATTCTTGGGATTTCATGCTGACTTGAGCCCAATTACAGAGAATCAAACTCTCGTATTCTCTGTATAGAACTCCAAATTGTGTCTGTCCGAAGGCTGTTTATAAAACCAGTAATATGGAACCTCAGTAGTGAGGGAAAACCTTGATTCCGCGAGCAGAGATGAAAACGGTATCTTGCCATATAATAACAGTTTAAAGGGCCACTTTGCTTTCGACTGCACTGACAGTGAAGAGATATTTAGGTATCTAGGATGACTCTTCAGGTTATATCTGAACTGATGTTCAGCCTGCCTCTGGTAATAAATCTCCCACTAGTGATTTTCATTCAGTAATCTCTTCTTTCAAAGGCTCTCTGTCATCGGTAATGTCGATCATTAGAATGGTAAGTGAAAGGTTGAAATGAAAGAACACGTACTGTATACTGAAGACTATTTAAAGACCCTCTGAAAATTGCGGATGAAAATTCTGTGATATGATACGCAGTACAACTCAAAATTATGGACGCACTTTTTTCATTTTAGAGCTTTCCGTTGTTAGTTAAATTTAAAAGGTTAAACTTCTGTAAACAACCTCAGGTGACAAAAAGTAAGAAGTTACTTTGCATCGAAATGTTCTGCGGAGACCAATTACCTCAAAAGATTTGCGTAAGCCAACTTAATTAACTTGCATTTGCAGCACTAAAAAATATGTGGTGAAATAACTTTTTCAGAATATATACAGTGCCATGTTTTTTTTTTTTTTTTTATGTGTCATCCAGACAAGGCAATTAAGTTAGCTCACACAATTTCTTGAGCTAATCGGTTTGCACGAAACATTTCAGCGCACCAGTCTATCTGGGTTTGCAATGTAGTCCAATGAAAGACTGGTGAAATAAGCATAATTAGCTTCAGTGAATACTGTCCAGGCAAAGCAAGTAGATAAAGAAATTCTTTCCATTTTCCAAAAACTGAATTCATATCAAGTGGGGTTTGGACCAGGTGTGGCATATCTATGGGTGTGAAATCTCAGAACCTTATGGCTGCTGCTGTTGAGAAAAACGCAGGTGAGAATGCTCGGCGATTATTATCGCAAAAGGCTGTTATTTTGTTGAATTCAAGATTCTGTTTTTTGTAAGATACAACATGCTTATGTCTTGTAAAATATCTAACTGCAGTGTTTCCCACAGAGCAGGAAGCAATGTGTGGCGGCAAACCGGGGGGTAGGGTACATGCTTTTTATTTAGTTGAGTGTGGCGGGGGGGGAAGAGAAGAAAGATGCCTTTCCTTCTGATGACCAGGGGAGCATGGCACTAATATTGCGCACATTACGCGTCTTCCAGAACTTTTAATTTTACCGGTTTTTTTTTTCTTTTTCTTTTTTTGCACGCACGCAGATGAGAATGCGATAGAGAAAATCGTGTTAGGGTGGAATCAATTTCTGGCGGTCCGAAGTTGATTCTGTGGCGGCCCGCCACACAACGGTCTATGTGTGGGAAACCCTGCACTGCCAGAAAATTGTGGGTTTATTCAAACTTTTGGCTTGTGTTAATATCTGAGTGAATCAAATCATTTGGCTAAATTCCCAAAGGGAGAAAAGTCAATTGATGCTAAATGTGCATGTGCATTTCAAACTGCATTGGATTTTAAATGGATAAAATGATGCTTATTGAGGGGAATAGACAGATAGCATAACCGACAGATATATTCAATCAAGACGATGTCCGATGATGCACAATGCCATTTTTCAGAAAGTGAAAAAAAAAATTTCCCGTGGGAAGTATTAGAATTTCATCATATTTTAACAGAATATGTTCTTTCACAAGTTTTCATGTTAATATTCAGAATTTACTAAATCGTGTAAGAAGTGAATTTTGATTTGAGCTTGTTTGACGAAACAGGCTGAAGTTGTGTGGGCAGGAAGCTTGTGCACCTGATTATCTCTGAGTCTCTCTGAGACATTTGGAAAACGGGACCATATTCCTTCCACGTCAAATCTGACTGACACTGCTTCATCAGTTTTTCTGTTTCTTTCCTTTTAAATGCAGATTTACTCTCCATCTTAACTCCCATGCAACAATATTTTATTTCGGTAATCAGTAGCAGTCATATGAACATAGATTTAGATCACACTTCAGAAGAAGTGTTGCTCATAAAGGCTTCAAACAATGCCTTCATAAATGAGACATAAGTCTTCATAAATCACACGTAAGCAAATGTCATGCTTTGTAAAGGGTGAAATAACACAACCTTATTCAGCATGTGATGCCAGATGTGATATAACTGACAATGTCACTTAGCTAGTGGCTAAATGCTATAAAGGGTTACATTGTCAGCTAAGTGACATTGTCAGTTATATCACATCTGGCATCACATGCTGAATAAGGATGTGTTATTTCACCCTTTACATTTGCTTATGTATGATTTATGAAAACATTATGTCTCATATATGAAGGTATTATACATGCTGTATAAAGCCTTTATGAGCAACACTTCATCTGAAGTGTGACCCAGATTTAAAAATACTTTTCTGTCTCCTAAGAAGGTCATGGGATCGAATCCCGGGCCTTTCTGTTTGAAGTTTGCATTAGTTACCTGTGGATGCTCTGGTTTCCTGCCATGAAGCCCAGTGACATGCGTGTCTGGCTAACAGGAGACTCTGAATTGCCAGTAGATGTGAGTCTGTAAACATTTGCCCTGGGATAGACCTTTAATGCTATATCTCCATTAGCAATGTATGTTTCGTCCTGTTTGCTCTATTGAGTCTGTCCACGTTTAATTTTATTAATTTGCATGTAATTATTAGTTGACAGTAATTCGGCTCTCACAGTTTCCAAATTACAGAATTAATTTGACCTGGCCTACTCATAGTTAATGTTTTTTAAGTAATTTTAAAATTCTCCCAGCAGGTAAGACTAAAAAACATATCAAGGCCCACCAATTAAATATCTGCTGCCTGAAAATTACTTTCCCCCAATTCATTTGATCAAAGTTCTTTTCCAAAGATAGCCAATGTTACTGTATAACTTGCAGTATAGTGGCCCATAAACTGAATGAACCGCAAGATCAGCAACCACTACTGCCTCAGTGCATAAGAGTTAAGATTCATATTTTTGTGCCTCAGTTAAGCCT
The DNA here is from genome assembly GCA_029692085.1 of Gymnothorax javanicus. NCBI lineage: Eukaryota > Metazoa > Chordata > Actinopteri > Anguilliformes > Muraenidae > Gymnothorax > Gymnothorax javanicus. The sequence goes on from CM056198.1 coordinate 122,236,151, forward strand.
CTGGGAAGTCATTGTTGCTCTTTGAAATTAGCCTGGGACCCGAGTCCATTTTTTTAAAAGAAAAGAGCGGCTTCTGTCAGCTGTGGGATGCCGTACCAGACATTGTCATCAAGAAATATAACTGTTATCAGGTCAGGACTGCTAGCACGTGTGTAGGCTTCTGGTGCGTGGAGTGAGCTCAGTTGTGGCAGCACAAATTTAAGTAGTTACTGGAGAGCTGAGAGCGTAAAATTTTTTGCAGGGGTGTGTTGAATAGTTGCAGTAGATTATTAATTTTAGGAGAGGGTTGTGTAGTTGCCATAGCAGTTCACAGTTTCATGAGAGTTGTATTATTGTTATAGAGTTCTTAATAGTCGCAGTGAAGCATTAAACTGTGGTAGGAGAAGGTAAACTAGTTGCTCTTGCAAATTAAAAATGGTTGCAGGAGAGTGCTTTATTGTTGCAGGAGAATTTTGAATTGTTGCATTAGATTATTTAGTAGTTATTAAAATGGGGAGAAGTTAATGTAGCATGCTAAAAAGTCACGGAAAAGTGTCGTATTGTTGCACAAGAATGATTAATACTTTCAGAAAGGAGTTTGATAGTGATAGGAGAGTTAATTATATTAAATACTTACATAAGGGTGATTTATTGTTGCGGGATAGCGTTGTATAGTTGCAGTAAATTAATAAACAGTTGCAGTAGAGAGTTAAATAGTTGTAGCATCATTAATTGTTGAGGTGAGCGTTGTATTGTTGCTGGAAAGCCAGGTAATAGTTGCTGTAAATTATTAAATCGTTGCTTTTGCGTTGACATGGCATGTTAAATGGTTGCATGAAACTGTTGTATTGTAAAAGTGTTGCCGAGTGGCAGTACTGTATCAAACAGTTGAAGGAGAATGATGAGTAGTGGATGTAGCATGTTAAATATCAGCAGCAGAGTGTTCTGTTGTTGAAGGATAGTCTGAAATAGTTGCAGTAAAGTATTTAGTTGCCGGAGAGAGTTGAATAGTTGTAGCTCATTAAACACTTGCAGGAGAGTGTTAGATTTTTTTGGCAGAGTGTTATATTGTTCCATAATGGTGTTGATGACTTGTGAGAAAGTATGAAATACTTGCAGGATAATAGTTGATTGATACAGTCAAATAGTTGTTGTAGCATGTTAAATATTTACAGGAAAATATCATTTTGTTGTGGAATAATGTGGAATAGTTGCAGTAAAGTATTATATAGTTGGAGGAGAGTGTCAAAAAGTTGAGGTGCATTAACTGTACACCTTTCCGCTAATTGGCTCATAACCTGGATGAGTACTTCTGAGTTGTGATTTGATATGGCAGGGGTGGCATTTCCAAACTAGGGAGAAAAATTGAAGAGAAAGAGGAAGAAAAGACTGTCTAATTGAAACTTCTGCATGTTAGCTTTTCACAAACCAAAGGGCATTAAGAATAGATCAGCCTGCTGAGATACTGTAGTGTTTTCTGAAGAACCATTTGATATAACATAAAAAATGTTGTCACAGTCACAGAATAGCCTTTATAACTACACATTCTTGACCTCTGACCTCCTGAACCCATGCCTCCTATGGCTTCAGCGCCTGGGCAGGGAAGTTGTGGGGCTCACTCCATTCGCTTCTGTTTTTCAGGTACTGCTATTTTTCCTTCCTACTTTTCTTTTTTTTCCAACGAAGAAACACAAAGGAAAAGTAGTCAAAAATGAAAAGTCGGGGATGCTGCAAAAAGTCAATTAGCTAAATTTAATGTCCTGGTCCTTTTACACTTTCTTTTCAAGTAACAACAGTTACAAACAGTTATAGATGCTGCAGATGCATGGATAAGCAGATGTGGAGAGTTAGAGTAGCAGTTCAGTTATTTATAAGTCACACATTCCGGAATAATCCTTCCACTAATGACGGTCGCAGTGTTCCTTAAAGGACCCGTGTTATGGGGAAGACTTTTTCTCAGTTCAGTCCACCTATTCAGTGGCCTCCACTGTGTCATGAGGGGACGCACAGTCAAAACAGCCCTTTCGGAGCTGAGAGAATTATTAGATTTTTATGGGCACTTGTGCAAAAAAAAAAAGATGTTCTACACCACCCTTTTAGACATCAATGAGCATTATCACTCACTAAGAAAACAGCACAGTACAGGGCCTTCAGCTGAACTTACTGTGGGAGACCTCAATTCCTTCTACCCAGCTCAGCGAAAGGACTGCAATCTCCTTAACGATGGGGGACCTCAATTAATTTCTGGGTCCATTGTAAGTAGTGAATGGAAGAAGTGGTTAAAAATAAGCCAATGGAATGAGATCGTAGTCTTTTAGACGGTTTGTGCTCCAATCCAATTGGTTTTAGCGGCTTTAAGCGATTGTGATGTCATAGGTCAGCAGTACAGTTTGTGTCCATAATTGCATCCGATTGGCGCATCACTTACAGAACACTGTTCTCTCTGTATAAGGGTAATCGGTCTAATTAACCAGGCACATGGCTCTGGAGTGGAGATTTCTTCGCTAATGAATCTGGCTAAATAAGGGTGAATTAGGGTGAAATAACATTAAAGAACAGAAGCTCGTACTCGCGCACTGCATTGCATATCTCGCCTCTCCAGATTATACTGAGCTATCAAAGACCTCTTCAGTTAATACGTTTCAATGCTCGAGGTGACCACTGAACAGATATCCCCAGCTTAGGCTGACTGAAAGGGACACAGATCATTTTCGGCTGTTAAATGCTGAAAAGGTCTCATCTGTTCAGGGTCTAATTAAGTACTGTCGCGTGAATGATGCATTTATATTGTGTTCCTAAGTGGATTATTTAAAGGGAGGACATAAATGTGATCGATAGCATAGTTTATTCAGCCAACACCACTGTTATATAATGCTTTTGGTGCTGGGTTCCATGAAGCCTCAATTTTATCAGTTATTTTAGAGCAGTAATCTGATTGTTCTTCTGATTTAGTCTAATAATGATTGATTTTTAAATGAGTGGGTGAGAACCAGAGTCGTCTAACCTACAAATTAAAAGTTCTAAGAAAAAGAGGTTCAAAGTTGTTGCTTTTTTGCTTAAATTCTGATTTGTGACAGACTTGATTTTTCTGGTTGAAAATACTTGTAATTGGTGTTAAATATTTATGATTTAAGTGTAGTCAGAGGGTGCTACATGCTCTTAACTCATTTTCCACCGAATGCTAGATAGTGGCCTCTGGTTCTCATCCACTCAGATAATCGTGCGCCCGGAATATGTTCAACATTTCAAAACTGCAAAAATGAAGCACTACTCTATTGTGCAGTGACCCTCAACCTACATCTAAAGTGTGGTATCCTTTTTTTTCAAATAGGCGGAACTAAATATCACGCGCACGTAGCTTTTGAAGGCCATGATCCCAATTTAATATTAGAGGAACGCGCTGAGCTTCAGTTTTAATTATGCAAACCTATTTTCAGCAAAAATCCGGACTGAATAAATCCTGTATTTTATTTTTCATCATGGTCTATAAGAGACCACAAGACTCACTGTATCAAGAAGTTGATTCCAATCTTTTGAAGTCCACATTTAGTGAGAGGCAGGTGCCTCAGACAACAAGAAGATGTATCTTTTTAATGTAGACAATGCCTTTTTTTCCAACCAAATTGCTGTTGAACTCACCTTAAGAGGATGTGTATTCAAGAACGTTCCTTCCACCAGAGTCTGCGCGCTGTGCTATCGCTATTTACACAGATTATTAAGAGAAAACAGTGCACTTTACTTACCTTCGTAGAATGTCTGTTTCCATGCAGTATAATTGGTAGAGAAATACAGCTCTCTTATTGTATCATATAGAAACTGACACTTTGAAGACTGGTAATGAAAAGGGAAGGGAAAATAATGAACAAGTGAATTCAGCTGATGTGTCGATGCCTGTGTAGCATCAGTGCAGATGAAGCTAACTTTAGCTGATTCAAATGCACAAGTCACTGTAATTGGCCCGCCAGTTCTAGCTTGAAGCACCTGAGCTGTACAGTCCCTCTATGTGTTTCAGTGACTTGCTAGTTTAATGCTCTTTTGTGCTTAATTGCATATGGCTATTTTATTGGCTAGCAGGTGGCATTATGCTCATAAAACTGACTGCCTTTGATTTTGTCTTGTGGTCCAAAGACAATTTCATTAATTAAGAGTGAAATGCCACCATCCATTGACAAGAATTACATGAAACGTCTATTCAGTGCAGTGCTGGGATTATCAAAGCTGGACCTCAAATCGAAATCCAGCCCTGCTTTTCTTTTCTGCCAGGTAATCGACTGAACAATTATTGCTTCTGATTGGCCCATCTGGCTTTACGCCTGGCTCCCAGGTAAAGGGAAACCTGGATTTTTCCACACTTTGGGTCCATGTTTTGATAGTACTCTCCGGGCCAGTTATGTGATGGTAGAATGGTCTGAAAGCAATGGCGGTGGGTGAGCAGAAAGTTGAGGAGAACGAGGACATACCTTTAAACCGATGATTAGTCCTGACCTATTTTAAATTATTCATTTACATTAACATCACATGAACTCAGAATACAGTTAACACTATCAGGTGTAGCCAGTTCTCCTCATTAAGGTAAGATGAGAAACAAACCAAGCCATTTCTATGCAAAATTGCATGTCAATCATAGTTAGTATAATTCAACTTTTGATGCTTGCGTCTTATATTTGTTTGCTTTGTAATTTAAGCAATCAGAAAGCACAGGATGTGCTAATAGCAAACGTGGACGTTTAAAGAGTAGTTTACCTACTTATTAGTTTTTATTAGTTACAAGGGATTTCTCTATCCTTCTCTTGTTTCACCCAAGCAGCCGTCACCTGGGTAACGATGTCCTGTAGAATGTAGCGTTATCAAACTCTTGCTGTAAATGAGGGAGCCGAGGTTTTGCATCATGAGGTGCTGGTTTTGAGTTGAATGGGGTTACAAGTGATTAAGACCAGGACCCCCCCCCCCCCAAATGGCTACACTGGAGCCGCCTCTGTCTGTATTAATGCGCTGTTAATTGAATCTGCATAAGCGTTTGATCAAGCTATTTATAAATGCACTCATTAAGGTAAGTGGTTTTCCCCTCTTGCTTACAGTCAGCCTCGCAGAGATTTAAAGGCATACAGGTTTGCACACAGATGTAGGTTGACAGTCTAATGCAGTCCTACATGCACGCGTGCACGCATAATGCTTGCACAAACATATGAAAGTAGCACATCACAAACTTACGTAGGCGTCAATATTTATCAGTTGTTTTTTTTTTCCTGCGTTAGTAAGTAGGCCTTTTTATGTGGTTTTTGTGGAACCGTGAGTTGTCTGTGCTGAGTGGTTTGCAGGGCGGCTTTGTTTCGTGTTTGGCTTTGAGCCTGGACCACAGCTTTGCTCCTTCTCCTGGAAAATAGACGTTTAACACCCCAAAACTCTCGCTCTGAAATGGCTCTTGTTTGAAGGCCACTGTAATTACAGCTGGCTCCAGTCTGTAAGGGTTGATATGTCTGTAGCTGGGTGTGTGTGTGTGTGTGTGAAGCGGGGGTAGAGAACTTCCATTCTCGGCATTAAGGCTGAGCTCTTCCTGTTTCCTGGCATAACTTTCCCGGCTGACTTGCCGCAGAAAGGCGCACGGAAAATCTCGCTCTGCCAGTGAACAGTTGCCATGGGAACGGAAGCTGTTGCTGGACCTTGCCTTCAATAGCGGTGTGTTTATGTCCCACCCCCCCACCCCCCCACTTTTCCCCACCAAGCCACACCAGAAGAAGAGAGGAAGAGGGAGCCATTACTCAGCCAGGGCAATTGTTTATACACTGAGGTCCATAAGTATTTGGGCAGTGATTATAAAGGGCTGTAATCCAATTCTGTTATATTATATAACATTGAAATTATTTAGTTGGCATTTTTCTGTCTTACAAATAAATAAATAAACAAGTAATCATCGCTAACGTGACTGTGTCCCCCGCCACATGTACATGCTGGTGCCAAATATGAGCAAAATTGGTTAACTGGTTCTTGAGATATTGTGTAAACAAGGTTTACAAAGGCAAAATCTGTGTAACTGCGCTATGACCTTGAAAATGACCTCAAGGTCACCAAAATTTACTGGTGTTGCGGGACCCCTGAATTACATGTTGATGGTAAATATGGCAAAATCGGTCCGCTGGTTCTTGAGATATTGCGTTAACAACAGCGGGACGGACGTACGTACGTATGAACGAATGAAGGGATGGACGAACGGACAGACCTGAATGCTATATCCCTTAGAATGCTCCGCTCTTGATTTATTCTTGTTCACGCTGATTATTTATCCTTTTAAACCACATGTCAAAAATGGCCATGGGGACAATAAATTTTGCTGCTCTATAAATGGGCAGATTGATTGCACAATTATTAGGCAGGTGCCAAACCCCCCAGAACCTGAGCACCTGAATTCAGCATAGTGCGGTCTGATTTGGTCACCATTTGATCCTTAATACATCAAAATAAAAAAAAATATGAATGGGGCCCAAATGCAGCCATTTCTGTCATAATGTGATCAAATGTCGGCTGCCCGAACAGCTTGTTAAAACTCATCAGAACAAACCTTCCCCAGGACCGACTTTTTGGGAACCACTGGTCTAGGGCCTCCCCAGTCAGTCATTCTAGCCACTCGGCTCATGGCTGCCTCCAGTGTTGTGACTGGTGTAGATACAGAGCCAAATGATTTTGATGCCAGTGCTGTCAAATTAATGGCCTCAGTGAGGGTTATGGGCATCCACATCAAGTAAAAAACAGTGGAATTTCAAGCTTTAAAAAATCTGACACTGTCTACATACTTATGGACCTTGCTGTACTTTCTGGGTTTTCTGTCCCGCTGGGGGCTGAGGTAGAATTTCAGAGTTTGTTTCCAAAAGGCAATATATCCATTTTACTCATTTTGATTGAATCAGCTTTTTGCATGTTGGTGCCGATTGCATGTTATAGAAAAACAGAAACTTTGACTGTAAAAAAAAATACACCTTATAGTATGAATTTCTAAAAATGGATTTTTGCACCATGTGTAAGTAGCACAGGGCTATCGCTCTATTGTATTATCTCTATTTTTGGAATTGTGGCACTTATTGTGTTTTGGAAACAAACTCTTCAATTGCTTATGGGCGGTGGGCCGTTCGATCTCTGTCAGGAGTAAACACAGAGACTGCCGCGTGGCGGCTTCAGTATAACCACTGATGCTGCTTTCATTCTGAGATACAGTCTGCAGGTTTTTAAGGATCGTTAAACTTGGGACAACTTTAGTTTTAGTTTTATATGCTCTTACATGTGGTTTGTGAGGTTATGTCTCAAATGTCATTGCTGTGTAAGTTAAGTAAAATGAACACGTTGTAAGTTCCGTAAATGAATGTGAATGGTAATACTTCATTAAGCGAAGTGATTAGGATGTCTGTCTTTTGTATGCTTGTATAAAGTAGTTTAGTGTTTTTGTCCCAGACATCACCACTGCGTAAATAAAAAGTAAAATTGCTGCTTTTTAAGTTATGTAAATTAATGTAAATTGTGTAAATCGTTTGATACAGTAATACCTCATTAGGCTAAGTGATTTGGCGGAGATAGAAGGTTAAATAGGCGATTTAATTCTGCTGTTAGAACTCTAATACCCATAATACTTCGTAAACAAATTAAATTACGTGCCATCCGAATGATTTATGAACTCTGTATGCTTGAGAACAGAGGATTTCTGTGATGTGAAGATATAGGCGAAGATGGAAGTGCTTCGGTGATTCAATCTTCGGTGACGACTTGATTTTGAAAATTGAGTTTGATAGGGCAAAACAGTGGTGTCATTTCTGCAAGTATTGCCTTAATGCACTGAGTAAGTAGGCCTTTTTATGTGGGTTTTGTGGGACCGTGGGATGTCTGTGCTGAGTGGTTTGCAGGGCGGCTTTGTGTCGTGTTTGGCTTTGAGCCTGGATCACAGATTTGCTCCTTCTCCTGGAAAATAGACGTTTAACACCCCAAAACTCTTGCTCTGAAATGGCTCTTGTTTGAAGACTGTTGTAATTACAGCTGACTCATGTCTTTCAGAGTTGATATGTCTGTGGCTAGTGAGTGTAAGCGTGTGACTGTGTGCGTGTGTACCCGCATCTTTGTGTGTGTGCTTTTGAATTCAGAATCCAAACTGTACCGGTGTGGTGACTGTATTAAAGCTCTTCATTGTGCTAAGGTGGGTCGGTAACCAAGGTAACTTCAATGTGAGGGTTCCATATTTTGTTTGGCAGCATCATTGGTAACGCTGCAGTAATTGCCGGTGTGTGAAGTATGCCGTTCTTAGGGATACCGTAGGATGCTCAGGCTGTCCACACTAACACGTTTTCGTTTTAAAAAACATTACATTTGCTACGTTTTTATCTAGCACTACTCTAGGCTTTTCAACTTGTAAAACTGAGACTTTTGAAAACACTGCTGATCTCGTTTTAGCTTTAAAACTCCTGGATTGCGATGTATCGTGGATGGGCAGAAACACAGACTTTGAGGGCGATGATGCTGACACCCAAGTTCACTTGTGGATTGGGTTTTATTAGTGACGACGTATCCTTCCCTGATTTGTCTCACCTCTATCACGTGACCATTTACAGGAAGAAAACAAATAGCTTCAGCAGCCTTGATGTGATATAAGTTTTCTGGCAGAATAGTCTGGATGGATATCATTTATGAAACGGAGCTAAAACGTATGAGTGATGGAGATCGTTTATTTTTTAAACTGCTGTTTCAAAACAAAAACATATTAGTGTGGACGAAGCCTCAGTTTTGGTAGTGATGCAGTCGACCTTTCAGTGTTAAAACATTCTGCTGCATTATGCATGGTAGTCACTTGGTCCAAGATTCTGAAGCCAGTTATGGTGGTGGAATGTATAGATACATACACTATAAATGGTGGTAGAAGCAAATCTGGTGAAGCATATGTACAGCAGCATACTTTTCAGGAATTACAAACCAGAAACTTTGCTTGGAGCAACAAGTGGTTGGGGTAAATTTAAATTTTCTGCTCTTAATCTCAGCATTATGTGCACACTATCAAAGGAAGAAAATGGGGCACATCCTGACCTTAGAAAATAAGGTTATGGAGAAACTGAGCTCAGCCAAGCTCTACAGCATATACATATATGTTCACAGGTAGATGGCGACAAATTAGCGGGGGATTTCTTCAGAGGGGAGGAGTTAGAGGTCAATAGTCATGGCACAAGGTGCAGAGGCTGTTTGGTACTGTGGTGTTGGACTGAGGGACCTCTGGGCAGGTCCTTTGGGTTTGTGGCGACCAATGGTTTCTGTATTCAGGGAAGGTAAGAGTGAGCAATGAGTGTAGTGCATTAGAAATGGGTTGCCAGACCTGCAAGGGAGGACATTGACCAGTGAAGCCATCTTTGGGTGGGCAAAGCGTGTGATGAATTGGCTGTCGGAGCCCTTGTAGATGTTGGGTGTGTGAGGGGGTCTGGGGCGGCAGCTGGTGGAGGGCATGTATGGCGGGGCTGGTGACAGGGACAGGAAACATGGCAGTTTACCACTGTGGAAAACCTCAGAATATGGCAGCCCAAAGAGGTCAGTCAGACTGTGGTGTAAGGAGGTTAGGGTGTTATCAGTCAGTGCCTGTGGGAGTTGCTATGGCAACTCATAGGAAACAGGGAAGGCTCCATCCTTTTATCCCTCCTAAATTGGCAGGGTCCTCTGGACCACTAAACAGTGCAACTAACAAGGAACTGATGTGTGGGGTGGGGGGGGAGGACGTGCAATGACATCGTGAAGCTTTGCCACTGGGGCTGGATTGGCTGTAAAATGGCATTGTGGGAATTTTGGAGTTTATATATGCCAGGCAGTCACAGAAACCTGTTAGAGTAAGGAGCCTCAAAACAGCAGGCAGCAGGCAAGAAGCACAGAGACACCTGCAGAGGGTGCTAAGGAGCCGTCTTTGGACGGTAGGACGTCTGTGGTCAAATGACTGCAGTTGATGGACCAATGAGCATAATAGTAACCAAAAAAAAAAACCAAAAAAAGTTCCAGTACTGACCAATGAAATCGTCAGGGCTGAGATATGACTCCATCATGTAGTCTGAGTTTTTGCCAGATTTTGAACCAATGGGCAAGAGGCATGTTTAAAATTCCCTCTCCCGTCCCAGAGGTCTATAATCCAGGTCCTGGAAAGTAAAAATCCTCCCCAGTATTGTGTTCTGACCCGTTTTATCAGAGTAATGCCTCAGCTAGCAGGTGGAGCTAATTAGTGAGCTGCTGGAGTTCATGATTTCAGGGAACATATGGTGCGAATCTCACTTTATGATAATAATAATTATGTTATTTAGCTGACTCCTCTATCCTCACTCAAGTAGTTCCTGTAGGTGCGATAATTCCAACTTTCTGAGCTCTGTACAATCACTTGTGTAAGGATGAGGTTATCTGCTTCTGTCATACAATTGTATTACTACGTAAGATTCCCCGTGGATGCATCCTGTAACCCCACCTTATCAAATGCCTCAAGGTCAGAAAGATAGAAGCCAATTACACGCTGTTGTTTTCAGGCAGATACCCCATTCATGACCTTCAGGATTGCTTTTGCTAAATTTACGCAGCTGTCATTCCTTCATTCCTATCCTTTAGGGTTGTGTATTTGGGTTGAGTCTTGGGTTGATCAAATGTCTGATCCAGCCATAGTAGCCTTTTTGAAATAATGATTTGGTTTGGCTTATGAAATCTTCGGTCTGATTACTAAGTTGTGATCTTATGATGCGAAAATTCTGCGGCACTGATTTGATCTTATTATAGCTACAGTGGGTCTTTAACCACTAACCTTCCGGATGCCAGACAAGCACTTTAACCCTCCTACCGGTCGAAAGACGTTTCTGTCACTGTTGGCTTACTACTAGCGTGACATTATTCATACACTTGCTGAGGTCTTTAATGTAACCACAGATATGGTTAATAAACAGTCAATACAATAAATGTGTGTTATTTGATTTCATGAGGAATTGCTGTTAGATTTTTGTAATTTTTTTAGAGTTTATTCATTAAAAAAAAAAAATCACGGAGTGGTATTGTATTGCTGGAAGGAAATCGACTATTAAAAAGGGGTAATGATGAGGCTACAGGCTCCTCTCTAACCTCTGAATTTTAAAAGTTTTTTCCAAAACTATATTTATAAATACAAGAGTCAGGCACAAGAGGATAAAACAGTTAAGGACTCCAAATGTGGCCCTTATGAGCAGAGAAAGGCTTTCGCAGCATTATGTTCGCACATTCATAGTACAGCTCATTCAGCAGTATCTGTATCTGCGAAATTCACATCACCAGTTTCCGCGGAGAAAATGAAATAAAAAGAAATGCATCTCTTTTTTTTGCTGGAGACATTTTATTTAATGTCGGCTGGCATCCAATTTAATGGACAGGTGAAAAGCTTGCGTTTTTTTTTTTCCAGCTGGGATTTGAACCGAGCCTCTGATTTAGCCGGAATCAACCGCATGGCTGCTCCTTTTTTTCAAAGCAATAAGAGAGAACTTGGAAGGAAATTTGCTAAGAAAATTATTTCAAGTGTTAAAGAAAATTACACAGATTTGCAGCTACCAGCTGTAAGTGTGAAAATTCACAGTTTAATAATTTGGCCAATTTTGCTGCATTTGATGCGATCGTTTCTGCAGTCGTTGTCGGAAAAGGTAATAAAAATGGAAAAGGGAAGAAAAAAATCCAATTTTCTCAAAAACGCGTCTGAAATGATGGTGGCGAAACTAACGTATGTTTTTGTGTGGTCCTGCAAAATGATACAGGTCCCGACTTTTACTGTGAAAGAGTCGCAAGACTATGGAACACTAAGTTTGGATGATAAAGACATAATGGGACTGATATCATGAATTCATATTTAATCGATTAATAGATCATTGCTGAACTTTTAGCTGACGCTACATAATACTATCTTGTTTTCTATAAAGCCCTTGGTCTTTGACTTCTTGTAGCTTTTCACAATGTGGTAGATGTGATTTGCCGAGCTGAGATATTGCATAGTATGTCAGGATGAGGCCGTGTATGAGCTTCCTAGCAGGCCCTGCAAATTCAACACGTCTGTTTCCATTTGGGTTGTGCATGAGGGTTTATATAAACACAGCACTGTTGTGTGATTACTGGCCATGGAGAGGCTGGAGGAATGTTTGGCTGTGTATCTCTGCGCCACATTGTGTCCCATCTGTGTTCCCCCGATGCGAAAGCTCGACTCACCGCCAGCGATGGCCCGACACCAGGTTCACAGAGCCCACCTGACGTGCTGCTGACATTGTTCCTGTCTGTGGCTGTGGCGACCAGCATCAGAAACAGAGCGTGGCGCTGTAGCAGCAAGAAGGTTCCGGGTTTGATTCCAGGCCTTTCTGTGTGGGCTTTGCGTGTTCAGTCAGATGATGTACGTGTTTTAAATTCTAAGTTACCCATAGGTTCCAGATTGTAAGTCAATGGTGACCGTTCCCTGAAATGGGTTGCTGAACTGTTCAGGAAGCATTGCCACTTGTTATCCTGCAAGTGCCATCATGTCCACACCCACCTTCCCTATGCTTATATATATGTTAAAAACTTGAAGGGTGATCCATACGATGAATGGGTGAATTGTTCAGGGTGGGTTCCTGCCTTTAGTCCATTATATGTGGCGATTAGGTCCAGCCACGCCGCAGCACTGACTAGGACTAAGTAGGTGATGTTATGGATGGATGAATGGATGGATACATTGGATAGAGCATCAGCGTGTCGACCGCGACTGTCCTGTACTCAGTCAAACTACTTACTCAAAGGCTCAGTCCAGCAGTCATGAACGGCTTCTCTGTGATACAGGTGTTAATTTTCCATAGTTTCATGCCAGTTACTCACTGAACACTCTTTATTCAAAGACTGCACCTCCCACATGTAAAGTATGTAAATATGAGTGGCAGTAAATTATCCCATATGTCTCTTAGTCAAGCATATGCATTTTTCCTTAAAGATTATATATTTTTATCTACATTTCTATCTTGTTACAACTAAGTGTTGTATTGAATTTGTCAACGGGCAATTTCCAAATGTCTCTCAATGCGAACTCCCATTTCCTCTAACGGCAGCGGAAGATTGGTTTTGGATGTCATTGGAGGATAGCGTCTGAGCTCCTCTCTCGCGTCAGTGTCCCGATAACGTCTGCTGCTCGGAGGTGGTGAGGGGACGTCGAAAGCGAACTGAAATTAAACTGCTCGCGAGCCAAGCCGACATCTATATGCGAACTCACAAGCCGCAGTAAAGTTTTAATACCGCGAGCGCAAACAGAGGGGGGGTGCAATTTGGTTAGCTTTTCAGGGTAGAGCGAGTTGGGCGGGACGGTAATTTATGAAACTCCACGATCAGCAGCCCGTGGTGTCTTCTCGAGGGAAATAAACCTGATTGAACAGAGGCCGTTATATTCAAAGGTATGAGCGGATCACGCTACGCTGTCTCAACTTTATTTTTTAAAGGCAGACTTTCGGAACAAAGGTAAATATTGAACTTTGAATGCACAATCATTTATTTCACTTGGCATCGGTGTGCGGATGGTGGCTGTATAACAATATAACAGAGACAATACAAGTTAAATAAACTGTCTTTGCTGTGCTATGCAGAGAATGCTGTCACACCCATTGATTGACTAGAATTTGTAAATATCTCCTTCATGATTGAGCTTTTCGTTAGTGATGTCACATCATCTTTAAGTTGGGGGGTGGGAGTGGACCCGGGGATTGGACCCAGTGCCCTGTACCCTGTGCCCTGTACCTTGTACCCTGTACCCTGTGCCCTGTACCTTCTTCCCTGTACCCTTTACCTTGTGCCCGGTACTTTGTACCCTGAGCCTTGCACCCTGTGCCCTGTACCTTGCACCCTGTGCCCTGTGCCTTGTAACCTGTGCCCTGTATCTTGCACCCTGTGCCCTGTGCCTTGTAACCTGTGCCCTGTACCTTGCACCCTGTGCCCTGTGCCTTGTAACCTGTGCCCTGTACCTTGTACCCTGTGCCTTGCACCCTATGCCCTGTACCTTGTACCCTGTGCCCTATACCCTGTACCCTGTGCCTGGTATTTTATACCCTGTGCCCTGTACTTGTACCCTGTGCCTTGTACCTTGTTTCCTGTAGCTACTCCTTCTTACATTGGCAGAAGCAGGATTAAAGCCTGGTCAGATCACCAAGTCCATCTCAGTGCACTGATCTCCCGAAATCCTAATTCATTACTTTACCTCAAATAAATAACCAAGGCTTTTTTCCCACATGGCTTACACTTGATTGGGCGAAGCAGCAGCCAATAGCCTCTGAGGCTGTGGGGGCTTATGGGCATTCATTATTCATGACAACGGCAGGAGATATGCTGGCTGGTGCATCTTCCTAACGTTCTGTACTACCTCATCTCAGTAACAAAATGGCGGATATGAGGGTCGAATACGGACATGTCCACGTAGTCCCTGATCTGTTAGTGTCCCATGTGTCATTTTGTGCTTCAGAGTTGTGCTCGTGAATGACTCCTGAAAACCCTTGATGCACGCTTCGGAGGAGTGTGCATCGATCCGGACCACACAGCTACCTGCAACTCATAATCCTATGCGACTGACTGCCAAGCACTCAGATTTCACCACATTATGAAGGCATCTTGATAGTCCACACTTCGCAGACGTCACGAAAGTGTGCACCTGTTGGTTGCTTAGTAGGGTGTGGTGTGGCATTTGGGACAAGGCGTTCTGGCATGAGTCCTGTGATCTAAGTTCGGACAGTACAAAGGGCTACGGTGGCCAGAAGTGAAATAGAGGTGGCACAATGGGGTGGCTGGTCTTGCACTGGCAAGCTCTGGAGTTTGATTGGCCACCTCATCTGACACCACCAATGGCGACAGCTTTACCTAGGGAGACAGGGAGGCAGTTCAGTGTAAGTGGATTAAGCAACTGTAAGTGAGCCAGACTGCTCATTGGCCAGCTTGCTAAAACTTCAGGGTCACAGTTCAGTCCATAAGTACTACAACACTTCATGAAGAAGACCTTAAACGGCATCTAAAATCGATTCTCAGATGGGACGTTGAACGTCCAATGTCAACAAACAAATCACTTGCTTTTGTTGACATCATGCAGTGTCACATGACCAATTTCATTCATCAACCAATGTTTTGTGTACACGCGTAGATCATCCTTGTATTTTGGTTTGTTAGCGCCGGTGCGGCTCGCTGATTGGCCGATAAACAAAACAAATGGGAATCGACTTTAGATGCCCTTTAATGTCTAGGTGGTTCACATGGTATGACTGTGAAAGGTTTAAATGAAGTATGATTGTCTCTGTATCAACCATATTCACTGTATACAAACCCAAATACGCTGGAGCCCTGAGCCACTCAGCATAATAAATACGCAGTGTCTACAGATACGGCAGTTTTTATTGGTACGGCAGTCGATTAGGATAAGGATTAGGGATTATGGTTAGGGGAAGGGTGAGGTTAGGGGTCAGGGTTAGGGTTAGGGTCAGGGTTAGGTTAGGGCAGGGTTTGAAATTGGGACTCCCATACCTCTCTACATTGAAATGCATTGGGAAACTGCCGTACTCATAGCAACTGCCTAATAAATATCACTCTCTAAATGCCTGCAGACTACACTGTATATCTATGGTTCACTCTTTCGCAAGCCTGAACAGTGAGGTACCATCAGGAATCCATTGTCTGTGTCCTGTTTGTCATTTTTAATTTTAGTTTTCCGAGCTTGTCTTTGTTTTCCGTGTCTAGAATGCTTCTGTTTATCTGTCCTTTTCGAGTGTCATGTCTGCCATCTCTGTCAATTGGTTTCCTTGCATTCTGGCTGTCTGAGTTAGTTTCAGTTTTGTTTGGTTGATTTATTTCAGTTACTATATTATAGTCTCGTTACCTCCCCGCTCCTTGTCTTCATTCTCACGCCTTTTCGACATTGGGACGTGTTCCCCCTGTTACTTGTTGTCTCTGTTAGTTCAAGTTCCCGTCTTTCTGTTAGTTTTTGCAAGTCTCTCATTATTGATCCCTGTCAGCCTGTTTATCTCAGTTTTCACTCTGTTCTACTCAAGTTTGTGATTTTTGGATTTGCTCTGTTTGTCTGAAGAGCCTGTTTAATACCTTCTGCCTATTTCTGACTGTGAGTTTCGATTAAGCGATATGGTTAATCTGCCCGGCCAGTTCTGACCTCTTGCCTGGCTGACTCCATTCCTGTTTAATAAACTGCTGTTTATTTATATCTACTGTTTTCAATGGAGTCCCTAGTCCATCCTGACAGGTACAGAAAAGCGATGGCTTTGCATCACTGACTCCTGTGTTGAGCTCAAGCCTGTCTGCTATCTCCCAAATTGGTCATTCAGCAGCACACTGTTATTTTTGCGACCAGTAAATAAAGATTCCAAACTAGGAAAAAAAGGGAGAACAGGTTGTGGTGTTCCCCATATTCTGCGAAACAGGCCTTTACGATGTTGCCCTGGGAGCAATTGCCACAGATTGCGTTCGGCATTAGTCGTCAATCTGAGTGAAAGAAGCAAGTAAATTGTAAATTGTTCATTTGGGCTCGTGCCAGTGCCATTTGTTGACTATAAGATCATGCTGTCACTGTGTTAATTGGAACAAGCGCCCACGAGGCGCGGATTTTCTACGGCTGCTTTTGACGGCAGCGTCGCAGGAAGTGAACATATTGCTCCCCCTTTTTTTTGGGGAAGAAGATTTTGATTTACAATTGGATACATGGTGAAATTTGTACCCATCATTCAGATTATGGAGTAAGAATTCAGTGCCCTATTAAATTATTAGAACCTCAAATAAACATAGGCAATCAATGTTTCAGTGTGGTGAGATTGGACGGCTTTTTTTTTCCTTGAGGAACATTCTGGAAAGGATCAAAAGCTCTGGAGGATGCCGTGTCTGTTTATCCCATTTTGACTGGACTTAAAAAGCCAAACCATAAACCTTGACCTTCTATGGTCTTGTATTTTGAAACTACATGCAAAGTGCAAGGCATATGAGGGACTATCAATGATGAAACGAGTAAAGCAAAATTAATAATTCGATTTTCACTTAACGTCTGTTGGTACTTATTGATTTCGGCTCTTAAACCCCGGACCTCGTGATTTATTCCGTGTTTTTCTGCTCCTTGGCTCTCTGACTACAGCTCTCCCAATAAATAGGACTCGTGACATGAAATTTAAGCCCACACCGGCCAATTTCAGCTGCGCGCCGATCGCAATTCCTCCGAGCAAATTGCATTCTTTTGAAAGCTACAGTTTCTGCTGTTGCCACTCTGAATCGTGCGTTTGTGACGGTGTTGCTAGGTGCACACTGAAGTGTAGCTAGAATTCTCTGTCTCAATGCTTCGGTAAATCTGTTGACTGGAATCGCAGGTAGCCTACAGCACGATGGAAGCAATTCAGTCAGCATAAGTGGGAAAAATGTGTGTTTATGTATTTATATATTTATTAAACGGTTGGCGCGTTTTTGAAACAAAACTAGAAGTGTGTTTACTGAATGTTGACAGACAGACATTGAATTGAGAGCTGTTTTCCAGCCTTAGCATTTGAGCGCACTGCAGCATTAGACCAGTTCAGAACAGGTGACAGATGGCGGTGGGGGGGGGGTTCGCGTCTTTGGCAAACCTGCCAGTTTATTGTTCTTTTCATAACAAAAGAGAGGGTTCAGGCATCGCCAGAATGCACCTCAAATTTCACGAGCTGCCCCCCTGCCCCACATCACATCAGTATTGCCCCTGCTTTGAAAAGCTTCTCAAAAAATATCTCATAAATACAGTGTGTTTGTTCACTCTTGCAGTACCTTCTCACTGCCTGTGGGGATTTAGAGAGATGTGAAGAGTGTTTCTGGTTTCAGAAAGGGTGAAAGAATACGATTTTATCAGGGCTTAAAATGAAAGTTTGGAATTTTAACTCGTGGGTGCAGTTCTTTGGCCTTTGAAAGATAACTCTGAAAAACTGAGAAAATATATGATGAAATACCATACTGAAGAACAAAGTAAATCGTTCAAAAGCGAAATTCTGGTGATAAAAATTGTGGGCATGATGAAATATTCACTCTTTACGTTTTTCATTGATGTATTTCTCAGTAAACTGTTCACTGTAAACTCAAACAGCCTGATGCACTCAAATGTTTAGCAGAAATCGATTACCTCAAATATTTGAATTATCCAACTAAATTGCCTTGCGTGGGTGGTGCTTAAAAAAAAAATCAGGACATGTATTTTGAAAAGCTGTTTTACTATGTTTCTAAGTGCAGTGATCACAAGATGATTCAGTCGACTTGCGCAATTTTTTGAAGTAACTGGTTTCTACGAAACATTTGAGCGCACTACAATACCAGGGTTTACCGTGTAGATTGTAGAATAACTTTTTTAATAAAGCAAAAAAGACGTGTATAATTGATACTGATCTCTGAAAAGCTCTCGGTAAAGAGCAGTCAAATCAATAGCACCGCATTGCGAGATCTTAGTGCAGTTGAACCTGGGCCTTGTATCACTAAGCAGTTTACCTGAGTCGGCTGCATAACTCAGTAACACTCAGTAACACTCAGAGCCCTCCCAAATCTAGAATTTTGGCCGAAGTAAACAGTAGCTATTCTGGGTGTCATCCAGCTAACACTGTGATTTTGCTCACCCAGATGGCACGGATGCTTTTGTCCACGTTTACGCATTCTACCACCAGTGGACCTCTGTTAGCCTCCTAATTAATTTATTTTCCATTTGAACGAAGCATCAAAGCCTTATCAGTCCTCAGTGCCTTTGTGTCCAGCCTTTTCAGTACATAGAATGACATTTAAAAAAAAAAAAAAAAATTAATGCAGCTTTAAGAGTTGTGTTCTCTTTGCTCAGCACTGGTGAAGCTATTAGCCTGGGCCAAATGCATTTGACTTCGACGGCCAGAAAAGCCAGGCAGCGAATCCACCGGTACACGGGCTCCCCCACTGTAGGAGAAGTCTTTCTGAGGTTCCTTCCCTCTGGGGAGTTTTTGGTCTCATGACTGTGGGTTTTTATTGTCCTCTGTTGATATTTTGTACACTTAGACCACGCATCAGGCCTTCTGAGAAGCATCTTTGTGACCATCCCACCAGAAAAAACACCTATTCCAATAAAAGTGTATTGAAATATACCAAGCACATTATAGGAATTTCTAGACAATACAAAAATTAAAGGTGTGCATAATTTCTCTACATAATCATTATCTTTATCTTAATTCCGAACAAGTACTATCTGCGCATGATTAATGATTGCCATTTTCTCGCACTTCTGCATTTAACAATGAAAGTGTCATTTATCTACTGTGATAAAAATTTGATTTACATAAAAGACCCACTGTTATGAAGGCTCTGGGACATAAATTACGTTTATCCGAGGAAAATTAAAATGAAACGCCATTTCCATGCAGTAGATTGTAGATATTTATTGCCCTGAAGTGACATTCTTAATTATTTTTCATATTTTCCTAATTATATTCAAAAAAGCATTATTTTTTTGCAGAGCAAAGACAGGTGATGAACAACAAATAGTATTATACAAAACAAGAAGTAAATTGTGTAATGGTGTCATTAATCTTTTAGCAAAGTTTATAGCAGCTAAGTTAATGCGCTAAGAGAAAATGAGGGTTAAGGGCAATAGAGGAAAATAGCATGGAAACACTGAAGAAAGGGCACACAGGAACACAACTCGAAATTAATGACTCTAATACTGAATGTGTGAATCTGGTAAGCACCATATTACCAGAATATTAGTTACTTTAACACTTAACGTTTTATCCTGCAGAGAATTTTCCCGCTTTTAGAGTTGCACTCAGTTTCTAATGAACACTGCATGTCTCTACCTGTATAAGATCATATTTGCATAGTGATAAGAATGAAAACAATGTTTTCCGCATATTTTTTTGTGTGTGTTTGTGGCCAGATAATGTGAACAGATTGCACCAATTCTTAAGAAAGACAGTACCATATTGACAGAATGCTAATATTTAAATTTTTTATTTTTTTTTTTTAATGGCCTGCAACAGAATTGGCTGGTATTGTTTTCCCCTTCTGTGTGTGTTTGTGTGTGTGTGAGTCCTCATGGAAATAAGGGGTCCTGGAGACACCTGTTGAAGCGGAAACTACCACAGAAGCGGTTTTGAGTACTTTTCGCGGTGTTTGTGCAATACATCTGTCTGGCTGTGGACTGCGTCACAACCGTGCAAGATGCTGTCGCTTAACCTGGCAGATGTGTAGTTTAGATCACAATGAAGGCCAGGTTTGAAGGTGTGTAAGCTCCGGACGAGGGCACTGAAAGTAGGGGTCGAGGAACAATGGCTGCTATGATCCCAGTCCCATGGCAAGAAGGTTTGTGATTATCTCCCATTTTTTTCACAGAGATGGCGACTTTTTTTTTTTTTTTTTTTTAATCAGAGATTATGGCTTGTTGTCCCCTCAGCTATGAGTCGGATATTTTGTGCTTTAAGAGGTCTGTTGAGCGTCAACAGAGTTTTTGCCATCTTTCCCCACTAGTTGAAAGCGCAAATTTCAAACCTATTTTGGGTTTCAGCTTCCAACGGAAAATAGAGTTGATCAGATGAGAGCCTGTTACAGGCTGAGGGTTGCGAAAGGATTGATTTGCCTCACACTTGCTTGGTCTGTAAATGGGGGAATTTTTGAGTGGAAGTTAAGCCTTATCTCTGAACCACTCATGTGACATCCTTAAAAAAAGGGCAAAAAATCCTAAAAGAGCAGTTGACGGGAGTCGTTCTCACGGGTGTTCCAGGACAGTTTGAAATAATTGATGTCGAGTGACAAGGTGCGAGCTGCTCCTCAGTGGGGAGCAGAACCTTTTTTTTTTTCGGCGTGCGAGAGAACGCGACGAGCTCTTTATTTTCCCGCCTTTTTTTGCTCTCGCACATTTGCTCTCGGCGGTGCTCATTTAAGTCTTCATCCTGACAGGAAGCTGCCCCTGACTCCTCTAAGAAGGACGCCGAGTCTGCCTGTGATTTTTCTCCTTCCATTTTGTTCATTTTTAGTCGCGCGGCCGGCCCCGGAGGTGAAAAGTTTCGTGCAGATTCTGGCGGTTCTGTGCCGGTGCTCGCCGAAAGCCCTTCCTCTAACGAGCCGCTGCGCCGCCGCGAGGGCCCCCTCGTTGGCGGGAATGAGCCGGAGGCGAATGCGGAGATTTTTCCGGGTCCTTTATCCGACAGCTCGTTTTAACCGACAGCTTGGTCATGGCTGCGCATCCAGACAGTAGCTTGACAAACTGCCTAAACGAACATATCTTTATGTGGCTCGAAATATCTCACGCAGAGAGGATGGCTCAATGCTATGACCAGCCCGCTGAATGACAATGTAAAATGAGGAAACAACCATGGTAATTAAAAAAAAATTATCATTCTTGTAAAAGAATTGACGGACTAACTAGAGACCATCTGAAGACTAGATCACACCAGCTGTGACCCCCCCATTTACCCCCTCAGCCATACACCAGGACTCCTCAAATCAGACCCTTGAATCCCAATTCAGCCCTGGTTTTCCGTCCTTCCAGCGACTTGAGTGAGCAGCTATTCCCTCTGATTGGCCTGACTGTCATCACACCTGACTCTCAGGTTTGGGGGGGTGGAAAACCAGCAGTTCTCGGCGCTTGGGGACTGTGATTTGAAGATCCCTGCTATATACCAACTACCCACATTTTTAATCCTATGCAAGATTTTCACTCAAGCCATAGACGTACCAAGCTTCATCAATTTCCAGTGTAGTGCTCATAGGTTATCACATGTACAGACAGACAGACAGACAGACAGACAGACCAACAGACTGTCGGACACTGAGTATTGTACCCTGTATGACATGTTACATTGATTTGGGGATGTTTCCAGAGCAAAACAACTCACGTACGCACACACACACACAATTGTAAGCAATACTAACTCTCTCTTTGCAGCTGGTAATAAGAGGCCCAAAGTTGAGACATGAGCAGCCTGACACACCGAGTGGTTGCCGTGGAGAGAGCTTCCATCGGGCGTCACATGACTCCTCATGAAAGCTTCTGCTTGGTGCCACCAATCCTGCTATCAAATAAACACAAAACACATGGGAAAGAACAGTCTTCCTGCCACTAGAGGCAGTAGAGACGTCAAAGGACGTCGCAATAAAACTAGCTTTTAGAGAAGTGCCGACTACCACTTTTAACTGCCCATTTGCCGGTTCATGCAGTCTTACACTGTAAACACCCTCGTCAAGAGGACTGACTATCTTTCATATACAGCACAAAACTACACATTTAATGCCTGACAAGAGAAAAGGCTTTCCACGGTGTTGTGTGCTTATTTTTACGGCCGGTCTTGATGCAAAATCCAAGAACTATGTGTTTGTTCTGGCACTTCTTAACTCCCTAAATGATCTTGTTAGACAGCTGTCAAGTTCTCACTGAGAAGGCACTCAGTAAACAGGAAATGATGCGACTTGACAAGCACCTGCTTCAGATGTGGGTCATTGGCAACTTTTGGTGGAGGTTACTGTTTTATTAGATGCGATGTGTCAGAAGTATTGCATCTCACTTGTAATTATCCTTGTCACACTGCAGTGATCTCGAAATGAATTAGGCTCGCATTGCTTGATTAGAACCTGTGAATGAATCTGCTTCTTTTTGGAGGCAACATTGTTCTTGGTCACAAGAATGCACACAAGATCTGCAAGTTCTTGCCAAGTCTGGGGAGAGAAAAGATTGACTTGACCTTCGCTTGCTTATACACTGCCCGGCCGAAAAAAAAAAGGCACCGTTTGGAAATTAATGAACAAATTCTATAATTGGATCATTATTGCGGTTATTAATATGTTTCAGCTGGCAATAATCATTTTAACCCTGACTGATGAAGCGCGTCGCTACTCATTTCTTAAAAAATCATGTCGGAAGACACATCCCCTGATGGTGGAAAAGATGTTACAGTATTTCAGAACAGGCAAGTTATTGGCCTGTATTTTGGCAAAGAAAACCATGAATGACAAAAACAAGTATGAGGAATCATTTTCACAAACAAATTTGCCATCACAAAGTCCTGACCTTAAACACATTAAAAGTTATTGGGATGTGCTCAAGAAAGACCACCGAGTGGTTCAACCATTATGTCGAGAAGACAAGATCTCGGCCAGAAATTATGGCATTTCTGATCGAAAATAAATGTTCTGGCATTGCATATAGTTGTCAAAACAATGACAAAACAAATATGCACTGTAATCAAGGCTACAGGGGATCCAACTAAATATTTGAGTGTGCGACTTTTTTTTTTGGCCAGGCAGTGTATGTTGAAAGAGTCAACAGCATGGCTCCTTCACATTAATTAAGAGTTCACGTAATGATTGTATTCCTTTCATGCTAACTCAGAGTGACTTAATTACTCACCCTTATTGTAAACCTTTACAAATCCCATTCATTGTTTAACCCTTTCTCTCCCGATATTTCCCAAGAGACTTTTTCCTAGTTGCAACAAGTGAGCAGAAGGCTTTGGGGTTAAGTTTCAAGTCGTAATATAACTTTGAGATCCTGGATGATGAAGTTTTCAAAATATAGGCCACCTGCCCAGCATGTCTGTAACCATGGTGACATAATGTCCTGTCAATCAAAAAAAAAAAAAAAACAACTTTATTTTTTGGACCCATTGAATTGTATCTCTGCAGGGGAAGCGTTAATACAAAAACACACATTATTCTTTTAGTGTTCTGCTTCATTGACTAGCGAGTCGCTCCAGTCTCTGAGAATAAGGGCTATAACGGTTCATGGATGATCCATGGTCCGTGCGGATCACTCCCCAATCCGCGGCATGTCACATGAGCCGCAGATTGATTTCTTGACGCCTGATGGGTTTTTGCGAAGGGCAGTATATACAGCCCATGGTTTATGCGCCGCAATGGCCCCAAACTTCTCCAATTGGAGAGATGTGCTGCAAAAACAGAAATGAACGCGCTGCAACCACCCAAAAAAATTCCAATTGGAGAAACGCGGTGCAAAAACAGAAACGCATATCCCCGTCAATACAACGCAAGTGCTCCAAGCCGCGCCAACTAGAACAGCTTTTATTTCTGACCTGATAACTGTGAATAGCTATAACTTCGCCATTTAGTTAGCTAGATAGCATTTATATGCACGTAGCTGGCAAACAGTGCATACTAATGCAAGCTAAATGCTAATGCTTCGACTCTAGCTAAGTTACTGAACAAAATAATGGCTATTCACTTATTTTCATTCGCATTACATGCACCCAGTATAACTGTTAACAAGCCAGGCTAGCGAACTACCTAGCTAAGCAAGCAAACTAATTTTAGCTCACTAAAAAGCCTTTTTGCTGACTTAGCTAGTTACACTTGAAGTATGAAAATGCTATCTAGCTAACTAAATGGCGAAGTTATGACTATTCACGGTTATCTGTCAGAAATAAATGCCATTCTATTTGGCACGGCTTGGAGCACTTGCGTTGTGTTCAGGTGGATATGCAACGTTTCTGTTTTCGCACGCGTTTCTTCTTTTGGAGATGTTTCGCAGCGCGTTTGCCCCAGTCGCCCACCGTAACTTCTTGACTAAATAAAGAAAAATAAAGTTTGGTGCAGCAGAGTGGACAGTGGGTAATTGAGATGGCCAGCAGCAGTGGCGAACCCAGAAAATGTGAATGTACCGGTCTTCTTGAAAAAGAATGTGAAGATACAGGTAGATGAGTGAGGCGAAAACTCAGGAACGCTTTCTTTCAGCCCCCCCTCACTTTTTTATAATGTGGAGAACCCAGGTCATTTTTTCATCCATTTTTGCTTAAAGGAAGAAGGTTTCATGCCTCCTGTGCACTTAAATTTATTGAAGATTGGATTTTTTTTCCCCCATTTGGATATCTGTTTAAAAAAAGCCATGGTCATAAAGACACGTTTCTTAAGTATTCTTAAATAATAGAAAGCAAAGCGGGTATCATGCCTCCTTATTGCACTTTTGTTTTATTGCACTTTGAGTATTGCTGTTTTTTCCTTTTTTTGAATTAATGAATGCTTTTATTTAAGAGAAGACATGTTTTTTATGGTAAAACTTGTAATTTTAGCAGGTGCCATCCCTGATGCGTCTTTGTCACTTTTAAAATGCCATGTCATTTTATTTTAAGATTATTAAAACATTTGACCTCTCTAATGTTGTTCCTTGCTTTAAGTGTTCTTTTACTAATACACTGAAAATGGAAAACAAAATAATATTCACCCCTTCTGTTTTAAAATTTTAATGATCGGAAAAATGATCTGATCCGTGGCACAAAAACCGTGAGATGATCCGAACCCTGAAATGTGCGATCTGTTACAGCCCTACCGAGAATGAAAAATGTGTAATATGAATGATGATGCACCTTGAAGCTAGGCCAGAACAACAGAAATCTTCCCTGATACTACGGTTATCTTAGAGGAAACAAACCTGTAGGGAGGGAGGGGAATCGATTTGATTGACATAAAATGCGGAGGTGCTTTCCTAACGACGATGGAATTTGAACATGCGTGAAAGGATATTGATTGGAGGAGCGTGAATGATTGACAGGCATATTTAATCAATATCACGCCTGCTGGCGCACACGGACATCTTATTAAAAGGTAAAATCTTTTTACAGGTAGTGGATGAAAAGAATGTTCAGAATGAAAACATGACATTTTTTACAATTTTATCATTTCCATTGAATATTTACAGAGAGACATTATTTATGGTTACTCAGAATTCTCAGAAAAGGAAAAGAGAATTTTGATTATTGCTTCTCTTCAAATCTTCCTGAGTAAATGGTCTTACCATAGGTTCTGCTGTTCGGCTGATCGGCCATAATGTTGGCCATGCTCAATCTTCACGCCTTAAAGGGCCTTCCCAGGTTCATTTGATTTACCTTGTTCCAGCACAGATATGGGTATAATAACATTGCAGTTTATTAGTTCAACACAAAAATATACCATTCCATTGGTTTTTTTTTTTTTACACTGCTACCATGGTATTGACGTTAATAAGCAAAATCACGGTCCGTATTGTGGCAAGCCTTACTCCCTAACCACCCAACCAAATTATTTTTTCCCCATTAGATATGTCATATCTATGCAATCACTTGAGGATTTTTCTATATACTGTGTTTTTTTTTTTTTTTTCCTGGTGGTTTTTCTAAAAAAAATTCCTCAAATGGGTCAGTTGGATGACACATACACTCCCATGAAATTGATGCCTTTGCCCCTATCAGAAAAAGCCAATGTAATTACATGCAGAAAAAATAACCAACAAGTCTACAGTCAAAAATTTGAGGCAATTTGGTTGAAAATTAAAAGTTATCAGCGTCACAAGTGTTGAAAGTCACCAGACTTTAGCTGACTTATAAAATTATTTGAGGTGGGAGAGCTTCAAAAAAAGTCATTTTTTTAAACAAAATTGATGAAATTAATGACAAAATGTTTTGATTTTCTTAAAGTACACATCTTAGTGAACCTTACAGGGGAAAAAAGATATCATTTACAAACATAAGTCCAATAATAGATGTAGATAATTCAAACTCGTGTGTGAATTGTCTTGAACTATTTCACAACAGGCACATGCATGAGGTTGCCATTTAATCTGAAAAACAGTTGAATGGTGGTAAAGTAGATGGAGATAATGCTTCAGATCTGTGTGGTAATGTTGTATAGTACAACGTACAATCCCACTGTAATCTTAGGTATAAAATAGGAATGTCAACACATTCTCATCCCGGCTCGTAATATAGTGACGCCACCTGACCAAGTGTCGATATATGACGCAAAAGGAAGCTTCTGGCTTCTTTATTTGATGCTTAGGGTTAGGGTTCGGATTAAGAGCTAGGGGTTAGGACTCAGGGTTTGTTTCAAACTGGCGTCAAATAAGGACGCCAAAAGCGTCCTTTTGAGTCGCATAATCAGCGCTTGGTCAGGTAGCGTCAATATATGACACATCAGGATGAGACTAGGCTTGAAATGTTGAAGTCGATAGTTGTTTTAGACGTGATTAAAACTGAAAAGTGCGCAGTGAGTGCATCCTTTCAATTTAAATCTCCTTTCTAATTTAATTTGTCATGGAAGCGGTCGAGTCATCAAAACATTTTGTTCTCCTAACGAGCAATTTTCAGCCTAGTGGTACCTCAGTACCTCGGTGCACTTGCATTGGGGAGCTTTTTGCTGTGTGGAGACAGGCCGACTGGCAGGAAGGAGTGTGGCTTTTTTGTTTTCATTTGAGACTCTTTCAAGCTGTTAGATAAGGGTTTGTAAATGTTAAATGTTTTTGTTTAAAAAACAGCAGTACATGTGTGCTTCAGTGTTCAGATATACTCCAGCGAGTGACTGTAATTCTGTATTCGCGTTGCGATTCTCAGGTCGATTGCGTGTTTATTGCCTCTCTCGCTTAGGCCTGGAATGCTGTGCATTCCCGCAGGCATACATGATCTGAACTTTGCTGTCACTGGATGTACACGTGTGAGCAGAATTATATTGTTACATAGTCATTTCCATGCTCACACGTGAGGTGAATTCTGTTGCGTAATGATTTGTCTACCTGTGAGATTGTAATTGTGCTGGCGCAGTATGAAAAAAAAAAACCTCTTAGCAACATTTAATGTTGTATTAGACTTAAAACACATTTCTGTCACCCCTTTTCTCTGTAAAACAAAAATTGTGCCACTGCTGTTATTTAATTTTGACTCATTTCTAGATTTGTTTATTGGGTAGGAAAATTCACTTGTCAAGTACATGGTGACCAATATTTTTCACTTGTGAGAGAAAGAAAAATTAAGAAATTAATCCCTTAAACTAACTTTTCACTTACGTTTTCCCTTAAGTGGGCTCAAAGTCAGAAAAGGCATTTTTAAATATTGTAGGACAAAGTCACGTACATGTTGTGAATTTGCTGTTTGCTGTACTTCATCGAATGTTCACTTTGAATATTTGAGAGAAATATTCAAAACCAGGACACCATGTTTTCATAGCCACAGCATTATATCAAACAAAAAATATCTAGATCTTGTACATCACTTAATACACATTTCCCTGTAATTCAGCAGGACATATTTGGGGTCTTTGGAAACTTTGGGATCACCACTAAAATTTAAAATAGACCTGAAGTTCCACAGGTTTGAATACAGCAGCTGCATTTGACAGACCCATATATGGATCCGTAGGATTAATGAGGTTAAGTCTCAGAATGAAATGAAATTACGTTAAGACACTTTTTACAATGTGTAAGGTTATTGCCGTGTACAGACAAGGTTGGTTTTTTGCTGTTTTGCATGCATTCCCCTACACACGTATGATTGAAATTCTGCTGTTGTGCGTTTATGTTCACACAAACATATGACTTGAATCCCACTGTAGTTTTCGCTGCGAGCCTTTGACCGAAACTTTGCAATTGACTGTTTACACTTGCCTGTTGGTTAACCCAAGACCTTCAGGGGTCAAAATGACATTGGGAAATAAATCGTTCTCTCTGCGTTTCAGAACTGGGGGAAATTGCGCCTGGAATGGACAGAGTGTTACTCTGATCACTGCTGGTGAATACACAACAGACGGCGCCTGTGTTCTCTTCTGAAATCTCACCAGCCTACGCTTTCCTGCAGCATTACGCTGGTGCTTAAAATTCTTTACTTCCTGTTTGATTAATATAACTTTCATAATAAACGTCCTCGCCAGTTTGTTCTCCAAAAATATGAGTTTCAAGCTGTTCCCTCATCTGGTAAATAAAGGAAAAAAGTCAAGTTTCTTTTTTTCATAGTTAGGAATGGCTTTGCACAGAAATGCCATTATAAGGGAGATGTAAGATGGGATGGCAGTAGAGTGTGCCCTGCCATCGTATCCTTTCGAGGATCAATGTTTTGATTGTGTCTGAGTGCAAGAGTTTGAGTTGCTACACCTAAGACTACGGTAAAAAACTGGTAATAGACAACAGCGAAAAGGCTAATGTGCTAGTTCCGCTTACAGATGTCTCTCGGATTAGCTGTGAAGTCTGGTTCTGCCCCCATTCCTATTTGAGTCAGTGATGTACTCAAAGTGTGTCAAAAGGCTACCACAAGTCCAGAAAATGGCGTCGGAGATATTAGGCAAAGGTTGTTCAACCCCGCACATCACAAGATCATCAAAATACGGGATTGAAATGTTTTTAACGAGTTCTTAGAATTGGAACAAAAAGGAATTCCAAAAAATCTACTTTCAAAGGTTCAAAGGCTCTGCTACTCTGTGACCTAATTGCAAGATGCCTCTCCAGGGCTCGACATTCCGGAAAAAAAGGCACTTGCCCACTGGGCCAGAAGATTTAGTATATATCCACTGGCCACACTCAAAATTCACTGGCCCGGATTATTGCGAGCGCATTACATAGGCTAATGCAGAGCTCCCGCTGGCGCTCGTCACTACCGTCATTGATAAACTTAATCCATCAGTGACGGGTATAAAACAGTGGCGTCGCCTGCCCGGGGTATTCGAAGATGTAGATCCGAGTATTTTTTTCTTTAGCACTGAGTAATTCTTCACTTTGGGCAGTTTGTCGCAGCACAACACTAGTGTAACGAGACGGCACTGTAATATGCACATTTTTACCTTCAGTGTACCGAGGCAAGAAAGACTAATTAGAGAGGTTTATTAGGAAAATACGTCCAAGTACTGCCGTACTGGCTGAAAGATCTCTGCTGGCTTCATATACCTAATACTGTTCTCACACCGTCCTTTAACGAGAGAAAATGAATACACGCTGATTTTTTTTTTTTACTTGTAAAACGCTAAAATCTCCAGATACACTGACAAGATCAGTCAGGAGGATCTTATTAATGAATAAGTAACACTGTGTTCTTACGCATTCGTGAGGTCACAAAAATTATTTCAGAGGCTAAAAGTTTCATTCCATTTCCTCAGTAAAGTTAATTTGGGTAAAAGCATCGTGCTGTATTACCGGTTGATCTATTTCACTATCTCAGCACAGTAATGCCGCATAATGTTTTATCAAATAAATTTTATAACCTACATAAAACACTGGCAGCGACGGTGAAAATACAAAAATCATTTAGCACAGCGCGCTGTTAAAATAGCTTACTGTTTCATGATCATTTAATTGCCTTTTTCACCTGCTCAGAAAGTCCAGTTTTGGCCCAGGACCCAATCCCAGCAATATAGATTTTCCTCCTTCATCCATCGTGTGTAATTGCTGGTGTTGGAATGCCTCTCAAAAGCCTTGGTTTTTTGCGTCAAATTAAGGTCTGGTGTTTGTTTTCCCATGCTGATCAACTACAACTTCTTATTGAATATTAATCTGGAAAATGAGCGTAATAAACTTGAAACGATATCCACAGCAATCAAGAACCAACAACTAAGGTTAGCTCGCTTGGTTGTTTACTGCCAATTTTTTTTTTTTTTTTCTAGCTTGTGATTTGCCTGGGGGACAGCTGGCAGAAGTTGTCATAATATTTGCGATATCAAAGCCCTTCCATTCATAGGGGAAATATGATTGGACAATTTTACTGTCATTTGAAATTAATATTGCTTGGAGCCGAGCCCTCTGTAAATGCACAGTGGACCCGCACCATTTCCTTCCCAGCAACTCCGGGGCGGGGGGGAACAATTCAAAGTATTTAGGCGTAAGAGACACAACTTACTTCAACCATGCATTAAGACAAGTAAGAACTATCAGCGAACAGTATACCTACATTCAAAGGTCGCTAAACACACATTACAAAGGTCTGCACATACTGATTCGGCAGCAAGTTAACTAGGAAATGTTAATTGATATTGGAAAAATACCCATGGCTAAAATGACTAGCTAGCAACAATATTATATTATTTTTTTCCATCAGCGTGCAACATGCTTGTAGCTAGTCAATATAAGTAAGGTAACTGGCATGAATTTACAATGTAGCCTACAATAGGCGCTGCCAGTAATCAAGCTACCGGGCTGTTAAGTCACAATATGAATGTCAATTCCAGTAACCAATCTAACTTTATAGTCAATGACAGTGTAATAATTTATATCTGATAGGAAGTGTTGTGCAATAATGTCTGATGCTTCTCGTGAAGATATCCTAGTCCAATCACCTGTGGCTAATTTGACGCCAGCGAAATTATCTATTTGCAATATCAGTATCTTCGAACTATTGGCTACCTAGTTTCCGTAAAACAGAAGAGACTGCAAAGTGGCAGAAAAGATTGGGATCCGTCAGACAGTTAAATAGACATTTCCTATAGCTAATTCTAATTCTAGCTGGCTATATTCACTCGCTCAAGCAAGCCTTTAACAAGTGAACGAAGCAAAAATAAATTGACATGGTCAACTGCGAGAAGTCATTACTTAGAAACACAGAAAAGTTACCTGGGGTATATTTCCCAACAACGCTGTAGCTGCCAACTTGCATAGCTGCAGCCTAGTAGCTGATATCATTAGCGACTCAGCTTTTGGGAAATGCACCCTAGGCTGGCTAGATAACATGTTAAATGAAAACTTGTAGCACATTCTCGATTCCCAACGTAGAGCTGGAGCAAACTAACGTATTACGCTGGCTTGTTCCTGGTTCTGATTCGTGTCATAGCCAGAATAAACGCGTGCGAGTTTTTTCAAATTGTACCCCCTACCCAGTTTCCTTCCCAATGAGAATTCCAACTATGACCGTTTCAAATGCGCTTTCATGTTTGGAGGAGTTATCACATACACCGTCCATAAGGAAGCTGTTACTGCTCGTCCAGTTCCTCGAAATAAACACTCAATGATCTTCATGCACAAGATATTGTGTGTGCAAGATCTTATGTGGAAGAATCCTAACCCCATTTTAATTTCTTGAGCTGAGATGGAGGAAGTAATGTCAAGTTTGAGTTGCGCTTTGCGTGTTTATACCGCAGTAAGATAAATACATTTTTTGAAAGCGATTTTATTTGTTAGTGGCCCAACCGGACCAGTGAAATGCGAAGTGTGGTGGGCCGTACCGGCCCGGAACGCCTAAAAAACTTTGCCGGGCCATCGGATCAAAAGGAATGTCGAGACCTGCTCTCCCAGGCAAAATGGCGCCTGCTCCTCTGCACCTGCCCTGAGAAGATCCACCACTGAGTCTTCTTGAGCCCGAACGGAGGAGAGCCGCTGTATTGGGTCCTTAAGGGATGGAAAGCTGACATAACTGAGGATGGGAGTGGGAATATAGAGTGGATGTATGGCTGAAGAGTCGGTGGTGTAATGACACGGTAAAACCCCATCGAATCCTCAACCCCGCACCCCTTTCCCTGCTTCGGTTTAATATTCAGGGCTTACAACAAGGTGGATTAAATTGAATTTAGCCGAGCAATACCTCAGTAGAGCTCAACATCTGCAGTTTATTTATATTGGAATGCTTCCCTCAAAAGCTGTCTGAAGATAAAAATTTCACTATGCGAGACTGGATGTTTCCAAGTCTCCTTCTGGTGGTACACAGTTTCATTTTTTGCATATTATCGCCGCACACTGCCGTTTCCTGTAATTCTCTACAGACAAGCCCTGCCGTAAAATTCAGCTGTTCAGAATACTGTTTGAGTTATATGAGATATGGCCTTCTTTTGTGAGAAGTTTCTCTTAACATATCACTATATCATGAGGCACCCTTGACGTGTGTGGGCTTGTCACTGCACATGTACATGAAGGGTTGTTTTTTTCACAAGGTTAATTAACCACAAGGTTGCCTGTTTTTGATGAAGGGTTGAAGGGCTTTGATTTCTTGTTAAAGTCTGCTGTTGCCTGTTGGGGATTTGCTCGATTAATGGAGCACTGCGACTCGTAAGCGGCTGAACCTTAAAAGCAGGGGGTCGCCGAGATCCTGCGAGGTCATCTGATACAGTGAGGAGTGGCCTAATCAGCAGACAGGAAGTCCCAGGGGGCTCGTGACCTGGATGTAATTGATTGGGACCCTGTCACACGGCTACTTACCGCTACCAAGAAAAAAAAAAAAAAAAAGCAACTGAGCCTAGATTCAATCTAGATGGCAATACTTCTCTGAAAAAGATGCAATTTAATGCAAGCTTAGCCGTACACGCAAGGACTGGCCCTGTGGTCATGTGGGTAAAATAAGGCGCTAACGCAACAACAAGCGAACTTTCAAAAAGGCCTGTGAGCTTCAGTCAAAGCCATGTCTATACCTCTGATTCACTTCATAAATTATATACGCTGCCTCAACACAAGTATCAAAAAGCATGACTGAAATATTAATAAAAACCTCTGGCAGTTTTTTTCCATGAAAGTGTTATGATGCTATTAGTTGTAGACCCTTGCCGGAAGGGTGCCTTTATTTGTTCCAAGTTTCTAGATTTTTTTTTTTTTTTTTTTTGCTTCATAGATGTATTTTTTCTAAATAAACCAAAGTTTTTGGCTGTTTTTCTGTCGTGGATTAAAAACTCAGAAATTAATCTCCTGGATTCCATAGACAAACCCGCTGAGGTTTTCGTCACCACGAGCTGACATTATGTTCCCATCAAACGCTGGGGAGTAAAACGGCATTTATTCTTGATGGGGAAGTTTATGACACTTTTGATGCGGCTGTGGCTGTTGTACTCTGGCTTTATACTGTAATAACTGAAAGTCGAGGGTGCGCTGACCACGCATCAATATTTAATTTAGGATTTTTACGGCAGTTAAGACAGGTCAGTGGCCATCAATGAGCATGATGTGCTCCTTTCAGTGTCATTTATGACTAGATGGAACAGAAAGGTCACTTCTCATGGGCTTCGATTGCTAGAACTCTTCAGCTGAATGTTGTGCAGAGGCTCATGGGAGAAGATCTCTGCTACAAGCTCGAGGAATTGCAATTAAATGCCCAAACCTTGCTGAGGGAGGTGCTAGAATAATTGCGTCATGATACACATTACAGATCTCGGCCGTAGACTGTATACAGTCAATGGTTTCATTGCGCGAAACTGGTATTCTCATTGCATGTTCATGCTATAGGCAAAGCAAGCAGATTTACATCTTGAAACTGTTAATGTATTTTTTGTTCTGGGGACATAGTCCATGTATGTTCACGCAAAATGACGTAGCTGAGGCCGATGGCTCCGCACTTTTGAAAGACGTTGCTCACTAATGCTACGTAGCTAGCCCTTTCATAGGTCATAACATCCATTCATGGGATGTTAGAATGAAAATGCAAAGACGACAATATTTTTTTCCCCACTGGAAAACGAATGCTCTCAATGGGTCCAATTTATAAAAATTGCATGAACTTCAAACCCAAATATTGCCTACAGTCAAAAAAAAAAAAAAAAAAAAAAAAAAAATGACATGTTTGAGCTACACTGCATACAGTTCTTATTCAGTTAATCAGGATTAACTTGGAATTTTTCGTATTCTCGTCATTTTACTAGTTTTGCTCGTGAATTAGTGTCAAGTTTGTTTCCATAAATTCAAAATCCGCTAAGAGATTGGTATACACATCATTGCTGTGCCTACAGCCCGTTTGTAAATAAGACCCAGTGTGTTTTATCTCCATCTGATTTATTGCCCTGGGTGCAGATTTGTTAATAGAAGGTACTGTCAACAGAGAGATTTTGGGGACAGATCGGGGGCAGGTTATGTCACTGCATTTAACACACTGAGCTGATGACGCTGACTTGGCGGCTTAACCGTGCAGACCCTGGTTCCAAACTGTTCAACATGCCAACTGGAAACTGTACTTCCTAGTGCTGATGTGCTTTTCACAAAACCAGAGTAAAGTGAGTGGCTGACATGTCAGTGATTTGATCCACAGTTTTTCCGCAGTCTGAGCGAGCGGCCCTGCAGTTTCAGGAAGTAGTTACCTCTCCAAACGCATTACTCGAGAATCGCAGCGAAGCGGAGACGCGGCCGGGCGATTCGTGAACCTGACAGAGCGTGATGGCTTGCGAGCTGCCACCGAGTACGTCGCCCATACATATTTAACTGGTACCTGTGAGATGCGTCACTTCATAATAGCTTCCAATTTATCTCCCGACTCTACCAGGGAGGGATTTTTCATCTAGCAGTCTCCTCGCTGTGCTGCTCAAACGCACGGAAGGGCCTGGGTATTCAGTGCAATTGTTTTGAAGGACTTCCAATGCAATACCTGCATTACCGCGAATGCGTTAGTAACTGAAAGGCTGTTATAAGATTGGGTCTGCAACCAAATAACACTGGAAGCAGCAGTGCTGCTTTTTCTGTGAAGAAACCATTACGGCGCCGGCTAGATTAAGTTGGCGGATATATTTATGATGGCAGTCATGTCGTTAAGTGTGCATTTTTATGATGCTGAATTATTACCGTTCATTGGCATAAACAGCATTCATTACAACAGCTCTAATGTGCTCTGCTATAGCTGCAGAAATCCACAATCAAAACAAGCCTGAGCATGTGAAGGTGTAGTTATACTGTACGGGTGCTGATTCGCCAGCTAAACCAGGTGTTCACCAGTCTGTGGTCATAGTTTACCAGTTTATCTACTTAGACACACCAGCTATGACCAGTCAAAGGTCAGCCATTTTAGAATCCTGTTTGGAATTTTCCTGGATTTTTAGCAGGTACGCTCTTGCACAATGTGGCGACTGTAATTGGAGGTTTTTATAGTACTATGCACCAGGTCATCGAGCAATGGCTGAGAGCTCACACTGAGATGGTGGACTTAGTGCGTAAAAATGTGATGTATTTTACTTTTTTCTCCAAATCGAGACAAACATATTGCCTGTAAGGTAACAGTTTGATCCATTTCAAGATTTCAGAGAAAGTCGTCATGCAAACAGTGATGTGAAACAAAACCTTTAGAGGAAAAAAAAAAAATCAGATTTTAAAGTTTTAGTACAGGTCAGAAACACTGAGTAAGACAGACTTCTGAAGTGTAGTAGTGAGCACAGTAGCCCTTACATGAGTTAACAGCTTTACTCAGAAGGTCACTGGTGAGCACCAGTCCAGCTGACAGTAGAAATATGAGCGTTAAATATTTTGCTTTTCTATCCTGAGGAGCCAGTATCCTCAGGTCCATGTTGTGTCTGCCCCAGTCAGTGTGGTCCGCACTGCGGCGTGCTGATGAAACACGGATTGCGTGCGGCTGTGTAACGCGTGGGGGTTACGCAGCGGGACCTCTTAGAAGTCCAACGCCAGCCTCGCAGGAGGTACTCAGCGAAGCGTTCGGAAATCAGAAGGACGGCTACGCTCGGCTTTGATCGCCTCAGGGGGGCCGGGCTAATGCGTTCGGCCACACGCGGGCAGCCAATCACGCGGAAGGTTGAGGCGCAAGGGGTGGGCTCAGATGTTTTTGACGCGACCTCCTTGCCACGATAGGTTGCGCGGTCGGCATTCATTTCCCAGCGATGTTGGGTGGCACTGATAGCAGTCGTGCTCGGCGGAGTAGAAACGTGGTTTATGGCCCTTCCTTTAAAAAATGCCCACTTCTTCGTCCGCCATTAAGTTCTCAGTGGCGGACCTACCGTCTCCTCCGCTGGGGCGTTCCATCGATGAGAGGTAAGCTGGACGTGGGCGTGTGAGGGAAGTCTGTGGCGGGAAGAACGGTGCGACTCCGGTGAGTGCAGTATTCGGTGAGAGGTTGTCTCCCCACTTGACCGAACTCCCGCTTCCTGACAGATTGATGTACCGAGCTGCCCCGCGCCGTACAAACAAAAGGTGAAGTGGGTTCCTCCCTGCGGAGCTGTACTAGAAGTGTTCGTGCACCCCCCGCCCCACCAATACCCCTCCCCCCCCCCCCAGCAGCCAGCTTCCTTAAACAGCGTGTCCTTCAAGCCTATGGCAGAGTATAGGCCAGACAGTGCGGAGGAAGTCAGTGATTCTCATGCATTTATTTATTTATTTTAGCTTTACAACACGGCATAAAATTGCGTAGCATAGCGTAGCGCTGCATGTAGTTGCATAATATAACCCCTTAAAAACTATGGACCCATATATGGGTCTGTAAAATGCAGCTGCTGTATTCAAACCTGCGGATCTTCAGGCCTATTTTAAATTCTAGTGGAGATCTCGAGGCTTCCAACGATCCTAAATATGTTTTGCTGAATTACAAGGAAATGCTCATGAAATGATGCACAAGATCGAGATATTTTCAATTTGATGTAACGCTGAAGCCATAAAAACATGGCGTCTTGGGTGTGAGTTTTTCCTCAATACTGGCGTGATGTAGCTTCAGAGAAGCATTGCAGCCAGCAGATACAGAATATGTATGTGACACTGTCCTACAATATAAAAAATAAAAACACTTAATTTCTGCCTTTGAATGTACTTAAGGGAAACAATATCGAGGGATAATATGCATTAGCATTACATAACATAGCATATCGTACCACAACAAAACATACCATTGGAAAACAGAGATATGAGCACGCCATTCAGCCCAACAGTACTTACCATTTTCCAAACATTATGCCAGAACAAACTCTCAGCTTAATTCAGAACTAGATAGTATCAAACCTGGTCCACTATTTCACATGGCGAGCTACACCACGCTATGACCAATCTGTGCAACCAAAACTGATTGCGTTTTCCTTACATTAAAGCGAACCTAATGCTTGGTTTACCTAAAAGGTAGGCTAGTATGTATAGCATTGCATCAAGCAAGGACTGGTGATTTGCTGGAATACGTCACATGATTCACCCAAATTGACATTTTTGTAAATTACACTTTGTACAAAACCCAGTCCTCCAGGACTAAGCTGAGGTTACATCAGTGAAACCCGCCTTTTTTCACCGTTTGAGCTAGAAATACTGCTTTGTTTTGAGTTAATGTTGCTGAACATGAGAAATTCACTCAACCTTTGTGCAAACTTTGAAATGAGTCACAGTCTCACCTCATTTGCATTCTTATCGTATTCAGCAAAAAACAGTAATGGGGGAAATTCATTGTTCCTGTATTTGTAAAGACCCTCTAGAGCACTGATTTCAGAGCAGTTCCCCTGCCCACCTCCTCACCTCATCCATTTTAAGCATAAAGACCAAACTGGTCCAAGATCAGCTCTCTTGAGATTGACTTTGTTTATTTTTGGTTTTTGCACTTAGGAGAATGCTTCAGCGTTACGGCACCCATGTTCAGGGTGATTTACAGTTTTCTTCATGCCGATGGGCACTGACACATGGTGACTGCTGACCTGTATTGTGTTTCCATAATGAAAGTAATACATAGCTGTATATTCTCACCCATTTATGATTTTATACTCACATTATAAAAATGTTTCCATTATGAACAAGACCTTACAGATGGTGCACTTGTCTTGGCTTGGCTTACCGTGGAGGAACATTTTTATGAATGCATTTCTCATTAGAAAAGTGCAGTAAATAGGAACCATCATCTCTATTCTTCCCAGTACATATAACTCGACATGCCTATCTTACGAGGTGCTGCTCACTCTGAAAAATATAAGTCACAAAAAGGAATGCAGTCTTAAATTTTAGTTATTATTATTTTCATTATTTTTGCCAATAAAGAACTGAATTTCCAATGTAACGAGACTCATTTTAATACTTGCCAGCGGGGTCACAAATCGTAACTTGTCAAGCAAAAGTGACTCAAAACAAGCCAATATTTTTCAAATTAGGGAATGGCCATTTTATATTTCATTACAGGGCTGAAATTCTTAATAGAGCCCTTTTTTGCATGGTAAATGGTGTGAGTTCAGGGTAATTTAGCCTCACAGATGGCGTGAGGGATGCAGGGTCCGTTCGGATGGGAGGACGCCTCCGTTGGAGCGAGACGGCGAGCTGAACCGCAGTGCTGATGGAGGTAATGCCACACATCTGAGTCAGCACTGAGACAGGCCTGACTCCAGTACAAACGCTCAAATGAGCGACATGTTAAAAAAGGGAAATTTAAACAAAATGTGCGCTGGCGTTTATCAAAAGCCTTTTTCCGCTTCATTTTAAATGGCCTATCATAGCTCTCGACGATCAGCAGAAAGAACCTCTCCAGTCACTGGGGTCTAAAACTCTTTGTTCAGCAATAAAGGAAGTCCTCAGTTTTGCTCCAGTCACCTGTGTTATGCTAATTAGCTTTGCTCTTCAGCCAGATGATTAAACTAATTAGTGGAGCAAGCTGGCTTAATTCATTGGTGGAATAAAAACTGTGGCGGACGCTTGTTCTTTCTGACCGCTGGAATTTATCACGTCCGTCCCAAGCAAATATGGGAATCCATTTTGTAAAATGCACAGTTCGCAGTATTTATCACTGCTACACTGCTAGTATGCGTACTTCAGTATGTTATACTGAGGGCATTATGGGGTCTGTGTGTATTCTATGTGTATGTCTTGTGCAGATTAATTGGTTGAAGGTGCTTGTCAATTGAACGAGCAGAATGGAGTGCAAATAGCTGTGCCAAGTGATGTACATTTTACATAACTACCTCAAAGATCACTGCACATACCTTTTAGCCACCTTCATTAATGTCCTTGACTTGTATGATGCAACTAATGTGATTGCATCATCAACAAAGTACGGGAGCTGTGTTGGACTGGCCTGGTAATTCTCCTGTCCTCAATCCCATTGAGAATCTCTGGTCCATCACCAAGTCAAGGCTGCAGCAAAATGACAGCGCCACAAAAGCCAAAGTCATCGACACAATTGTCTAGGTGTGGCATCACGACGAAGAAATCAAGGCAACCTGCAAAAACCTGAGGGGTATTTTAGGTAGGAGGTTCAACAAACTCTGAGTCTAATTCTGAACTCTGAGTTGACTTACTCTGAAATGGGAAACTCTGAGTATCCGGTTCCAGAACAGGTGATCTGAGTTAGTTCAGTCAACTCAGAGTAGGTTCACTCAGACTTACGTGCGTGCACAACCGCTACAAAAAGCCATCATCAATGGAGCCCCGATACCACGAGTCCAAGATTCAAGAAATGATGCTCAGGGGGATGAAAATAACAAACTCAGTATTACTTAATAACACTTTATTTTATTGATGGCCCTATATCTTGGCTTTATGGATTGGTTCATTCAAGTCACCAACTCCTAACGGGTCAGTTTTTATCGCGCCGTAAAACCCTCCGAAACGCGTGAAACATGAGTGATGAAATTAAATGCAACATCAAAAGTACAATTAATAATTGTCATATCTACACCAAATTTTGCTTACAAACTACTACAATATGTTACTTTAAGTGTATAAATAATCAAAAATCAGGGTTGAAAATTTATAGATTTATGAGTCATCGAATATATAGTGCAAAAGGTAAAAGTTAGAAAAAATTGACTCACATTCTTAACTTTACCCTCATTTCCTCAAAACTCATCAGATACTCTTCAAAATCACAGTACTTTGCCTACAGTGTGTCTAATATACAAAACAGTGACCCTTTGCCATCCATAAATTACTTAAACAGCTCAGTCAGGCCCTGCATTGACCCTGGAAAACCTCCCGTTTGTCACTCGCGTTTCACCTCTAACAACATATTCTAAAGTCCACCTCGAAGCACCACTATACATCATTGGATTGTATGCATATCACTCCTACATACACAAAACATGTTCTACTATTAAATTAAGGGCATAAATACACATATCTGGCCCATCTGGGGTTTCCACCATGCCTTTGAAAATAAAATTTAACTCTTTTTCGAGACATCGGCGACTCCGCGCGGGCCAGCTGTTAACTTTAACAGGTGTGGTCAGTTTTCATTTACAATGCATACCGATTACGACTCCGAACTTCACACGCTTTTCTTTACTCAGTGGTTGGAAGCAATGCATGTTTTTCACGATCATTTAAATGACATAATATCATTTGAAACGTCTTATGCAATTCCATTGCTTCCAACTCCTCTGTGCACGAGGACTTCAGTTCTGTGCCAGAATCTACATACTCGTTGATTGAATAATTGCTGACTACAGCAGAGGAATGAAAATATGTCACTTAAACTAACACCGAATGCGTGAAAGTTGACAGGTATGCGTTATAAATGAAAACTGGCCACACCTGGTAATGTTGAGAGTTTTCAGAGTTTCTGCAATGGTATTTTAAATGATTGATTGAAAACAGGTCATGACCAATCATTCTTTTTAAGCGATTGTTTGAGCCTCTGCTGTTCGCAGTTCACGAGCCGCGACTGATAGTGACCAAATATCCAGTCAAAGCCCAAAATACAGCCCCCAGAAATTTTTGATAAAAAAAAGTATGCAGTATCTACATATTGGCTGTTGTGTAAGTTAGGGGTACCATAGGGCCATCTTCTGGTGAAATATGAATAGGCTGGATGGGGTGGAGGTGCCCTTTCTGACGAAAAAATAGAAATTGAAATGCGAGTGACGATGGGAAAATGTACCTAAAAGCAGTGAAGGTATTGCACAATGTTCATTACTTCTGGTCAGGATATTAGAGAAGAGGCCTATCTAAAATACTAACATGAAATTTCCCGGGCTTTGCATATAGAGGTGTGTGGCGGCCATAATCGTAGTAGGTGAAACGTGAGTGACACGGCGTAGCCTTTAGGCCTGCACTGTGGCAATATTATACTACCCAGGATAGGTTTAACACACTAAAACGATTAAAGGTAGGTGTGGTAAGGAATATAACATGGAAAAAGCATGTAATCTAGCGAAATTAGGCCATTTAGGGGGCCAAAAAGTGAAACTTCTGACAAAATTTAGCCATTCCGCCCTTCTTTGGGGTGGGGGGTCGACTCAAAATGCCCAAACATGGCCTAAAAAGGTAGTAACACACTTGGGGCACCTCATTCTACAGAATTAATATCGATTTTCACCCAAGGATACAGGAATTCGAGCTACAGAGGCCATTTTCGGCAAGGTGGCTAGCCGGTCACTCACGTATCACTTTTCCCCAAACCCACGCTAGGCACGGCAAATGGCTTCGTACACGCAAACCAATGGCTGTACTGGCTTGGAAATTTCACTCGCCGATCTGTTTTAACTTATAGAACCCAAAATACGTTTTTTCGGTACAAATTGAGACATCTGCGTACACCCAGACACCCCCTCAACAATATTTTGTAAGAATTTAATCCAAATTCCTTACCTTTCTGAGGAATGTCTCTTGTATATTGCAGTAAAATCTGCCGTAAACTTGCCTCAATCGAAGCTTGAGATCCTCTGAGTTATTTACGAAGGACCCTGGATGTAGTTTACTTTCGCCAGTTAACAGGAAGTCGTTTTCCTCTTTCGCGACATTTTTGGCGCCGGATGATCACTCACGTTTCACTCACTGAGCAACGCCCCATAGAGCCAACCTGAATTAATTTTCTTTATTATTTTACATTTAGGGTTGCTACGTATACCCTATAACTTTGTTTGGATGGTAGGAAGTAAAGAAATTAGCAGTAGTTTGCTCTGTATATGGGTAAATGTCAGTGAAACATGAGTGACGAGGCCGGTGTTGAAAAATAGTTTTTTCAAGCTGGCACAGGCTCAGGTCAATGTATGTAAAAAATATTTCTATGAACATAACCCTAATAGGGACCCTCTTGGCTGGATGTAATATGAACAGTGGGACTACCTTCTTAGTATGCTAGTTGATGGTCTAAAAGTTTCGTAACTCGGGTTTCAACGAGTTGAAATTCCCATTAAAAGATGTAGGAAAAAAAAAAAAATGTAGGTCATGACATGGCTAAACCACATGGAAATGTTAGATATGACCCCCCACTAAGGAAAAAATAAGTTTATCGTGGTCTAGCACTATTTGGCTTGAAAATAAGGTGAAAATGGCCCAAAAATTCCAATTTTGGGCAATTATTTTAACTTTGGAGTTCAATAACTTGCAAAATTTTGGGTCTACATATGCAAATTTTCCTTCTTTTGAAGCCCTGGATGTTTTCTTTCAAATGAGACTAGAAACAGGAAGAATGGTGCAATATTTTTTTTTCTATAGCTCTCTGAAGTCAAAAAGACCCTAAAATAGGCCAAAACATCATTTCTTGGATTGACCCATATATATATATATACATATACACACACACACACATACACACACACGCGCGCGCACACACACACAGTATATTGGCACTCAGTTCAGCTTAATCGGCAGGCAGGGTACCAGTGTAAATATTTACATAGACCACTAAACTTCAACACATGAAATGAATAGCTGTACCCGCAGTAGAAGGTGTCACACTTGGGGCTTGCCGCCTACTCCGAGAAACCGTGCAAAACAAACTTCTCCAGAGAGAGTTATTCCACTGCCGGGGGTTTCCTTTGGGGTAGAAATGCACATGGCGCGCTCTCACCGGCTCTCGTCTCGACGCAAATCCGATTTGAGCCGAGCGCGTTTTCCCACACAGCCGGGGTGCGAAAGTGCACGCCGTGTGATCGGCTAATTACGCCGAAACTCTAGAATCTTCAAGAAGCCGATCTGCCTGCCAACAGCGACCTGCAGGAGGAGGCGGTCACTGGGGAAGACCGTAGTTGTGATACTCGAAGAGACGAGAGATCAAAAAAATGTTTGGAAAGTATTTGTTTGTTTGGAGAGAAGACAGCGCTACCAGCGGAGTGGAATCAGAAATTGTTAGCAGCGGCATGAAATAGATGCTTTCATTACAAACCTACGTATATTTAATTTATCTAATTTATTTATTTATTTATTTATTTTTGCTATAACTCTTTGAAAAGCATTTTCTGTCACTGAAGACCTCAGTGCTGCAAGTGCTTCAGTCACATACTTTTCCTTTTGGGAAAATCGAGGCTGTAGA
Organism: Gymnothorax javanicus; assembly: GCA_029692085.1. NCBI lineage: Eukaryota > Metazoa > Chordata > Actinopteri > Anguilliformes > Muraenidae > Gymnothorax > Gymnothorax javanicus. The sequence continues at coordinate 122,279,695 of CM056198.1, forward strand.
CTCAGGTAACAAAAAAAAAAAAAATAAAATCCCATCCTTATCTCACAATGTGTGAAAATCTGGCTATACTTTTAGCACTAAGGCTCTTCAATTTCTTATAAAGTTCTATTCCAGTGTTCCAGAACTCCGGTGTTATCAGTAACGAGTGCTGAGTCATCTGCATTATTTTATAACATTGGTTACCAGCCCTGTTCCTTGAGATCCTCCATTGTAAAGGTTTTCACTCCAACCCTGATATAGCAGGCCTGATCCTACTAGTTACCTGCCTAGCCGGATCTGTAGCTGTTAATTGAAGTGTGTTTTAATTTTGGCTTTGAAAACCTACTGGACAATAGATCTCCAGGTATAGGGGTGGCTACAACTGTTTCAGAATGCTCTGTTAATAATTTTAGAGCGTCATGTCTTAAATGAAATTACATTTCAGGAAGTACCTGCCTTGGCACAATTTCTCTCCAGAGCCAAGCGCTAACGATCGTGCTAACGACCACTGCATTTTTGATGATGAGCTTGCGAGGGGCATCCCAGGTTATCCAAGAGCCCCGGCGAACGCAGATGTTCCAGGGAGCTGCGTCGCTGGCAGATGGGTGCCGTGGGCCGGTTGTTAGGAGCAGAGCTTGTGTCCGTGAGACGCAGAGGGAAAGAGTCACGCAGCTTTTGTCAGCTTTTGTCTTATTACGCAACAAAAACACTCCATCTTTGCGAGCCTTTGTCTTGTCAATGTTTTTTTTATTTTTTTACTCTCGAGTAGAAAACTTTTTTAACCCTTTGAAAAGTGCGTATTCTTCAATTTCCCCCCAAATTCTTCACTGTTCTAGCACTATCTGGGTAAAGATGTTTTGTCTGCATTCTTGGCCAGTAATCTCGACCTCAGTGGCTTTGAAACAAGTTGCACATCACTTGAATGCATGAAGACCATTTTAATCAAATGCTTGTGATCGTACTCCTTAAAGGGTACATTTTTTTGTTTCTTTGTCATGATTATTGTCCTCAGCACAGCGGTCTGAAACTGATCCATAAGAGGTCCAAGAGCCTGTAGGTTTTTATTCCAGCCGAGCAGAAGCACACGTAATGCGGCTAATCAACTGTGCAGGCTGGGATCAGTTGATGATATTAGTTCCATCAGGTGAGCTTCTGCTCAGGTGGATTGAATCTGCGGCCCCTTGACCTTTTACGGAGCAGTTTGAGACCCCAGCTTTTGCTTGTCTTGAAATTAGCATGCTGCCTTGCCTCACCTTTAATGCTCCTGTCTTATTTAGCCGAGAAGCAACAGAAATAAGATTTAAGTCTATGATTAAAATAAAAACAACATTATTTCTTTGTGGTTTTGGCTACACGTAGCTGTTGTCTTTTATTTGGTCATTTTCAGTACACAGTCTCACCATCATTGTACGACGGCGTTCGGAAATGTTAGGAATGAAACGTGATGCTAGCGTTCCCTTATAACGCCACCTCTTCGTACCGTGGGTAGTGGCGTTAAGCGTGGAAGTTTTCGCCGCAGCTGTTAGCGCACAGCCGCATGCGGCACGGAGACGAGCAGGTCTTATCTGAGGCTGATGGACATTTACACCGGCCGACAGGCTATTCTCTCAGGTATGCAGATGCTTATTTCTCCAATGTGTGATGCCAGATGGTGCTGCAAGTTCACAAGCAGGCTCTCACTATGTCCGCTGAATACTAAGAGTCTGGTTAATCCTGGGAGAGCATGCATTGCTATCCCCTCTCTTACCTTGAGCTGTCAGTGACAGATAATGTCCAGGCAGTTGTGCGCTTCGGGGCACACTTGTGATGCAGAGCTGCTAAGTCTTACGACGGAGAGGCCATTAGAGATTTGAGCTACAGGAGCAGGAATTCTCTCAATGCTAGAATATGTAAAGTTATAATCCCAAGTAGGCCACTGTCGTCGCTTCAGAAAGCCCCTATTGGATGTACAAGAATGAGGGCTGTCAGCCCATGCACTGTTTTTAGAAAATGGCGGCATGGAGGTTGACTAGTTGTGGGTCCTTTCGACAGCTGATTTTGGGAAGTTTTTGAACCAACTCTATTACCACCCAATAGGTTTTTCCCCAACCTGAATCTACACATCTAGTTCAAAAATTAGAGGTCAGCATGATGCTCTTGATCGAAGGAATTAGCCTTGCCGGACTGAGACCTAAATTAAGCTCAACAGGATGGTATAAGTCTCCAGGAAGTGGGTTGTTTATTGCCATTTTGAGGCTGCTCTCTCTCTCATGTTGACCGAATCGTCCCAAACGACCCATTAGGGCAGCTTTTATTACACCTTTTAATATCAGGGCCTAAATTAGAAATACTTTTTTTTAATGACAGAACTCATATTAGAAAATTTGTTCCTTGAGGGGATGCTTTGAATACCCGTGCTAGCATAGCCTAGTGGTCAACGGGCTCGTTCTGGGACCAACCTCATATACTCCTGCTGCCAGTTTTTGGGCATCAAACTATAGTTTAAGAAAGTCAGTGCTTGCGGTAAGTTTAGCAAAATGCTGGCGCAGCAGAACTGACGCCATACCGCTAATGAGCCTAAACCGGCTATTTTCTGCTGACACGCCGGGCTTCGCTCTTGATTTAATCTTGATTTTCCCAGGTAACCTCTGAGGGTGCAGTCAGGGCGGTTAGCTGGACTGTTCTCTTAGGGTTTCCAGCGTTGAGGTCAAGTGATGTCCACACTATCGCCGACAGTTGTATAAGCCAATGATAATTCACTGCTTTAGGCGGCAAAACAGAACTGGTGTCTGGGGCAGCCAGAAAAATTCCTGAAGGGGCCAGTATTATCCTGCAAACCCCACTGGATGTGTCCCTGAATAGATCATGATTTCTGTACACGTTAAGTCAATGCCACTAATACCACTCTCAAAAGTAAGTTACGTAGCTATGTGCTTCCCAGTTTTAAGTTTTATTGAATCGGGCTCTTAGAAATTAATCATAAGCTACGTAGCACACTTGTGTGGAACCAGCTGACTTACCATTTCTGAGCACATCTCACACTTTACTTTTTGAGTGCATGGTAAGGATGCATGGAAGAAAATGAATGATAAAGTTCTTAATGACTTTGAAACTGTCCCTGCAAAAGTTGAATACCATTTTGTCCATTCCTTTCTGTGCTACTTGCTTTTGTTGGCAAAGTGTTCCCAAATCAGTAATGACACTGTCACATTGAGCAGCAGACACTTGTATTTTGTAAAATAAAGCCGTAGCATTTCTTTGCAGGACCAGTGCTATGCTTTTGCTCAGTTTACATTGGAGAGCAGTCATAGGTTGTCAATGGATAGTGATCCACTATGCTTGGTGACTGTAAGCCGCGCACCACCAATCTCACTGCTTGCTTCAGGGTGTCTCTTGATGAACTCTCCAAAATGTGCTTTAGAACACAGAGAAAACATTTGCTTTTAATTCAAAGTCTGATGTAAGGATCAGTCAGGATCCATGTTTGGAAATGTGTTAAAATGTGCAGTGTGATATACTACTGTGATGCTAGTCAAATTGCATCCAGCTGTCTTCTTCTTCATCACTTTCTTATCACAGCTGTGAGGGAATTTTGGAGGATAGTATGCAAAGGGTGTCCAGCTATACTCTGTGATTCAAGCACGACTGGAAAAAAAGCTTTTTGCTCGTGGTACAGGAAAGTTTTTTTTGCAATTCAGTGAACTGTCACTGAAGCGCCCACAGACTGCTTTAGTGTTATTTTGACTCTAAAATCAGTTAGTGAATACTTAGCATTTGGTCCTTTTAGTTGGGCTATACTAGAATGGGAACTTGAACTGTAATCAATTTCATATTCCCAATTTTAAAGCTACTGATAATGAAGTTATGTATTCCGCTGTCTGCCCTGGGTCACTTCACATAACAAAAATGGAAGGCAACCCTGTAAGCCAACTGATTATTAAATCTTATTGCGCTAAAGGCAGTGAGTTCCTTAGACAACCCCTCTCTCTCTCTCTCTCTCTCTCTCTCTCTCTCTCTCTCTCTCTCTGTGTGCTAAAGAACTCCTCTTTTACCCTCTCAGCTTTCACTGTTGGACAGGATAGTTTGCAAATCACATCTTGCCCTTTTCAGTAATTAGCGTCTAAGTGCAACTTTCACTGGAAATTATCCTGACTATAGCTGTTTTAAATGAGGTGCGTCTCCAGCGAGAAGCTTAAGTGTTCAATTACTCTGATGTACTGGAGTCCGATGTGTCCGAGACATTCTGTCTCTACCCCTCTCTTTCTCTCCTCCTCTCCCAGTCTGTCTTTCTCTCCCTCCCTCTCTCCATCTATCCCCCTCTCCCATCCTCTAACTCTTACTTCCTGTCCCTCCATCTGTTTCTTTCTTTGTCCTCCTCTCTCTCTTGCCCTCTCTATTCTTCTCTCTCTCAATCTCCCCCATCATCCTTTTCTATCTCTCTCCCTCTCTCACACATGCTCTTACTTTCTCTCCCTCCCCCTTTCTTTTAATTCAATTCAACTGAGCTTTATTGGCATGACGTAGATGCATACATGTTGCCAAAGCATGAACATTTGCCGTGAACATAGGAACATAATATAAATGTACATATAATTTGCTTAAAAAAAGTTACAAAAATAGCATATTAAGGAATAAATTAATAAAATGAAAAAATGTGTGTCTGTGCATGCGTGTTTTTGTGCATACATGTTTGTGTTGAATGGGTGTGTGTGTGTATGTATGTTTGTGTGTGTGCGCGTTTGTGTTATGTTTGTGGGATTGTGTTTTTGCTCGCGCACATTTGGGTTGAGTGAGTGTGTTTTTGTGTATTTATGTTGAGTAAGAGTGTGTTTATGTTTGTTTTTGTGCGCGTGCGTTTATGTTGAGTGAGTGTGTGTCTTTTTTTAATGCATATTTGTCTGCGTTGAGTGATGTGCATGTGTATTTGTGTTGAGTGAGTGTGTTTGTGTGTGTGTGTTTGTTTTTGTTGTCATTAAGTTTAACATTTTCCCTCTGTGTCCCACTCTCTCCTTACCTCTCATGCCCTCTCTCTGTTCTACTCTTTCTTACATTCTGTCCATCTATCTCACTATCTCACTCTCTACTATTATCTCTCTCATATTTTCTTGGTCTCTCTCCCTCCTGTTCCCTCTCCCTCTCTCTCATTCTCTCTCCCTCATGCGTTCTCTCTATTGTTCTTTCCCTCTCTCCCTCATGATCTCTTTCTCGTTCATTCTCTCTCTCTATCCCATTCTCCCCCACCTGTTCTCTCTCTCTCTCTCCCTCTCCCCCAGTCTCTCGGCATACCTGTTTGCTGTTGGCGGTTTGCGATTGGGCGGCAGCCAGCGTTAGCGTTTGCCCAGGTGCGAGGCCCGCCAGGCTTTGCGTTCGCCGCAGGCCTTGTGTCGCCGCTCGACGGAAACTTGTCCCGGAAAGTGTTTTATTTCATTGTTTATTTCCTGCCTTTACTCCTTCCCAATTAGAGGCGCGTTTCTTTGCCAGGTTGTCTCGGCCAGGCTGTCCCTCGGGCTGGGTTGCGCACGGCTAGCCAGCCGCGGCGGGGAGATAGCGAAGCGTCGCATTATGCACGGTCATGCCTCCCGGCCGTTCCCGCGGCTTTTTCATTTCCGCCGGCAAACAGTGCGGGCCAGCGGTTCGGGAGAGCGCTCGGGATTTTTGGCTCATTACAGGATGTGTTCTCAGGAATTTAAGCGGTGAAACCGGGCTGTGGATCGGAGTTGGGGGGGGAGAGGGTCTCGGAGCAGGCGTTTTTTTTCCCTTCCGTCTTTGTTTGGGGACACGACCCGAATTACGTGGTTAAAATGCGTCGAAATGAAACTGGGAGCGGCTGGTCGATAGGTGGTGAAGACAGGAGCCGATACGAATGCTATATTTCTACTGAGCGTGAGTTTTCATCTGTCATCAGTACCACAGATATGTGATAGCAGAGGCCTAGTCTACCTTCTAGTGGGTTTAGTGGATTGTTATCATTGATTGATATCATCGACTCATTATTCCTCCACGATGGAGGTTTCGTTTTATACCACAAGACGACTGAAAATGTGCAAACTTACTTTGTTATCTAAAGTATGTGATTTAAGGTCCCCTATTATGTTACCAGATGCACAGCCAATTAGTTATTACTAGCAATTTCAAAATCTTTCCCCTCTTGACATCACAAGGGGAAGTAACCAACCAGAGGCAAGTAGAACTGATCAACTGCAGCCAAGCAATCAATCAGATTTCATTATTCTGGGTGGTCACTGCCCCTTGTGATGTCAGGGAGGGGAGATTTTGCACTGGCTCATAATTGCTAATTAGCTGTGCATCTGGTCACATGATAGGTGACCTTTAAAGTGATCTCACTACTGACCAACGCTATCAATCGAAAATTACGACCCACTGAACCTACTAGTTGGTAGACTGGCCCGTACTATTCTACATCACTGATGACAGATGTTAATGCCCATTCAATCGAGTGGCAACATCGAAAGCAGGTGAGATGGACTGGTGCCAAACCTTGCCCGAGATGCAGAATTTATGAGCAGGAGGTCGACTATAAATATTCATACTTGCCCATGAATTTCGGCAGATGGTTGTTAGTGAATGAACAGAGCCTGTCTTCAGGTACTCCCAATACACCCTACTGTATATCTGCACACGTATATACTGATATTCCTTCTGACTGATGGTTTCTCTAATTAATGCTTATCTTTTCCAACCAAACGATATCTCTGAGGAAAATTGAAAGATATTACAAAATCTATATGAAGCTCAGCAATATAGATGGCTCGCTTATTATAAAATGTATTAAGCAGATTTTTGTAGGGAATTAAAATAGGTCAGTGTGTATCACTGATATTTCAATGTACATCATTTAATATTCACAGAGCAGAAGGGAAAAAAAAACTGATTATGTTGGTTCAGTGATTAATGTGAAATTGGGAAAGGATATCCCAAATTAGAATTAAAATTTTAATTTTGCTGAAAGATCTTCTGATCAAAGGAAAAATGTTTAGCTTTGCAGTCTTTCTCTTTTGTGTTCTGCAACATTGAGCAGATTTAGTAAAGCTCCTCAACTCTGCTGGTCCCGTTTGTGGGTTTTGTGAAATGCAGCTGCTGTATTCAGACCTGTGGAACTTCAGGCCTGTTTTAAATTCCTGTGGAGATCCCTCGGTCTCCAAAAGTCCAAATATGTCCTGCTGAATTACAGGGAAATGTGTATAAAATGATGTGCAAGATCTAGATATTCTGTATTTGATGTAATGCTATGGGCATATGTGTGATGTAGCTTCAGTGAAGCGCTGTTACAAGCAGATACAGGAGATGTGACAGTGTCCTCCTTTATGGATAAAAGTGCTTTTCTAACTTTGGCATACTGAAGGGGAATTCCAAGCAAAAATCCAAGTTTAAGGGATTTTTTTTTTAAAGATTATTTTTTTGGGAAATTTTTCCTTTATTTGACAGTTATACAGTTTAGAGAGACAGGAAGGTTGGGGAGAAGAATGGGGGAAGACATGCAGCAAATGACTTGAGCCGGAATCGAACCCAGGTCGCTGCGGGAAGGACACAGCCTTTATGGTACGCGCGCTTAGACCATGAGCCACCAGGGCACCCAAGTTTAAGGGTTTTTAAATACAATACTGGATAAAAGTATTTGCACATTTATACAAACTCACAAAAAAATAACAAAATATAATATTTAGAATATCACAATTTTAGGATTGATGAAAATAGGCCTATTTTGCCATAACTGCTGAGCGTATTTATGATATATTTTAATCAAGGACAGATATATGGTTCCTAAAGTTGACGCTCAGCACCATGGTGGAAGTTTCCATGGACTGTTACACTTATAGGTGATTCTTCCTCATTATTCTGTCCAATCTGTCTCAAAATGACCTTGATTCAACCGCCCTTACGGTATAAAGGAAATACTTAGTTTACAAGCTCACTGATTAACTACAGCGTCTCTATAAACTCGGCATCCATCCTGTGAAATCAATGTTCCTTTTGACTTCTCTCCATTCACATCTTGCACTGTGCCATCAAAGGTTTTTAAACGAGATAATAACTGCTTATATCTGGCTAAAAACATGGATAAAAATGTGTACAAAAATCTTTGACCAGTAGTGTTTGTTTTTAGAAAATTATATCCAGCTTAGTTGTCTGAAAATAAAGATTCCGTGCACAGATGTCCCTCCCATTCCTGTGCCAAATATTATATCAGTAAATGTGCTAAAGCAATCGTTTCAGAACCCATGATTAATTATGAAGTGATTGTGAGGCTTTGATCGGTGGCAAGACTTGAAGCTTTTCCGTAAATTATGCAACAATTCATCAATAAGTATGTAATTGCACACAAAGTGACAGTAATGCTATTATATTGGTTACATAAAAGCTTTTATGTATTTATTATGTGTTCATAAAGCAAAAACAATTCTTTTTTATCTACTACAGTCCCATTAAAAACTGCATTAAAAATAATTCTGCTATATCTGTACAATCTGCACTGCCAAAAAAAGTCAGCCTCAACAGGAATTTTTGTCTGTACCTAGAATTTAAAACTTACTTCTATCAGATTTCAGATGGTTTATACTGAATTCTTGTCGAGGCTTCTATGATATTTCCATTCTTATTTCTATTTTTTTTTTATGAGATTCAAAAACAAAAAAACAAAACAAAAACACCACTGCAACAGCGATAGAAGTAGTTTCAAGTTTCAAAATATAATTCATCAGGCAAACCGTAACTTAAAGCAAACTAATTAAACCTTAAAAAAAGAGGAAAAAAAGAAATGAACAATTAAGTCTCTACAGAGTGAACACTTAATTACAATGAAATACTTTAATTAGAGTGCATACATTTAAAATAATGCCGCAGTGTGTCTCTAATTTAACGTTACCTTTTTGTTGCCTGGTTTGGGCAGAAACTGTGCTTTTGTGCGCTTAATTATTAGATATAGCTGGTCTTTTGGTTTTTTTTTTGGACAGTGAACATGTCGACAGGTTTGGTTGTAATGTTTAGGGTCACTCCTGCCCGGACGCTTTCAGAGGGGGGGTCATTCTCTCTCCCTGCCATATGCGTGGGCAGATGTCGTGTTCGTGCCACTGAGGCCCGAGACAGAGGAGCTGTCTGGCCGGCAGAAGCTGAGAGATGGTGTTTGAGGGGAGGGCGAGAGGCCATTTGCATTCTCCACACAGCGTCGCCCCAGATTCTTCTGTCGCAGGAAGCACTGGCAAACCAATGCGCCTTCTGTGGCCAAATTGTGTCGATTTTCCGGAGCCTTTTCATTTATCTAATTTCATTTACACCCCCCCCCCCAGCCCTCCCCCCTTTTTTAAGGTCGCCAATCATGTCACGAGGTGCACAGCCAATTAGCTACTACAAGCCTTTTCACAATCTGGTCCTTTGTGACAATACATGGTGAAGTGATCGCCTGGAGGCAAGAGGGACTGATCAACTTCAGCCAACCAGTGAATCAGTTCCTTCATTATTCTGTGTGGTTTCTACCTCACATGATGTCACAAGAGACAGACTTTGAAATGGCTTGTAATGGCTAATTGGCTGTGCATCTGGTGACTTGATATGGGACCTTTAAAGAGAAAGCACTCAGGCCCTCAGACGATTAAAATTAGCATATGTAACGTTGCTTTACTGAGTGCTGGGATTTCTTGACAACAGGTAGATGTTTAATGTGAAAGGGAAGTCGAGGCTTTAGTCTGTCTGTCCTCGTAGTATCTGCGGTAATGACTACATTCTTTGGGCGAAGTGCATCTCAGGCGCCATCGAGTGCTGTAGCCCGCACAAACGACCCGCCTTGAGCCAGCGTCTGTGTCTGGACCACTTCTACTAATTGCTTGTGGAAACTCTTGAAGCATGGAACTGGGTTCTTTGAGGACTGTGAACATCTCTGTAACCCGTATTCCGTGAGTCAAACTCGTCCATTTTGATTTGGGCTTCCCTCAACAAATGGGCCAAGTGCATGAGTAGTATTTCAAATTTGGCTAAATTTGATGACAACACTCACCATCTCTCTCAAACGCAAACACATTCACACTTTTTGCATGTTGCACACCCTTTCTCCACAAACACAAAACCCTCATGCGCACACACATACACACGCACACACACCGAAGAGTTCGTAGTCAAAATGTAGCGCTGACATCATCAATCAATCAGGGCCATTTAAGGCCGACGCCGTCGTTCTTCACAGGGCATTAAACACATTAAAACTATCTCTCTTTATCTGAGAGCGCATCACTGCTCTGCTTCCACGCCCAGCGAGCACCGCTGCTTTCGCTGCACTGCAGAAAGCAGACACGATCCCGTTTGGCCTCCTCAAATCCAGCCTTTCATCTCCAAACCAGCGCTAAACCACCGGATGATCTCCAGGCAGTTTTCTCCTGTCACCTCCTTGACCACAAAATGGGAGGCATTCCCATGTAGCTTGGTTTTTAATCGGCCTTGGCGGGCGCTGGGAGGCTTTTGAGGACGAGACGAATCGACTCAAAGCCCGTTGCGCCTTTGTCGCATTTTCCCCTCAACCAGAGCCACTTGTCAGCTTGACCTTTGTTACCGACTCCAACACTGCATTCAGGTCTTGCTCTGGCAGCAGGGAGAATAAATTGGCGTCTTGTAAACGGCTACGTGTTCCGTGGCTGGCTGGTTTCTGCATTGCGAACTTTTGACAAACACGACCGAACTCAGCGAGGTCACACGACGGCGAACGGTGCCCTGGAACGTGTTAGGAAGTGTTCAATTTTAATTTTTTTCTCAAATCAGATTGGCCTATCTTGAAGGCTCATATTCATAATTTTAAGTGGTCTGTATCTAGCTGTAAAGTGAACATATTTTTCCTCTGAATCAAGCATGTGCTCAGTTATATGTTTTTGCACGAGTCATCTGCGTCACCAACTACAAAAATCATCATATTTGTGAGAGCACTCATGGCATTCAAACGTGATTCAGATGCAGAAAATGGATGTGTTTTCAGCATATGTATGGATGGAATTTTGCTCTGGAGATGAGCAAACAGTTTGTCAAACTGTGAGGAGGTTGAGAAGGCGAAAACAGCCAGAAGGCTAGTTTTTGAAGTTTTAAATGCACTTAGTGCATGCGTACTGGTAAAAAGTCACATGAATCCTGATGTGACCGTTCTCATTCATGCCGCATGGCCACATATCAGATTTGGAAATGATGTAGGACCTCATATGAAAGTGACTCTGTTCTGATTTGAAGATTGCATTTTTAAAAAAGCAGAGTTGAGTCACTTCAGCCTGGTACTGTGAAGAAGTGTGAATGTGGCTTCAGTTTTTAGTCAAATAATTTAAGTTCAAACTAATTTTTTTTGAAGGAAATTAAAACTCCCAACTTTAGCAACCAAATTTGAAGTTAATTGATTTTATCTGTGCCTAATTTGATTTTATGAAAAAAAATTACCTGAAATGACTTTCAATGCAGGAAAAAAAAAACTTATTTCAAGGATCTTATTTTTTATGGCATGCATGGCTATTTCTCACAAAATGTGGCTGAAGAGCATAAATAACTGCTGTAGTGCATCTAATTAAGGCACTTAAAATCCCACTTTTTTTGGCCTTCACTCGAGACAAAAATAAATGCTAGTTTTGGGTGTTTATGTTAAAACTCTTAAAGTTGTGTCACTTGATTTTGGATTTTTTGAATGCCTATGATGTAATGTCTTGTAAAATAGTACAATAAAGTCTTAAGCATCGATCTTTCCGAAAGATCGAATGTGGCTGATATTTTTGGCGGAGCAAGCCTGAGCCTGCCTTCAGTGTGAGGGTCAGTGGACAACCCTCTCTGTCTGTTGCCTAGAACGTTGTCTCATTATTGTTCATTCTCATCATCCCTTGGCTGTGATAGTAATTAATTTGGTGAATTAAACTGCTATGCTGTGAATCTCTCTCCCAAAACAGACTTTTTTCCATGTGGTGGTAACACGGGAATTAGGACGACAGACAGGGGCATGTCTCATGCTGGTTAAAATATGTCTGTTCCTGTATCACACAATTTCTTGCTTCGTAGTGTTTGTTTTTAACCCCTTAAACTCAGAATTTTTATACTTATGTTTTCCCTGAAGTAGGTTTAGGATCAGAAAAGGCTTTTTTTCATATTGTAGGACTGTCTCACAAATATGCTGTATCTAATGGCTGCAGCGCTTCATTGAAGCTTCATCACAGTTATATTGGGAGAAATATTCAAAGCCAGAATGCCATGTTTTTTTTTATAGCCACAGCATTACATCAAATGAGAAGTGCCTAGATATTGAACATCATTTTATACACATTTCCCTGTAATTCAGCAGCACATATTTGGGATCTTTGGAAACCTTAGGATCTCCACTAAAATTTAAAATCGCTCTGACGCTCCAAAGGTTTGAATACAGCAGCTGCATTTGACAGACTCATATATGGGGTTTTATGGGGTTAATTGCAATTTTCAGCTTATTTACTTCCCTGTCCTTTCTGTAGTGCTTGAATGTTGCTGACATAGTGCAGTTTGCACATTACTTGTTCAAGACTGAGCTGATTGATTCTCAATAATCATCGCACCTCGTCTGATCTCTTGTGTAGCTGTCTCAGTGACCTTATTCTATGCTGTCACTGTACGCCACTTTGGATTAGAGTATCTGCCAAGTAAATGTAAGGTGATGCAATGTAATAATCTTATTCTTCACCCGCTTTTCACCCTGGTGTTTAGTCTTCACACTCCGAGCTGCAATACTTGTCACAAACTTTCTGCTCTGGCTGTGTCTGGATTATTTAGCGGAATGTGTTTGTTGAGTCGTTAGCCAATGAGGAGGCCTGAAGAAACGTGTGTCCTTGCCTAGGAAATGGCCGCCGTTTACTTCAGCTATTTGCCCCAAAGAGGTAAACTTCCTGTGTAGTTGCTGCAGGCCAGCTGGGGAGGCCTGGTTGGCCTTAAGAGGGCACTGAAACTGGCTTTCTGAAACCCTAGGCTCATTCCAGCTCTGCCCTGGTGTTCACCATACGCGTCTAACCTGGAAAATAATCAACATTCACCTGTTTTAACTCTCTCCCGACTGCACTGCCGAATCTCGGTCAGTTATGACCGGCAAGGAGTTGTCAAGCCTCTCCGTATTGTTTCTGCATTACGTATTACTTTGTGTTATACATCAAAAGAAATTTGATTCTAGTCTTTCCGTTGGTATCGAACTATGGAAGGTCTGGCTATCGTCGTAATAGTTTGGCTCCTCGAAGCGCATGATGGCAATTTCTAGACAAATCTGCTTTTGTACGATTGCTCGCACACGGCAAAAGTTTTGCAAATGGTTTTGTTTTTGCTCATCATTACTCAAATGAAATTGATTGAAATGAAGGAAAGTGACACCAAAATGACATTGGTTATGGATTCTGAGGAAGACCTGGACCTAAATAGTTGTGTAGAAGAGTAGTAGTCAAAAATGACGCAAAGTTCCAAGCCTTTAAATACCGTATCATGAAGACATGTTGGACATAAATGAAATATTTCCATGATTTTTTTTTTTTTGTGTGGCAGTGTTTTTCGTTAGCCATTTTGTCCTCATGTTGGCCAGCAGGGAAAAAGTTAAAGACGTTCAAGTCTGGAAAGTGGCCTTGGAGGATCGAGGATATCGTCCTCAATGCTTCAGTGTGGAAATAGGAGACAGAGCTTCCGTGAGGGACCATGAGAACACCCACACAGTTACCTTTCTTTTTTGTCTGGGTAGTTGACGGAAGCAAACACGTGCATATGCACAAGTCTTCCAGAACTTTCCTTCCCTATGTGAGTGGCTTGTTAGGGCGAGCTGTAGTTTTGATATAAATAGATGATGACATTGAAAGTGGAAAACTGCGTAAGCCTAGCGGTCCTAACGCTTCCTGCCTTGGTGCGTTATGGAATCAGCATTTCGCCTCGCCGGCCCAGAAATAGACCTGTTTTAAAGATAATGATGAAGGCATGTTAGAAAGTGACTCACATTGTGCTAATGAAGTCAGCTCGGCGGTAGCGCCGAACTCCAGCCATTAAAAAGTGCGCACATCCGGCTCGGTAAGTGCGTCCGCACAGGTCACTAAGGGAAGGCCTAATGTGATCTACACATCCGAGTCCATCGCATGAACCTAATCCAATCAGATGTAACGACCTGAAATGCACCTGCTGCGCAATACAGTTACATCGTCCACACCCAAGCGCAGGAGTTAGCTTACAGTCAATTAGCAAACCAGTGCGAATGCACAATGGGGTACCAGATCGGATCGAAAGCAATATTTTTTTGGAAAGAAAAAAATCACAGATCAATACATAAGCGATATTATGTTCCTTTTCTGTTAAGGCAGCCACATGGAGTGACCTTGTACGTCTTCAGTCAGAGATATTTTACATTGATCTATACCACTCCTCCTCAATCTCTCCACTCTTTATATATCTTCAGTGGAACAAGGTACAAAATCTATTGAGTTGGAGTAAGCGTCAGAAACTGAGTCATGGGGGATTTATACCAATCCATGGTGCAGCCAATCAGAGCTGGGCAGTGCTGTATTAATGAGCCGGTCGGGGTAAATGACTGGCTTTCGACAGGGAAATGGGAGTATAGGCCTTGAGCCTGATGCACTGTGGCTTGTCAAGTGAAAGATTCAGGGGAAAAAAGTAACTAATTGGTCATGCACAGTGGAAGGCTTAATTGAAGTCTGTGTGCGCATGTTTTTGTCCAGAGCATAACGTGAAAATTGTTTGATATTTTTTTAATAGAACTTGGCGCTCACATCAACCATACGCTGGAGCGGTGCCATTTCTCATTTTTGACGTTTGTATTTTTCTTGTTTCTGTGGAAGCGTGTTTGGCTTAGGCTAATTTGAGTGTGGAGCGGGGTCCATGGGAATATGCCATATTCTGATGGCTATTGTTTTGAGTTGGTTATGCACTGTGGCTGCATTTTGCCAGCTCTCCAGCTGGGAGCTAAAGCAGATAAATCACTGTAAATCAGCGAATGAAACGCCTCCGGTGTTTTTCTCGTGGGCTGCAAGGCCTCAAGGTGTTACTTTGTGGAGAGCGCATTTAATACTGGAGAGCGCTGGTGTATGACCACTGTGCTTTTTTTATTGGGTTAATGGTAAAATGCCACTCTAGGGAAACCATAATCTCGGATCTCATTTTAAAAATGTTCTTTTTTTCGAGTGTTAGACTCAGAAGCTTGTATTTATTTATATACAGTTTGAAGAATAGAAAAATAACAGAAAAAGAGTGATGCGAAATAGCTTTTTTTTTTTTTTGCATGGCCAACCCTTTTCCCTCACTAATTAGGAGCATGTTTGCTTTGGGCAGGATCTGGCTCGCTCTGGGATGCTTCCATGCAAGCCCGAATGGACAGTTATCCTCGGAATCGCACCAAAGCTATCCCAAAATGCTTTGCTGCACTCTGTGAGAGATAGCAGCCTGCTAGATGTCCCCTCCGATATTTTTTATCTTTGGAGAGTATGACAAAAAAAAAGCAAACGTCCCTTCTTTATGGCATTTTTATGCTTGTGGTGGTAATGCTTTGGGCCGGAATCAATCCAGAACAAATGGCTTCTCTCTTTCAGTTCCGATTTGTACAGTGCAGTGCATTTTTCTTCATAAATCTTCATACTCTCACACTTCCTTCTCTCTCTGTTTTGTTGCCAGGGTTTTCTAATATGTTTTGAACAAAGTGACAAGGCAGCATTGTCCGTATAGATCATTGGCGGTATAATCTGTGTGTGGGTGGTGGAAGGTTATAGCCGTGCCGTGCTCTCTGGTTCTTTTCAAATGCTTGTGCTTGGATGCCTTTTCTTTTGAAATGTGACTTCGTTTGGGCGGTCTGACGTTCGGAGCAAATGTCTGCTCAATCGCAATATGAAGCGCTTTCGTGCTCAGCACCTTTTAATTGACCTGATTTTCCCTCGTTATAATTGTTTTATTAGTCCCCCGTGGTTGGAGCCAGTCATCTGACAAGGGCAGGAAGAGACGGGAACACTTAATGCCTGTAAACACTACGGTAATTGCTTGTCTACATAAGTACTTATTGCTCGTTACTCCCATTTTCCCTCCATTAGCATATATTAAAAGTTTAGGCAGAGCGCTTCAACTCCCAGGAGGAGAAAAGCTCTCTGTGCAATGCTGTGTGGAGCGGAGCAGTCCCTGAACTTTGACCTTTGGGCAGAGGCGGTCAAAATTGTACACTGCCTCCAATTATATCAGTGTGGAACCAACAGATATTTAGTTCTTGCCTTTTATTTTGCAGTGGTGGTGCAAACTTGTCACCTTTCGCCGAAATTCACCTTTTTCACATTGAGAAAGGTCATTCACCTGAATCGTGAAGATCTGCAAAAAAATAAATAAATAAATTTTGGGGAGTGAGGGGGGGGCACATCTTACTCAGAGCCATGTAGAGAGATGGCTCTGGTCTTACTCGAGTAATCTGCAAAAATCTGTGAGTCATGTGTCACACCACCGGTACCGTTCATCCCCTGTTGACGAATGAATGGACTTGCCCTACTCTGCCTCTAAGTGGCTCACCTTTATGTTACAATCATCGCTCCTGGAGACGAGACGCTTCAGCTTTTATCGATATCTCGAGACCACATGAAACAAAGTAATAAGCTAACGGTCAGCAACCTCTTCTTGAAGTAATTTCGTTGATGCTTAGGTTAGCCTGTTTGTAGCCAGCTCAATTAAGTTTGCTGTTGAACAAGACTGAATGCATTTGTATCAGCTGTAAATTATGGTGTTCCAGTTTAAATGGCGTTTTACCGGGTTAGGCTGCTGTTATTAGCAGATAGATGGTATCGTGTCGCTATATCAGGTGACTGCGCCCTTTACAAAATGTATCAATAGATGTTATCATTTGTTTCTTATCAATAAGCAATAAATCTGACGTGAAGTCTATTTGTTTGACCTTCATTAAAGCATACCGTTTAATATACAGTAATATTAGGATCACTCGAGTAGAGGCACCGCTAAGCCATAGCTGAGTGGACAGCCTGTTTCAAGACGGGGAAAACACTTCACGTTTATCCCGCCAGGTAACTTACTTCCGAAATTCGATTGCAGAAATGACGATCTACAGCCGTTTATTTGCCCCAAGTAGTCATCGTTCAATCACACGACGGCGTTTATTCTTGAATGGTGTAACATTTCCCCTATGTAAAGCAGTTAAACTTGCCTTAGTATACGAAATGTACTGTGTGAATACAATGATACACTTACGTTAGCATTTAACTAGTTCAGGTAGCCTGTCACTTTTTTCACCCTTGATGAGTTTGCACCCCTGATTTTGATTTGTTGTATTGAGTCTCCATTTATGCGGTGGATGTGTTTAGCATGTTCATTGACTGCCTCATAGCTTCTCCCTGAAGGTAACTAGCACTTGTCTGAAAAAGTAGGATTCACTCTGGTCTCTGCTTGGGAGTATGTGCCTGTGTATGACCTACGTGCATCTAGTAAGCTCATTAGTAGGCAAGTAAGCTGTTATTAACGCAGCCTCTGATTTTGGTTACCTTCTCTGCTTCCTCCCTGTTGGACTTTTATTGGTTCCTCAGACGTCCAAATCTGAAGAGTCAGCTAATCAGCTTGCATGTGGAAAATTCTGAGCCTTGACACTGGTTGGAAGAGGAGAGAAAGGAACATGCTTTAAAAGTGACATGAATGAAGGCATGTTATCCGCTAACAGTCTCCATAAATGGCTCCTGTTCCATCGTTTTCCACCAGGCCTACAGGCCGCAGCCGCGTCTCGCTGTGCTGATTACATTGTCAGCCATTTGTATGGCTGGGTTGAGCCGCTGCAGAAATAGCTATGCTAATAAGATATTTCCCCGGGTATTTGGAAATGTTTGGAACAGATTTTTGGGAGCTGAAGGCATCATCGTATGTTAACTGTTTTGGCTCTGACGGGACCTTTTTTTCCGCTGTTCATATTACGCCATCTGATTCAGCGGGTGATATTCAAGGCCGTACAGTCCAGTTAACGAGAACTTTGTCACATTGGGCGGCGGTTTATTTTCATCGCAGTTCACCGCTCTTGATAGGCAGTCTGTTATCACATCTGTTCGTTGTGTAAAACATCAATTTACACAAAAACGTGTGCAGATTTTCCCAGTGTTCTAGCATGGGGGGTCATTCAGAGATACTCAGGTGTTGCTGAGAGGACGGTATAGACCAAAATTTAGCTTGTTTTATTCCTTTTTTTACATTGCTTTGGGCTTATTTTGAAACACCTGTACGAAAGACTTCTGTGGACCAATTATATTTGTGAGAGTGAACATGGAAATTGTTTGCATGTCAAGATATGAAGAAGCCTGAAATACAGTTTTTTCTCTCTCTCCCTCTCTATCTTTGTCTTTCTCTCTCTATCTCCCTTTCTCTGGATGTTGTATTGTCCTTTTGGTTACCAGGCTGAGCTTTGGTTTTCAACCCTTTGAGTTTACTACATGTATTTATTGTACAATTTTTTTATTGTGATTTTGTATCTGGTTTTGTATATGCTTGTATATGTTTTATGAGGACCCAGGAAGACTAGCTGTCTGCTATGGCATCTGCTAATGGGGATCCTTTACAAACGAACAAATAAAACAAAGAAACAGCAGCAATAATATGTTCCTTTAATGATTAATCTGTTGTATACTGTACCTGTGGGCAATTCAGAGTCTCCTGTTAGCTTGACATGTATGCCTTTGGACTGTGGGAGGAAACCGGACTACCTTAAGGAAACCCACATGAAGTTAGAGAGTGTAGGTGTGTGTGATAAGGAAATGAACAGTTTTTGTGTTGGTAACGGAAGAATTTGACAGTTTCCTGTCGTGGTACAGATGCTCGGAGTTTCACCCCTGCACTCCGTGAATAAACAGTTACTGACTGTAATCTGCCCCCCGTCAAACCCCCACTGCTTACCCACAATGCAAATTTTCTGTTCCTTTTTTTTATTTGGAGAAAATAAATCGCACTTGACATAGCCAATTAAAAGTAGATATGCAAATTGAGCGTATTGAATGTTGAATAATGTGTGGTAATTACGGTTTTTCATGTGTTTTTTTTTTTCATTCTGGCGCTGAAGGAAAACCAGTTTTCTCTAGGAATGTCTTTTCTCTTTTTTAGTCAAAAAAAATTCAGAATAATGTGCTGAAATGTGTAATGGCAGCTTTTGTGATTATGCATCTTTGAGAGAGGAAAATAAAATAACTATATTTTTACACCTTTTAACCCTAAATGTGCTTAGTTAGAGAGTGCTGTTCTATAATGGTCGTATTCAGCTCTCTCATCAACACAAATTCTTTTGGATGAGTAATTGTAGAGGTGCTTAATTTTTGAAAATTACGCATGAGGACTCATTTTACGATTACCCCTCTTGGCCTGGTTTAGCGCCGGGACTTCATTGTTAGCCGCCCATTCATAAGATCACAAAGTAGGAGATAAGAGGGGTGAAATAATGAGTCTCGGGACGAGGTGGCATGTTCTGCAAAATGAGCTGTTCTCTGTCGCCCTCGATCATTTCAGTACTGCTCACACAGAAATCCTCTTACTCTGATAAACAACTACTCTCCTCAATCACTCTTCGCAATCTGTCCTAGCTTTGAGGTGACACAAACAATGTTTAGATGTTCTCTCCCTCTCCCCAAATACAGGGAATGGCCAATAAATGCGAGCCTGTAATTATCTGTAATTAACCCGGAATTAAAAAATGCATAATTACCACGCTGGAGGTTACTGGTGTTATTACTCTGCTATTCAATTCAATTATCCTGAAACCAATGGGTTCCCATTGCATTTTTTCCTCTCCTGTTATCGATGCAATGTAATGACATATCTTTGTCTTGTTCTGAAACTATCGCTCATATTGCAGTACAGCAGGTCAAAGGTCATGTAAGGCACAGTTGTTTAACTCGCTCACATTATGATTTTGACTGAAAATGTAGGCCTCGGTTTGTGTCGCTGACAGAGATAATGTAGTGGTAGTACCTTTTGCGGCCCCTGTGACCTTTATTTGTCATTTTTAAAAACTGATTATTCTAAACACGGAGAGGCCATAAACCCAGTCAGGGGACAGGCTGGTAAAACAGTGGCAGTTTTCATGGAGTATCCCTCAGTGTAAGACGATTTTCCTTCACTCAAAAATGGAAAAATCCTTCAAATGTGTTGTCAAAATTGTCCCATGTGCTGGTTTTGGCAACATTGTGGATTTCAGTAGCTTCATATTAAATGTCGGATAATTTTTTGTTTTTTAGATCGATGCGACAAGAAATTGACATTGCTTGCATTACATAGTTCCAGGGAAAATCACCTTGGTTCGGGTCCCTCTTGATTGTAATTTTTGACAGTTGACGTTAAATTGATATATCGACATAAGTTATTGACTGAAAATGCACTCGGCTTTCTAGCATCAAGGTTTAAACAAGTCACATGTGCATTACTCAGTGCTCATAACCATGCTTCACACAGTAAATTGCCGTAATTTTTTATGTGTCGTTTTTATAGCAACCTACCCAACTGTAAATCAGCTCTCAGGAATGAAGAGTATAAAATGTTATTTTCTCTTTGAATGAGTTTGGAATTCTAAGAATCTCGCACATTCACTTCTGCATTTAATGTATTTTCATAGTGGATAATGAATATAACCAAGCGTTTGTACCTGATTTGTCTTGGAGACACAGTCTATTAAACATAAAGGTAAAACTCAGGAGCACATGAGGGACTTTTTGCTGCAAGTCAGTGGAACTGAAATCCTTTTGGACATTTTAGACGTGGAATTAAGCGATAACCGATGGCGCTCGGAGTTGGCCTCTTTGCCTGTCACATGAGAGAGGCAGGGAGATTTTTTTTTACTGAAATGGTTCATTTGCTTCACAACAGCTATTTGCATAATTTAAAGCAGAAGGAAAGATTGACTCCACATAACGTATTTCTGCTTCCATGTTTCATTACCTCTTACTGGATGATAGCACTATGAGAAGTATATTTGCAGTGCTTTGACTGAGGATTTTCAGTGAACACAAGGGAAGGCTTTTTTTCACCTTTTGGCCATTCCTGCTACCTTCTTCTTCTATAATTAGAAAATATGTAACACTTGCATCATTCATTAATTCAAAATACTGTTTTAGAAGACAAGTAATTAGACGTGTGATTCAAAAATGAGCAGTCCAAATGGATATTCAAGCAATTAAAAACCATTGTGCCCAAAATAATTAAGGAATGATAGGAGACAATTGAGTGGAAATTAGTTTAAATGTAAGACTTGATACATGTGTCATGTGAAGGGAATTGATGGATTGAAAGGGCATTTGAGAGTTCATTTGAGAACCTTCCGCCGGCTATGTTAGCATTGCGCAAGCATTCTGACCGTGCGCTCGCCTTTGAAATGCAGGCAGGGCTTCACTCTTTCAGCTCAGCTCATCAAAACTTAGTTGGAAGAAAGAACTTTCCGGAATTGGCGCCTGAAGCTCAGTGGTTCACTGTGAAGCTGGAGGAAGCCTCTCTACGGCTCCCCTTCCTCCACCATTTTCTCTCCGGCCTCCCAGTTTCTCTGAGCGAGCCAGATTCTTTATTAGCCCGGCTCTCCAGCACAGGGAGAATAAAGTTGTTGTGTCTCTTTGAATCCTTGGTCTTTTTGCCGCAAGTTCTGCCAGAGTCGCTTTGGAAAACTGGGCTTTGTAGTTGTGGAGCCTGGGCAGGGAGATGTGAGAGAGATATGATAACGTATGGGTCGTACAAGGAGGGTTGTCATCGCCGCGTGATGCGCAGCCGCGGCAGATGAATCGAAATTACGACACGAGGAAACGCATCGGCGAATAAAATCTGTGGGCAAAATCCGACGGCGCCTTAGAAGAAGCAAACAATGACACATCAGAGCCTCCCCTCCTGGCTTCTTCTGGAGCCTTCACAGACCCAAATCAAAACCAAATAAAGTTTGTACAGATAATGTGCTGAGGTTCAAAAACATAGAAGAAGAAGAAAAAAAGCTGAAAGCTTAACACCGGAAATTAAACGGCGTGTTTTAAAACAGTTTGCCAGTTTGACTTTCATTGTCCTATCACTTAAATACAAAGCGACTCAAATAAGGAAGGACTAGGGAAACAATGCAGTTCGTTGGCCTTTTAAGCGGCTGTTTTTAAGCGGAAATTTCCTCCTTCTGTTGAAATTGAGCAATTGCACTGATTAGTCCCAGGCTGCCTCTCGCGTTTTGGGAAGAGCTACATTTTGGTTATCGCGTCAATTATTCCCTACATGAACGGTCCCAGCTGACTAAGAATTGCGGAAGAAGTTTGTCTTTCAAGCTGGTAATACTGTCTGAAGGTTGACTTCGACACCCCTATCGGCTCGATGGATTCTCCTGCTGTGGAGGCAGACATTCGCATCGTGCTCTCGTTTCCCTGGCGCTGCCCACATCATTCTCAGAATGGCGTTTCGTTTTTCTCTAAGTCTGTGGGGATTTTTTCCCCATTTCTCCTCATTCCCTGTCAGTTTGTTTATTTCTTTCCAACCTGCGAGATAAAGCTAGCGGGAGGAGAATATCTGGGCGGTAATCGACGCGGGGCTGGTTAAGGTCTCTCAGAAGACGGTGAATTAATGTTGCGCTGCTATATTCCAAACCCCATGAGCACCAGAATAGGATGGATTTAGTTTACTGCGAGGCCCTTCGGATTAGCACCTCGCTATGAATGATCAATTAGCCAATTTTGCTTTCAGTCAGCGGAAAGCAGGCGCCATCCGAAGGTCCCACCGAGGTAGGGACATTTTTCGCTCCTTCTGCGTCTGTCTGATAAGCTCTGGCCATCGGTGTCTCGCGCTCACCTGTTTTGCTGAAGGTAATCATTGCAACGCTGTGTTTTTTGAACCTGGAAAGGTGATTGTTCTTTGGCATTCATAACATTTCCATCCACCCATCTATTATCTTAAACCACTTCTTCCTAACTCGGGTCATGGGGGAGCTGGAGCCTATCCCAGCTCGCTATAGTGAAAGGCAGGAACACATCCTGGACAGCTCACCAATCCATCACAGGGATCAGGCACCATTCACTCTCACACTCGCACCTACGGGCAATTTAGAGTGTCCAGTTAACCTAGCCTGCATATTTCTGGAGGAAACTGGAGTACCTGGAGGAAAGCTGCACAAACTCGGGGAGAAACTACAAACTCCGTTCGGAAAAACCCCAGGCGGGGGTCAAACCCATGACTTTCTTATTGTGAGGCAGCAGCGCTACCCTCTCTTTGAGTATTGGCTTAGTCAGGGGTGTTTGTGTCTGCGAACCGTAACGAAATAGAGTGATGGTGTAGGATAGTGGGTCGGGTGCTGGGGTTGATTTCTTGTTTCCAGAAATTAAAATTCCTCAACTCTTTCCCAACTGGTGTACATGAGGACAAAATGGCTCAGGAAGAACACTGCTATACAAAAAAAAAAAAAAAAAAATCATCGAAGTATTTTATGTCCAACACGTCGTCATGATGTGTCATAAGAAAGCTTGGGACTTAGGCTTTCTTTTTGAACATGATGATGAAAAAATTTGCCTATTATATAACACACAATGCAAATTAGCCATGAATTAGCTATGAATGAGTATTGAGGAAAAAAGTGGTGATATTGCTGATCTTTCTCAGAAGATATTTACTGGAAAATTGTACCAAAAGTCTTTCAAATTGGACAAAATATACTTTGAAGTTTGTGGAAGACATGCACGATGATGGGGCCAAGGGGCCAAACTATTCTGATGATAGCCGAACATTGCCATATTTAGGTATCTTTGGAAAGAGAAAATTCTCGTCTTTTTTGATGTGTAACACAAAGTAATGAAATGTAAAATAGAAGAAATATGATCACGGAAAATTTGATAGCCTTTCTTGCCAGTCATACCTTCCAGAGACGGCAGTGCCCATTTCTGTATTTCAGCAGCAGCGGTTTACGCAACTATCGAGAAAGAGCCAGTGTGGGGGCAGGGTTTCATTCCAGCCATTCAGTTACACACCTGATTCTCCTAATCAACCCCAAGAGTCTTTGCTAAAGACCTTGATGAGTAGAACCAGGTGTGTTACTGCAGGGTTGGAAAGAAAGCCGCACCCACTCCGGATCATTCTGGAGAATTGTGAGAATCCCTGTCCCACAGGTTGCAGTTTCTACTCCAAGGTCAGGGAACTGTTTGAGTAGCCCAGAGCAAGGTAAACAAGTGGTGCCAGACGCAACAAACCCCGCCCCTCGCACATGTTGTAGCTTATTTGGGCATTGATCCAGTTTTTGTCCGATTTCCTTCTGGTATATAGAGTTTATTCATACATTTGTGGAATATTTTTGGTGTCAAGCTATGCCAAGTCAAATTTTAGAATGAGCTGATTAGAAATGCTTAATTTGACTGCTTTGCCTATACTTTATAATGGCCAAGTACTGCAATGTTAAGTAAATGGTGGGAAAAAAATATTTTAAAAATTCAGCAAAAATCTGAAAAATGAGACGTCGCTTAACTGTTTGACAGAGCTATGTGTATAAATGGTCTCTTTATATATATATATCTGCAAAGTTTGCAGTAAAGCAAAGTAAAATTTGTGTTTTTAAAGACAGTTGAAAGTTCGGACATTATAAGTAAATGGGACAAAAAAAATTAAAAAATTTACCAAAATTTTGAAAAATGAGATATCACTTAAACACTTTACAGAGTAATGTCTAAAATTAGCCTCTATATCTGTCCCAAGTTTGAAATTAATTGGGGTAAAATTGACGTTTTTATAGACATTTGAATTTTCGCCCATTATAAGTGAATGGGGAAAAAAATGATTTTAAAAATTCATTAAAAAATTGAACTTTGACCTGCTTTTCCTAAATTCAATAGGCATCTATTCTGGGTCAGTGGCAATGCCTAAACCCAATTTGGGGTGAATCTGGCCATTAGTTTTGCTGCTAAAGTGTTAACAAACAAACAAACCAAACCAAAAACAACACCCTCACCCTCCCCGTTTGGGGGGTAATAATGTGAATTTCTGCATATATCATGTGTGTCCAGCTAAAAAATAGATACTGTGTAAAACAAGAGTCATCAGAAGATGACATATCCCCTTGGCCCCTGAAATCTAATCTCAGAAATCCCAAAATATCAAAAGGCGCCAGTCTAGGACCTAATTAATACGGACAGGAAGTATCGTTAAAAGATATTGAATGATATTTGAGTTCCGCTCCAGAAACAAAATGTCCATAGATGGACAGACAGACAGACAGGCAACCAAAATGCTTATACTTCTTCAAGTCTCTAAAGAAAATAGCTGTTGCTGAATGGAAGTTAATGTGATGACAACCAAACACATCATGGCTCGTTGAGCAGGAATCAATGGCACGGTACATGCATGCTGCAATTTGTGGACAACTAGCCCGACATTTACATTGTTTATAAGGCTATTAAAATTAGCCGCCTGGTCAATGTCTTTGTTTTATCTGGCTTACGGTTGAAGACAAACAAATCCTGCTTGTAAAACACTTAAGTCAATACGTGTGATGAAACTGAAGGTAATTAGCCATCTGGTAAATTGAAGGGAGACAATCAAGTCATTATTGCCTTGAAAAAAAAATCCTTTCTTGTGATGGTTCACTGTAAACACGCCTTGCATCAGTCTGCGTATGTGTTGTGCTGTTGTGGAAATTACATTGAATGCCTTTGATCAGCGATTCTCAAATTTGGGCCCCCGGGCCCACTGTGTGTGTGTGCTGGTTTTTGTGCCAAACACAATTGCTATCCCAGAATTTTATCAAGTTGTTATTTTTTTCTGAATTAGTTGCTTTTTAGGTTCAGGAGACATATCACCCTCTTAAACCATGAACGTTATGACATAAATGGCTATGAATCTTTCTGATGTTTAAAACCCTGATTTTCTTATTGCGTTTATTTATAATGCAAGTAACAGCAATTGAGGTGGCAATATGTTTTAAGTGATCAAATTCCACAGTGTGGGAATCAATAGGTGGCTGATGAGGTTTCTGAAGGCGGGTGATTAAATTCTTTCTAAAAGTTGTTCCTGAAACCAAACACAAAAATATCGCCAAACAAGTTTGACTCATTACAATATGATTTGTCCTCAAATTCATCATTGCCAAGTACATAGTTTAAGTGACTGTAGTTCCTCAATTTCATCAGTTAGAAGCCAATTTATTCTTTAGTTGTATGAGTTACATTTTCCTTCATATAATTTGATGAAAAAATAAAAAAATCTGGTACAGCACAATATGAATACTGAATTTTCATCGTAGTTATTCATCATAGTTATGTCTGACGCGGCAAAAAAGGATAAATAATCCCTATAAAAACAAGTGGTGCCAGGTACGTCATGCCTCGCCCCAGCAAGTGTTCCAGTGCTTTTGTATTGACTCAGTTTTAACAAAAAATAACCTTTAAACTTTTGCAGCAACTGGCAGGTGTTTTTGTACTGGGGAATAAACTTTTGCTTTGAATGGGAGAACTTTGTTGCCATGGAAACTAAAAGTTAATGGGCTTATTCTCTCCGTATTAGATGAAGTATCAGATATGTGTACTAAGATGGCAGAAATCAAATTTTAACATTAGCTGATGAAAACTGACAATTTTATGGACATTTATAATTCTTGATATGACCCCCCCCCAATAATTTCCCCTAACCCCCAAGGAGGGGTTGCTCCTATGACGTATAATGTTGCAGATCAGAGGATGAACAATTGCAAGCTGCATGTTTTTAGATTGGTTTGAACTTGATCCAATTATTACAAGAGAAGTTATGATGGATGAAAATGCAATTAATGAACTTTGGCCCCATTGAGTTGAACATTGACCCACTTTCTCCAAATTTAAATGACTCATTTCTGGACCATGGCAAACCAGTGTTCCAACTTTGGAAATGACTGGTGCTATATTGTAGGTGCTAAGCTGCAAACAGACAAAGGCAGACACAAACAAATTATCCGGGGCTAGGTATTGAATAGTGCAATTATGATTAATTAACAACTCTTAAAATCACTGACATTGTCATTGTGGTCGCGACGAAAATCAGCATACACAGAGGTGCCCCAGGACCAAATTTGGGAACCGCTGCCGTAGATGAAAAGTCAGAGAGTAATGGTATCATTTCACAAAAATTAAAACGAACAGAATGCTAACAAACCTCAGGCTAGATTTGCCCAACAGCAAATTCATTAGTGATAAATTCCACTGAAATAACCAACTGAACCTTGACATATGAAAAAGCAGATCAGAATAGATTAGACACATTGATATTTGATTTGATTACATTAGGATGAATAAAGAAATATGACATTGGATTACAGTGTTTTGCTTCAGTGCGGTTATTGTGTATGTGTTTGAGGAAGCATTAAACAGGAATCGTAATGTTGCCATGCTGTAGCAGTCTCAATTACTTTTGTAGAATGTTGTCGACGATATGAAGAGACACTACATATTACTTCTGCTTTGTATTTGCTTCATACCTGAGTTTTTGGTGGATAACTAAGCAGTAAAACCTGAGCATCTATTTTTACTTCAGTGTATGTTCTGGTGTTATGAGGCTCTTGGTTTTACTTGGTACCGTTTTCCAGCTAACGGTCATAATCTTGTTTTTTCACACTGCTCCCAGA
This sequence comes from Gymnothorax javanicus, assembly GCA_029692085.1. NCBI lineage: Eukaryota > Metazoa > Chordata > Actinopteri > Anguilliformes > Muraenidae > Gymnothorax > Gymnothorax javanicus. Next base: position 122,307,215 of record CM056198.1, read on the forward strand.
TTATATATTCATACATAATAATGTGGCAATTCTTTGAGTGTCCTAAGGCAGGCCAGTGTTAGTGGTTAATACTGAGCCCATTTGACCCTGTCAGCTAAAGTCGGCTCAAGATGCAGAGACATCTAGCAGGAGAAACGTAATTGTTTTCTCTAACTGACTTCCAACATTGGCTGTTAGCTGAAGCTTCCTGCTGGGGAATGCACTGTGGCAGTAGCTACCGAGCTGCTGCTGTAAAGTGGCAGGCTTTCAGTAAAAACTCCTATCCAGGGTGACTTAAACTGATTTTAAAGTTGGTATCCATTTACCCAGCCGAAAATACTGTACACTGCAGAAATGCTGGTTAAATATACCTGTCTTCAGGGTACAACAACAGTCTTCTACACAAGGATTTAGCCACCATTAGCGTCGAGTACGGGGCTACAATCAAAACATGTAACACTGGAAATAATTATTATGATGTGGCTGTGTGTCTGTATATCTCTGTGGGTATGTTGCACTGACTGGGAGAGACATTGCTGATAATAAACTTGACCAATCTCGCTACCACTTTGTAAATCTGGTAGCTTCTCCACTGATTTAGATATTAATTGTTTATGTTATTGCCCGCATACAGTAAAAACGGCCTGCCAATATATCTTGTTTTGGCCGACCTGTATTGGTCGAGTTCAGCACGTGCACAAGTAACCATTGGCAACTGTGGCATTCGCTCTCTTCAGAGAAGGAGATGACAGTCACAGACCTAGCATTTAGCTCTTTAATGACTCTTGAAGTTACGTACTTCAGAAGTCATAGTCATATTGTCATGATAGCACAACATACTTAACTAATTAATAAAAATATTGTAAATTGCTTATTTTCGCATTGCCTTGGTATTGGCCTTTTGGTCGCAGTAACTGTGGCATTCGCTCTCTTCAAAGAAGCAGACGACAGTCGCAGGCATAGCATTTAGCTCTTTAATGAGTCTTGAAGTCGCGCACTTCAGAAGTCATAGTCATAATATTGTCATGATAGCACAACATACTTAACCAATTATTAAAAATACAATAAATTGCTTATTTTCGCCTTTGAATATTGGCCTTTGGGTCGCGGTATTAGCCCACGGCCGGCGACCCTCAGGCCAATACCAAGGCAATATGGAAATAAGCAATTAATAACATATAGTAAATATTTTAGTGAGACATACAGGTGCATCTCAATAAATTAGAGATCATCAAAAAGTTGATTTATTTCAGTAATTCGATTCAAAAAGTGAAACTCATATATTATATAAATTCATTATACACAGATTGATATATTTCAAGTGTTTATTTCTTTTAATTTTGGTGATTATAACTGACAGCTAATGAAAACCCAAAATTCAGTATCTCAGAAAATTAGAATATTACTTAAGACCAATAAAAAGAAGGATTTTTAACACTGGAATATTGGACTACTGAAAAGTCTGAACATGTACAACACTCAATACCTGGTCGGGGCTCCTTTTGTATGAATTGCTGTAGCAGTGCCGCGTGGCATGGAGGTGATCAGCCTGTGGCACAGCTGAGGTGTTATGGAAGCCCAGGTTGCTCTGATAGCAGCCTTCAGCTCCTCCACATTGTTGGGTCTGGTGTCTCGCATCCTCGTCTTCACAATACGCCACAGATTCTCTATGGGGTTTAGGTCAGGTGAGTTTGCTGGCCAATCAAGCACAGGGATACCATGGTCCTTAAACTAGGTATTGGTACCTTTGGCAGTGTGGGCAGGTGCCAAGTCCTGCTGGGAAATGAAATCAGCATCTCCATAAAGCTGGTCAGCAGAGGGAAGCATGAAGTGCTCTCAAACTTCCTGGTAGACGGCTGCGCTGACCTTGGACCTGAGAAAACACAGTGGACCAACAACGGCAGATGGCATGGCTCCCCAAAGCACCACTGACTGTGGAGACTTTACACTGGACCTCAAGTAACTTGGATTCTGTGCTTCTCCTCTCTTCCTCCAGACTCTGGGACGTTGATTTCCAAATGAAATGCAAAATTTACTTTCATCTGAGTAGAGGCCTTTGGGCCACTGAGCAGCAGTCCAATTTTTTTTGTCTTTAGCCCAGGTAAGATGCCTCTGACGTAATCTCTGGTTCAAGAGTGGCTTAACACAAGGAATGTGACAGTTGAAGTGCATGTCCTGGATACATCTGTGCGTGGTGGCTTTTAAAGCACTGACTCCAGCTGCAGTCCACTCCTTATGAATCTCCCCCAAATTCTTGAATGGGCTTCCTGTCACAATCCTCTCAAGGCTGCGGTTATTCCCTGTTGCTTGTGCACCTTTTTCTACCACATTTTTCCTTCCATTCAACTTTGCATTAATATGCTTGGATACAGCACTCTGTGAACAGCCAGCTTCTTTAGCAATGACCTTTTGTGTCTTGCCCTCCCTGTGCAGGGTGTCAACGATCATCTTCTGGACAGCTGTCAAGTCAGCAGTCTTCCCCATGATTGTGTCGCCTACTGAACCAGACTGAGCCCATTTAAAGGCTCAGGTGTGACATCATGAGTCTTCAGTATTGAACTTCCTCACAATATTCTAATTTTCTGAGACACTGAATTCTGGGTTTTCATTGGCTTTCAGTTGAAATCATCAAAATTAAAATAAATAAACACTTGAAATATATCAGTCTGTGTGTAATGAATCTATATAATATATAAGTTTCACTTTTTGAATCAAATAACTGAAATAAATCAAAGTTTTGATGATATTCTAATTTATTGAGATGCACCTGTAGACCTAAGCGTCCAAGCATATTTCACAAGCACAGTTGGCGGAGTTTCCATGTACGAGGCTTACGGATGGAGGCTAATGGTGTACTGTTGGTAAGCCTCTGCCCCATACCCTAGTCACGAAAGCATTTGTCTTCGTTACTTTCACTTACAATTACATTCAGCTGCCTATGTTTGATTTCACAAAAATTCAGTAGGCAGCAAAATGATCAGTGCAGAAATGACTAAATGGCCAAAGCTAATCGAGGAAACATGTCAACTTAAACTCGCTTCCTTGGAGAAAAATGCATTGAAATGAATTCTAGCTTCGATTCAGACATTAGTCCTCTGAGATATGGTAGTAGCCTAGTATTTCAGTCGAGGCCAGGAAAAACGGAATGATATTGGTTTTAGGGTTAATTTCATTAGCCTCGACAGACAGAGTTTGTGACAGCAGAGGGCATGCATTTGTTGGTTTGAGCTCACTCCTGCGGTTTATTTATATACGTACGCGTTGCATCATCCAGCATTGCCGAGAAGAAGAAAGCTGTATGTTTCTGCTGACTGTTTGTTTGAATCCATCGCGTCAAGTGAGAGGTGTCATTCTTGCACAGAAACTCTTGTCATTTCGATATTTTTTGCCTAATTTAGCAGCATAAATTTTTCGATTTTTAGGGTCATGGCTTCCCAGTGAACATTTGGCACAAAGTTTATTTCAAGATGGAAGGTCACATGGGCCTTAGGAGGGAGCCTGGCCACATTTGGTCGAAAAATGGCAGGTTTTGAGCCGGCTAGGATGTAACCTACATTTAGGTATAGCATCTGACTACCTGGGGTATATTGAGGTTGACGTAGCCTGCTATAGTATCAGGATATCTCTCAATCGAAAGTTCTAGTCGTGAAGATTATAGCTTTTGCTGGTGTGCTCGTATGAAAATGTCACTCAACCAAGATCTCTGCACTTCTAGTCATGTAGATTATGGGTTTTGGAAGTCTGCTCATATCAAAATGCCTCTCAGTCTAGGATCCCTGCACTTCCAGTCATGTAAATTATGGCTTTTGCTAGTCTGCTCACATAAAATGTCTCTCAACCTAGATTCCTGCACTTCTAGATGTAGATATTATAACTTTTGCTCCCTGGGGTTTTCAGTGCTACGTTTCTCAGTGTGGCTTCCGCTGATATTCCAAACGGCGGCTCTGTACTCAAATTTAATTGCACGCCCCAGATAACAGTTTGAATATTTAACTGGACGATTAAGAAGAGATTGTTTCATCCTACTTCTTTGCCAGGATTGGGGGAGGGGAAAATGAACGACCAGGCTATCATCTCAGAGTTGTCCTGACTTCATGAAGTGGCCTGAAAACAACAGTTTCCGAAGACCAGTCACCGCAAAATCGGCAATCTAACACCGGAACCTGTCTTCGAAAACACCAGTGAACAAAGATGTATGTCCTGCACAAAGACTCAAACTCGGGTTTGCTGTATATTGCAGCTATAAAAGCCTATGTGCTCAGACATCAGCATGGCTTATGAACGCTTTCTAAATTTATCTGATCATTCTTCCCCGGGCGGTTAAAACCACCAACACGACTGGCTCCCTTTCATAAGTGCTGCTCACCGGCCAACAGAGAGATGCAATAGCTGTCAGTCATCATCATGACAAAGTGTGTCTACTGCCGTTAATTGAGCCACATAAATCGAAGGTATTTGAATTATAGATTGGTCCGCGGGCTAGAAAAGGCATCCATACAGACGACGCGTGGGTAGATCATGAAGGAGGAAGAAAGAATTGAGGAAACTCAAGTATTAGGTATGAATTTCTGAGGAATTGTGTGAATCGCTATCCTCAAGCACAGAGAGGTTGCAGACAGACCTCTTACTGACACAGACAGATTCAGACTTCAGACGCTGTCTGTTCTGCTAATTGTGTTCCAGTCGAACAGGGTCATGAAGTGGGGCTGGCTTCTTTAGAACCTGCTCTATTTGTCATTGGTCACATTATCTTATTACACAGAGCTCACCTGAAGCGAAAGGTTTGGACAAATATCTGAATCAAAAAAAACTGAGTGAAGCAGGTTTTAGATAATGCTGAAAGCCTGAAGGCCATTTATAGACTTTTGTGCCTCGCTTTGAACTGAGGAGTAATGTGTTATATTGAAACTGCAAAATGTTTTTAATGGGATGCTTTTTTTAAACTATCCTTGTTAGTGAGTGTGTGTGTGTGTGTGTGTGTGTGTGTGTGTGTGTGTGTGCATTTGTGTGAATGAGTGAAGGACTGGATGAGTGGGTGACTGAGTGTGTGCGTGAGTGAGAGTGTGTGAGCAAGTGTGTCTGTGGTTGAGCGAGTGACTAAATGTGTGTGTGTGTGTGTGTGTGTGTGAGAATGTATCAGTGGTAGAGCGAGTGACTGTGTGAGTGTGTGTCTGAATTAGTGACTGTCTGTGAGTGTATGTGTGAGTGTGTCAGTGAGTGCGTGAATGGATGGGTGAGTGACTGTGTGTGTGTGAGAGCGTGTGATTTGATGAAAAGATGTACTGTTTGCGGGATATATCTCTCAACAATTATGTCCATCTCACTTGTATATTCCATCTCTTGGCCCAGAAATGCATATTAAACAGACCTACATTATTTACAAATGTGGCCATGCTGCGCAAAATTTTAATGTTTTGTCCCCTATATCAATCACCCAAGATGTGACTCTGAAAAGGAGCACTGCAATATAGTTGTCAGTGATATAATGCGCGACAGGATGCTGACTGAATTTTAACGTGTTTAACCTCAGCTCACCTGTGCGAGAGAGGCGTCGCTGTCATTATCAAGTCTGCGTGCATTATGGGTAGGACGCACCCACAGTACAGCTCTCTCTGTCTCCCGTAGCCTTTCAGACTGTGCTGACAATCTCTCCCTTTGCGAGTTTGAAACAAGAAAACCTTCACTTCCATATATCTAATAATAAAAAAAAACAAAAATAGGATGAGGACAGTAGCGACCTTGTTTCATTCAATATGCTCAGATTTCGCGGTGGGCGTCGGAAAATCTGCCGTCTATATAAACAACGCAAAGCTTCTGAATAAACAGGTTTTCAAAAGTTTCAGAAGACGGAGGAAGTAAGTAAGCAATCCTAACAAATGTCACAGTATTTTTAACCAAAGCACAAGGCAGCTTACGTAGATGTAAACTGATATAAGGTAAGGATTTCATAATAATATCAAGTGAAATGTCACGTATTCTAATTCCAAGCCAGTTTTTGTGGACCTTGATGGAAAACGTCATGAGGTTTCTACATACAAAAGAACCAAGCAACATTGCCTGCGTAGACCCTCTCTCGGCCAGTGAAGTGTAGAAGCTGGCCGGACCAACTTGCTAGGAACCTGATGGCCGTTTAGTCTGTTTCGCCGTTTTGCTCATCTGTATCTCGTTTGAGAGGGTTAGTGTGCCATAGACATCTGCCGTGGTGTGAACAGGATTACATTTAATGAAGCTGCATCTTCAGGTACTGGTATTTGCCATATGGTCAGCTACGACAAGCTAACCTGCTAGCCAAAGCATCAGTGTGTAACTGCACAACAGGTAAAGAAGAACACATTTACAACTAAAACAATCTTCTCTGGATAAGGTTAAGTACCCATATCCTTGCCCCTCATGATCCTGACCAGTGATAAGGTGGACAGATAATGTATGGATGGATGGAAGGATGAGTAGATAGATGGATGGATGCCATGTTCAGTACATTGTCCCCCGAGATCTCAATCATCTCATCTCAAAGCCCAAGTTTTCCAAAGAAAGATGGGACAAAAATTTTCCTTTAATGATGTGTCACTCAAATGAGATATGATGAAAATTGGCATTATGAAATGCTCGTTAGCATGCATTATGAAAATAAATGTATGCACTAACAAAGTGAAACTGCTGTGGGTGCCACATTTCGAGTAAATCTGCTTATTTTGTGTCTAATGATAATTTACTTATGCGTCTACCTGATTTCAGCAAGTCTTAGAAATGAGTCATGCACTGTACCAGCTTATATTTTTCTCCTCGCTAATATTTTCTCAGTAAATATTTGATAAAGTTCATAAGCAGGTCATATAAACTGTACAACATCCAAACATCATACAACTCAGCACTTGTCTCAGTCATCTGCTGGAGACAGCTGTGTTTGCTAGTGATGTGCTGTTTCTCATAAGATGTATTTTAGAAAAAAAAAAAAAGATAAAACAAGAGAAACAAATTGGTCCTTGCTCTGCTATTCACCTCTCGCTCACTGTGAACCCGGATGTTTTGTGGAAACTCATTACCTCAAAAAAATTATGTAAGCCAACTTAATTGCATTGTGTGGATGGTACTAAAAGAACATAAGCTAAAAGTCGTTCTTACTACGTTTTTAAGTGCTGTGAAAACAAGATCACTAAGTTGGCTTACGTAATTTTTTTGAGGTCATCAGTTTCCACAACACAATTGTGTGTACCACACTATCTGGGTTTACAGTGCTGCTCACAATCTAAGTACGGTTGCCATATATGCATATCTATCCATCCCATATTCTCCCACTGATTCCAGGTCAGGACCACAGGGCTGATGTGGCTGGAATGTACACCTCAGATATTTTACCTGTAAATCGCATCACACACCATTCACTTACACTCATATCTATGGGTAACTGTCCAATTAGCCCGCTATGGAAACCGGAGGATTCCCACTCAAAAAAACGAGGAGAACTTGCAGACTCAGAAATACAGGAAGCTTAAATTCAAACCCACAACTCGTTCCTTGTGAGGCAACAGTGCCACCCACTTTACCGTTGCCATGGTCATCGTGCATGGCGAATACAGCATATTAAGAATGCACTGTAAATAAAGGTACATGTATCGGTGAGAGGCCCTGAGTGAGTAATTAAGAAAGTTCTGGAAACGCTGTTGTAAGCCTTCAAGCGGCAGAGGGTGACTCAGGAAGTGGCACGTCTCCACTCTGTGGGGCTTTTCCCGGAGGATGGCGGCCCTTTTGTTTGCTATAACAAGGTGGTGCATTACAGTGAAGTGAAGGTGAACTTAAATAGCTGGATTAATGAGAGTGTGGGCTGCCCAGTGCCTCCAGCTCAACTTTCTTACTTGATACTCGAGCCCGAGTGAGCTTGCTGCTTCAGGGCCCACGGCTTAGTGTTATGGTCCAGTTTTATAGCCCCATAAAACCTTTCGGACTCATATATGAGTCCGTCAAATGTAGCTGCTGTATTTAAACTTGGAGAACTTCAGGCCTATTTTAGATTCTGGTGGAGATTCCCAAGGTTTCCAAAGATCCCAAATATGTCCTGCTGAATTACAGGGAAATGTGTATAAAATAAAGTTCCAGATTTAGATATTTTTCATTTGATGTAATGCTATGACCATTAAAACAAGGCTTCCTTGGTTTGAATATTTCTCTCTTTATAAGTGCGCTTTGGCCTCAGTGAAGAACTGTAACCAGCAAATACAGAATATGTATGTGACACTGTCTTATAATATGAAAAAAAAATGCTTTTCCTGACCTTGAACCCACTTAAGGCAAAACCTAAGTGAAAAGTTAGAGTTTGAGGAGTTAAGACAGAAGTACTCATGATCAGCACCATTTCTCTTCCTGTTGGACGTGGGTTTAATGAGGGTCTGGCAAGCACAAGCTTAAAAACATTATAATTGACTGCACAATAGCTGCCCCAATGGAAATAGGGCCATACACTTTATGTCCTGTTCATAATTCATAATCCAACAGCAATAGTGCTTACTATGTTACTATAGCTTTTATACTTATTGATGGAATGGGTGTGCAGACAGCCTGTATGTAGAATTAGCATGCAGTTCACAGTTTGCTATGTATGTGATTTACAAGTATTTACTTGTGTATTTGTGTGTGTATGCAAGGATGGCTGCTTGAATACTGAGTGTGTGTGTCTGTTTTTGGGTTATATACATCAATTTGTCGTTAGGTTTGACATTTTCCCAAGGTTTCTTAGACCCGATAAGGTCACAGAAGCTCATAATTCATAGCTTATGAACTTGGAAAGACTCACCATGGTCCCCTGAGATGAGCCCAGCGCTAACTTGACTGCGAGCATCATTTAGTACAGCCCGCGGCTGAAAAATAGCATCTGCCACCGAAAGTATTGGAGCTTATTTGTTTAGCGTCGCCCACTACGAGAAAAAAACACACATTTCAGCATAACTGAGGTACAGGTCTCGGCCGTTATATGCTAAAGCACCTATTTGTAACTCCAAAGCAATCTGTTTTCCAAAGGACACGCCGCAGGTTACTTTGCGCTCACAAGACCGGGTTGTGGCAATTATTGGGAAAGCGCCGCAAGCGCTATGCTCTGCAATTGATTAAAAAAAAAAAAAATTGACCCAGATAACAGCTGCGGTTTCCCGCCGCACGAGCCGTAACGCCACGGGGTCACAGAAGAGCCGCACCTTGCAAGATTCACGTTCTGAGAGGTTCGTTCTTTCGTTCTCCCCTCCCCTTCCCCGATCGCCTGGGTTTGATTCATGCTGACTTCCGAAAAGAGACGGCTTCATTATGAGAAATCTTTTTCCCGCCGCTTGGCCGTTTTAGTAATTTTACATTCCCCCCAGCCCCCGCCCCTTGTGAATGACAGGCTCATTTTTATGCGCTGCAGACGCCTGTAGTCTTATCAGTCAGGACTGGGCCTTTCTGTACTTTTGTGTGCCCTTATTGCAGTGCCTCCCCCCACTTAAACACGAATGTCACATTTTAATTAAGTCCCTGGGACTTATTTTGCACCCTAATTGAAGCATGCTTTATCACTTTATTGAAATAGCCCACTGTAACCTTTTGAGAGGAGGAAAAAAAACTGATTTGTGTGCCTTGTAGCTTGGCTGGAGAATCTTGACTGTTGTCATGCAGTAATAAGTCCTAAAAACTCAGAAGAAGGCCCGTGTGGCCATTTATTTTCTATTCGCCTGTCGTGGGATAAATTTGGAGGATGTAATTTTGTTACATCGACAGCCCCTACAAGCTGCTGGTACCCCCTAAACCACAATATATCGTCTGCTTATGGAATACTCTCGCGATGGAAAACACCGGTTCAACCGTCTAGCTGTCAGGGAAATAACCTGATCCTGGGTCAGTGCTTCTGCTCCAAGTGCCTTATGGTTACTTACCCTGAACTGCAGTGCAGACCTTTCCCATACATACCATACATATTCTAGAAAGTTTGCAGGGTATGATCCTCCATCAAACACGACCAATATGCAGTGTTTGGTTAATGCATGATAAGACTACATTTCGAGCTATGGGCCAGAATTAGATATTATGCACTGACTGTGTGATGTGTGGGATCAGACAAATATTGAATGGCATGAAAACGCTCTGTCAGCCGTTCAACTTTGCCATGCCGTCTGTCTCGAGTCTGGAACTGCCGAAGGGGCTCTTTGTTGTTTTCTTATTATTTATTTATTTATTTTGCAGAGGATTATTCGAAACAGTGGCTTAATATAGTGAAAGAAGTGAGAGGCCGACTCGTCCTCAGATATCTCTTGTTGAGGAAAACAGAGAGGATCATGGGAATGAGGAAGATGAGTGCGGAGAGCACTGGAAGATTGTGAGTTGAAAAGTTGGTCGAAAAGTTGGCGCAGGTCGTTTTTCATATTTGTTTTGGGATTGATGCATTTAGAGTCGAGGCAAATTTTCAGCAGTATTTGGCTGCTCGAAAGGCACTTTTTGAGGCTATTCATGATGTCATTATACGTATATATGTGCAAAGCTAACGGGTGTAATGCTGGTGCACTTTGGCCAGCTTTGAGCTTATGGCGATGGTAATCTAGAAGTAGTCAAAGTTATTAAACCAGGGCTGTCGGTGAAAACTCGAGGCTGAGGTAATTTCCGGCTATGATGGGCGAAATGGAGCGGCCTATTTTCAAAATATTCATTTTGGATTAAATCTGCCTTTGAACTGTCCACCATCTTTAAAAAAAAAATAACAGGATCTGCCAGTCAACTATCTTCTCTCCTCCTTCGCATCACCCATCGCTCTCTCACTCCCCGCTCAAGAGACGACTGTGGACGAGTCAAAGAGAGAGAGAGAGAGAGATAGTGAAAGAGAGAGGGAGGGAGAGACAGTGAGACCAACGTAGTGAGAGAGGGAGCGAGAGATTTGAGATATAAAACTCACTTTATTGGGACATTGTTTGAAAGCAAAACTTTCATAGCATCACAAAGCATAACACTAAAAGAGAGAAGAAACCAATGAGTATTATGAGAAAACAGAGGTAAAGAAAGGTAAAAAGGGGGAAAGGAGAATGAGAGATGCAGGTGCAGAGAACAGGAGAGAGAGATTCAGAAAGAGAGAGAGAGGGGGAGAGAGAGAGCGAGAGTGAAAAAAAATTAAGCTGCCAGCAGTGTTTACTCCCAACCACATATTGACTGGTGCTTATACTCGAAGTTGTGTCAGAGGGAAATCATATTGCAACCCGGTAAGAAATTTGGTGTTCAGCTTGGCGGGCGAGACACACTCGTGGATGCTGAAGAGGAGCACACGATCTCAGCGCTTCCTGAACGAGCTCCGGCGGGTTCACACCAGGTGAGCGAGGCCGGGCGCTCCATCACGCTAACGCCGTATGCCAGCTCCAGTCTGGCAGCTGTGTGGGGCCTGATGCGCGGCTGTCATGCTTAAATGTGCGGCCATTATTTCATGCAAAAACTTCCTGTGCGGGAACGTCAGATCAGCTACCCTCGTTCTGAAAATCGCTTTCGTGAAAGAGGAGTGTTTGCTTGTTGGTGTCCTATTAGTTTGATTGATTACGTAAAGCACAGATCTGTTTGCATTGTGCCCGTGACTTCAGCTTAGTTGCAGTTTATCAGGATGTGCACATACTTCTAAATTAGCATAAAACCTTTGTAACAAAAATATGAAAAAGAGTCTAAGGCACTCTGGTAGTGGAAAAAAGTAAAAAAACCTTTATTGAATGGCTAATGCCTCGGCAAGATGAAAAAGCGCACCTACGCGTTACGGCCGTAAGGCCTTCATCAGGGTGACTAACCCGTTTGTGAATCTTACGGCCATAAGGCCTTCATCAGGGTGACTAAGATTCACAAACAGGTTAGTCACCCTGATGAAGGCCTTATGGCCGTAACGCGTAGGTGCGCTTTTTAATCTTGCCGAGGCATTGGCCATTCAATAAAGGGTTTTTACTTTTTTCCACTACCAGAGTGCCTTAGACTCTTTTTCGTATTTTTGTTACATTCTTTGCCCCTTGCCTAAGAGCACCTGGTACTGTGATTTTGATTTTCTACCCAAGACGCGCTCCTTTTCCCGATTCATTCATTCATAGCATAAAACCTTTGTTGGTGTTTATCTGTATTAATGCATGTGCAAGGAATTACCCCAAAAGAATAGCTTTAAAATAAGGCCAAGAGGAGGGGCTCTCTTATCATCCTTTGTACTTTGAAACCAAATGCATTCCTTTCTTTGATATTGTAAAAAAAAAAAAAAAAAAATAGTCGATAGAGAAAATTCAGTCTGCATCTCACAATCAATACCCATATAACAACTCATTTTTGCACATCTGGGAAAAGAAAAACAAACTGAACTGTGTAAAAGTTAGACTATTTTTACAGAGAAATTTTGATCTACACGAGTTTTTGTTGCCTGAGAAAAAATTAGCTTGTTAGGTTGTTATGCCTCGCCAAAAAACCTCAGCACGATAACAAATTAAGCCACTTCTGCCGTCGACGGAGCTCATTCAGTTTCAAGAGCCGGGAAACGAGAGGCGACAGTCAGACATAGCTGAGCACTTAGCTTAAATATGCAGGCTGTGTTGTGCTGGCAGCCGTGTACAGTAGTTTGCAAAATAGTTCTAAGCTAAGCAGGTGTAAGCTGGTTCAGTGGGCACACTTGTTTGGGAGATCTGGAAAAAAGTGATTTGTTACTAGAAGTGTGATTATGAAGCCTCTTGGGGCCGATCTTCTCCATGCTACAACCAGGCCTCACTGGCAGTGTCGTGATGGGGACACCGTGCTGTTGGATACACTGTTTGTTGCGTGAGATACTGAACAAAGCTCATGATTTGTTGTGGCCATTAAATATCACTCAACAGGTTAAAAATTTCTATGGTCCAAAGTGGTAGGTTGTTCCTCTTTGTCCTCTATAATCCCCAACTTGGCTTTCTAGATTATCCCCCAATTTGCATTATTTGATTTTCAGCTAGAAGTGAGATGTGGACATTCTGTAGTCAACATCAGGAGCTTACATTAGTCTGGCCAGACATGTTCAGAATGATGATGATGTTGGTGGCTCCTGCTCTCACAGCACGGTGAAAATGCAAGCATATCATTGTGTGAATAATAAAGATTTTAGATTTTTTGGAGTTTAATTTTTTTAAAACAATCCTCCTGGTAAGAAATTGAACTAATAAGTGATATCAACTGGCTGAGCCCATGGCTGGAAGTAAACATGGCGGAACTTTTATTTTCTGACCCCTGGAATGTGGTTCTTCACGGTGAATGGATTCAGGCACTGATAGTGAAGAAATGGCAAAAAAGTGTTTATTTCCAAAAATCTGGATCTATCACTTTTTGATTCGAAACCAGAGGGTGAATAATAGCACAGCAACACCAGGCAGAGGTGAAGTCACAAAACAGGCAGAGGATCCAAAAACCAGAAGGCAAAAGACACCAAGCACCATCCAAACTCGAAAACCAGGGACAAAGAAAAATCAGACACAAGAAGACCATACTCAGAAAGAAGCTCACAAGTAACCGCAGGATAAAAGGAGACAGACTCGCACTGGGAAACTAAAACTCAGGGCTTAAATACACAGGGAACTGAGCAGGCAAGCAGATACAGGGAAGGTAGATTCAGGCAGGGAGCACAAATGGGCGTGGCAACAATCAAGGTCAAAGGTGAATAATCAAGAAATGGAACGGGGAGAGAGAGAGAGAGAGAGAGAGGAAAACAAACACAATGAAAACTAAATGAAATAACCAGAACAATGAAAAATGCTCAAATAAATGCATAATATTACCCAAACATAACTAAACACAACTTGCAGTGATAAATATTAACAACTTTCCAGATACTTCCATAACAGAAGATTCCTCACCCTGCTCCTCCATCAATAGATATAAAATAATCACACCACACATAAATACTGTATGAATTGCAAAGTATCTGCTATCAACATATGGCACTACAACTCAAGTGCAAGAGCACATTTGTGTACTTTCACTCTTGTTAGACAGATGTATGCAGACTTGCATTCAACAAATTTCGCACTTTATGGAGCGCGTGCCCAAACTAACAAACTGAACTTAGAGGCAGCCCTTCGATGGATTTAGTGCCAGGAGTTATGAATATCACATTACTTAATGTATTGAAATAGAAGTTTTGTTTGTGCTTGTTTTCATCAGAGGCACTCAGCAGGGGGGAAAGGGCACTAAACCCTCAGACTATTGGTTACTGTGATCACATATCACATAATCACAACCAATCGTCATCCTTGTATTATCATTTAAATGCTCATGTGAGAATGGCCTGTTTGGAGATCTTACACATTAGAGGGTTAAATTCGCATGGTGCCATACATGAAACCATTCTGCTTTCCTACCGTCATGCACAATAACCGTTTGAGATTGTTTTTATGAAAAATGTTCAGACTAATGAACACACAAGCCATTAGGGAGAGAGAAAAAAAAGGAAAAAAAAAAACGAAACATAGCGCTATTAAATATTCATGTAATACATGTGAAATGGCTTTGCTGATTCCTTCATCAAGAGGGTCGGCTTTTTCTATTAACTGCATAGCCAGTGGTGCTAATATAAACGTGTTTAATTACTTATTCCACCTGTTTGCAGTAGGCTATATTAATTTTCGTGGGGTTATGCACCATTACAGTGAATTGTGTTAGTTTTCAGTGGTGGGATTCAACTTGTAAAGGAAGCAAAAACACCTAATCCTGTATGTGACATCTTAGCGTTTGTTGGGCGATACGGAGGCAGTACGGTGATCAGGTGTCTGCGCAGTTTGTCTGCAGAATATCAGAGTCAGAGATACTGTGATCATGCACATTGATCTAACACCAAGGTGTTGACTCGCGAATATCTTGGCTGTCGCTGCTCACAAATTGAACCCGTCTGAAAGGTGTCACAGCCGTTGGTAAAACAGTGTTATGTGGTGATAGATATCAGGGTATTAAAAACAACAGTACTGTTCACACTATCCCCACACCTTTATATCTTACAGATGGGAAAGTGCTGCATATCAAGTCTACTCACCGCTAATAATTCTGGAGTTTTCTGCACATTTTTGCATTTAAAATTTGAACACAATTACTGATCCCCTCTGCATCTCCATACCAGTTAAAGGAGCTGTGTCACGATTACTGTGCACGCTCAAAACTTTGAATGAAGTAAATCCGCTCAACTGCAAGTCAAAATTGAGAAGGTACAACCCCAATTCCGAAATAGTTGGGACGAAGTGTAAATTGTGAATAAAATCAAAATGCAATGACTTTCAGATCGCACAAGCCAACATGTTATTTACAATAGAACATAGATAACATTTCAAATGTTGAAACTGAGACATTTTACATTTTTATCCACAAAATGAGCTTATTTCAAATTTTCTGTCTGCAACTGGTGTCAAAAATGTTGGGATACAGGCAAAAAAGGGCTGAAAAAGCAATCAATATATAAGAGAATCAGCTGAAAGAACATTTAGTGAGTAATTAATTTAATCCTTTAAGGCCTAATGCAAAAATCCCAGCAGAGAATCATGCTGCCGTGTTTACCATAGTAACCTGTATTTGGGCTGAAGCACAGCTTCTCAGCTTTCAGGAACAGTTGGAATTTTTTTCAATTGCGCAAAACTTACAGTAATTACAGTCCTTTCAAAATTACGCGCAAATCTGTGTCGGCAACGACACGTTCGGCGTAAAAGGGTTAACTGGCATCAGGTGTGTAACATTATTGGCAATAAAAGGGATGTCTTAGAGAGGCTGAGCTTCTCAGAAGAAAAGATGGCCAGAGGCTCTCCAACCTGTGAAGGCTTGCGTAAAAAAATTGTGGAATACTTTAAAAACAATGTTCCTCAATGTCAAATTGCAAAGGCTTTGAAGGTCTCATCATCGACAGTGGATAACATCATCAAAAGATTCAGAGAAACTGGAAAAATGTCTGTGCATAAGGCCGAAGACCTTTACTGGATGCCTGTGATCTTCGGGTCCTCAGACGCCACTGCATCACTCACCGGCATGATTCTGTCATTGATATTACTAAATGGGCCCAGGAATACTTCAAGAAACTACTGTCTGTAAACACAGTCCACCGTGCCATCCACAGATGCCACCCAAAACTCTATCATGCAAAAAAAAGGAAGCAATTGCTGAGCATGATCCAGAAGCGCCATTGTTCTGTGGGCCAAGGCTCATTTAAAATGGACTGTAGCAAAGTGGCAAAGTGTCCTGTGGTCAGATGAGTCCAAATTTGACACTCTTGTTGGAAATCATGGGCGTGGTGTCCTCCGGGCTAAAGAGGAGAAAGACCACCCCTCCTGTTATCAGTGTTCAGTTCAAAAGCCAGCATCTCTGATGGTATGGGGATGCATTAGTGCATATGGTATCGGACACTTGCATGTTTTAAAAAAGCACCATAAATGCTGAAAGGTATATAAAGGTTTTAGAGCAACATATGCCCCCAGAGACAACTATTCCAGGGAAGGCCTTGTGTATTTCAGCAGGACAACGCAAAACCACATACTGCAGCAATTACAACAGCATGGCTTTGTAGTAGAAGAGTCCGTGTGCTGAACTTGCCTGCCTGCAGTCCTGATCTTTCACCGATTGAGAACATTTGGCGCATAATTAAACAAGAAGTCCGTCAAAGAAGACCCAAAACTCTCCAGTAGCTGGAAGCCTATATTAAACAAGAGTGGGATCAAACTCCAATGGCTAAACTCAAGAAACTTGTCTCCTCAATTCCCAGATGCCTCCACTCTGTGTTTAAAAGAAGAGGGGATGCAACACCATGGTAAACAGGCCCCTGTCCCAACTTTTTTGAGACCTGTAGCAGCCATCAAATTTGAAATGAGCTCATTTTGTGGATAAAATTGTAAAATTTTTCAGTTTCAACATTTGCTATGTTATCTCTGTTCTATTGTGAATAAAATACTGGCTGGTGTGATTTGAAAGTCATTGCGTTTTGATTTTATTCACAATTTACACTTTGTCCCAACTATTTCGGAATTGGGGTTGCATTTTTCTTCTTCTATGAGTACTGGCGATGGCAACCAGCTTACATTCTTCGTATCCCTTGGTTAAAGCTTAAAATAGCACTTTGAATCCTTGAATTTCCATAGAACACTAATATAAAAAGCATAATGTCGCAGTAACTAAAATATATGAATACAATGCAAAATGAAGGTGGATTGGCAAGGATGGAATCAGATTATGATTTGCACTGAGGCAGATTCACTTTCTTGGGATGTAAATTCTGAGCATGTGCAGTAATCGTGACACAGCTCCTTTAATTCATCAGTATTTCTTCAAACAACTATGCAAATTGCAGTCAATGAAGTTAGCATTTAAATGACTCATTAGATCAGTGCTTCTCAAAGCCCTTCTGGAGGACCACCTGCCCTGCATGTTTTAGATCTCTCCCTGCTCCATCGCAAGTGACTCAAATGATCCGATCTTTATTAAATTGCATACTGGGGTTGATAACGACCTGATCATTTGAATCACCTGTACTGGAGCAGGGAGGCATCTCTCAACATGCAGGATAAGTGCTAGTACAGGAGAGGTTTGAGAAGCACTGCATTAGGTTTAAGGATAATTGTCATATTTGATATGCATGCATCTAACTATAAAAAAATAATGCATATAATTTAAATTACTTTCTTAATGTTATGTTTTGATGTATAATTTTATAGGATTTTATCATTAGTATGATGTTGCACTTTGGTATTGTTAACCGTATGAAGCTTTATTATGTGCTTGTTGGTGGTTGTCGCATTATTTTTGAAAGTCAAAGGCGCGCTAATAATAACGGTATTATCCACATTCTGCATGTTCCATTGCTAACAGGGACAGCTGTGTGGCTCATCCGTTTAAGCCACGGCTCTAATGCAGCGATGGGTCTCACAGTCTGCTGTTGAATCTGATCAGTGTCGACGCCCGCCGTGACAGACTACCCTTAACACTTTCCCCGCTGGAGTATTTTAACAATATTCACCGATCTTTCAACACCTATTTTTGTTAGGAGATCTCTAACAGCGCCCCCTACCATGTAGCAGTGAAAATGTTGATCGGTGGTATATCTCGTCAACTGCAGGGAAGTGTTCCGTTATTATTGAAAGAAAATCTCGCCAATGGTGGGGATAGTGTTAAGGACAGCACCCTTTTGTTTTAACTGCAGTAAAGTGGGGGCCATACTTGGCTTGGGGGAGGGTACCACTATAGTTTCTGCCCACACGGTCTATCTACAATTCCCGGCTTAATTGCCATTGAGATTCATAGGATTGTGCTCCATTTATTCCTGAGCAGTTATACTCACTGTATCAGTGGTAACCCAGCTCTTAAATTTCCAGAACACCACATACTCTTCCACCGAAAACAGGAAATGTTTCAATCAGCTTAGTGCTGCCCGGCCCAGTTTTGGGATATCTATGGTCTTTTAGTTCTTCACTGCATCCCTAAAAAGCGCAACTCATTCAACACTCAGAGTTCTCATTTGAATGGCTCATTGTTAGAGTCTGGTGTGCTAAACTGTGGTTGGAATGGAAATATAGAGGATGGTAGATCTTCAGGAAAAGTTGTGGGTTACACTGAGTTAGCTAATAGCACATCATCACGCATTAGCAACCCCTGCTGGTCGAATGGGTTCTCACGGTCTGCTCGTTTGGCTGTCGGTGAAATATGTTTCGCTGATTAATGGCTTTGTGAGTATGGCCTGTAGAGATCAGTGTGTTAAGAAGAGGCCGCTAGCATCACACACCGTGGAGGAGAGCATGTGCTTGTCTCATGGGTAGACTGTAGAAACAAGTTCTGATGAGAAGGACTCAACAATGGGAGAGAAACACCGCACCAACAGCAACAGCTAGAAATCATTTTGAGACAAACCTCCAAACTGTAGGTCCAGAGAAAGTATTTTTGTTCTTTAAGGATTTTCCTAAATGTATCCTGGAATGTAGACTCCTGCTGTGTGTGTGCAAAGTCTCGTTTATGCTACGAGCACTTAGTTGAACCAATTATTAAACCAGTGGCTAGGAGTACCACTTGATGTGTCTTCAGGGCAGGGTAACCTTTTTTACCTTCTCCGGCACTTTCTGTACAATTTTTCTGTGCAATGGTTATGGGACTGAAAATCTCTCTAAAAGTATTATTGCTACTTTCCTATTCATGAATTCAGGTCATGTGCGCTTTGTTCATAAAAACACTATTCTCCGAGCTGTGCTTTAGACTTCATACCAGAGGTTGCTACAAAGCTAAGCTGTCTTGAGTTCATCCAATTCTTAATGGGGGATCTCGGCAGTTTGCCACTTTAGCTGTTGCCCGAGTGGCAAGTCTTACATTAACGGTGGACTCAGGCAATCTGTGATCTTGTGACCTTGGAGTAGCCCGTGCATGCGTCCTCTAAGCTGCTCCAGAAGCCTAATCTTCAGACATGAAATATTCAGCATGGCTTTAAAAGTCTAACAAATTACCGTTTGCCAGCCATCTTGCTTGACATGGCCGGTGCTGGATAGCTTGTTAAAATGAGACTGACTTTGATTGATCGCACAGTTTCTCTTTTCTATTCATGGGGAAAATTGGCCGCGGCAGAAGAAATATACCTTGTAACAGGCCCAGGTCGTTTCGTTTGCGGAGACTCGGCCGTTCCGCGCACATTCAACCTCTCCGTTCATTTCGCCCTTAATCCCTGGTGCTCGGGGTTTCAAATAAACTATCAAAGAGCCTCACTATTCACGTCTGCGGTTTTGGTTTTTTTAAACTTTATATTCACAAATATATTGTACTCTTCTTTTTTTTTTAAGTTCACCTTCAGTAACGGATGAAAGGCCTTGTTTGGAAAGTGACAAAACGCATCAGCGGTGTTCACGCAATGCTGTCAGCATTTCATCGAGTGCCTCTCGGCTTCGCAAACGCAATCGCTCAGCTCCATCTCTCTGTCTCGCATTCTCCCCTTATACATTCTCTCTACCTCTCTCCCCGTCTTATTTGAGATGCTTTTGCCTCAAGAAGTGGTACAAAACTGACATGCTCGGTGCATTTTACTGGTTTCCGTGACTACTCGTCTATTTATTTTTCAGAATTTTAATTTCCCCACCTGCATACATTCATTATGCATGGATGAGTTTTGAAGTGAGAGCTTTTTTTTTCCCTTTTTTAAACAGTAACCTCTTTCCTGAAAATAGTCAACGACATCAGAACGTTTTCTACCATCCTTACTCTGCTAGAGTGCTGCTGTGCAGGCCCCGTTGTTTTTTTTTTTTTTTTTTAATTTTTGGCTGGTACTGTGGGGTGGAAATTTTCCAGCAATTTGTTGTGAATCAGACATTACATGAGCTCACTCAAAACAGCATTTGGTTTTGTCTTTAATCTTAATTTTCCGTTCCCGCAAAATTGGACTTGCTGTCCTGTGAAATTGGGCGGTGTGAAATGTCATTGGTCGTAAATTATCTTCCGGATGAACAGGGTCCTGTTTTACATATTTATGCACTACAGAGGTGCAGAATTAGAGTTTTAATATGTTTTACTGACAAGAGTGTGCCCTGCGCATTATTTTTCATGATTTATATGGTGTCCTTCTTGCATTTTAACTGTGTATCCTTGTCTGCGCAGTCATATCAAGAGCCCAATGTGCAAAACATGCCGTGCAGTGAAAGCTCTTTCATGCTCAAAAACCTGTTCAGTTAGAATGAGAGCAACACCCACACATTTAATCCCCTGTTTGTTGTCAGTCATTTTGTAACAGTGACAATGAACATAATACCATTGCCGGCCCTCGCAGGATAGAAACTGCGGAACTTTGTGTTTTTAGTGTTTTCCTTAAGCCTCATCAACTCTCCCAATAATGCGATGATTTGGCTCTCTATTCCCATCACAATAACATCAGTCGGGTTTCGGCGTGTTAACACTGGAGTTAACCGTCCTGCTGTTTTCATGCTGACTTATCTGAATGCGACGAGTGAACATCAGTCTGCAGGCGTGCTGTTCGGATAATTGAAACGACATGAAATGCGCCGTAATTGGTGCCAATAGCGAACGCTGATAAAAATTAGCGTCGGCGAACGCGATCAGATAGCCCCGCTGTCTCTGGCTGTACATAAATATATGCTGAAAGAGTCCCTATCAGCATCAGTCTTTTGGCTCACAATTAAAGGCCCTTCACAATCACCAAAAATAAGTGTGACCAGTTCAGGCAGAAAACTGGAGTCATTCTATATCACCTGATGTGGTGGTCTGCGTCAGCGAGAGTACACCAGTCGCAGAGCGGCAACAACAAGGAAACTATTACGTGGGTGTATTTAAGCTCAATCAAGCTGATCGCCTTTGCTGCCCAATTTGCTGCCTCGAATTCTGGGAGCGAAATGCTTTTTGCTTGCCACCTCCACCCCAGCCTCCACCTGTGTGGTTCTGCTCTGTCTGACAGGGGGGGGATTCATAAGTTCTGCTCCCTACCTAATTTTTGTAGTTGTTTAGTATGTTCTTGCTATGCTATGGTAGAGAGCACCTCCAGAGCAGAACCTTCTGCCAAACTCAAATGTCATTACATCTACGTGCCAATAAATTTGTTCAATCCTAATACAGGAGTTTACCTGACTGAACTAACAGGTCAAACTGTGTTTGTGAATAGAAAGTGCAACCCTTGCCTTTTATTGTTTGTAAAACTTTAAGACAAGTTCTGGTCGAAAACAGACCAAGGGAGCCAAACTCCCTGCACCTGTCAAGGAAGTCCTGACTCCTTACTTTAGTTCGCATGGTGAGAATGAGGTATCCACAGCGATAGCACAGGGTGCTCATTACACAGAGCAGCTGAGAAGGCCAGTCTTTATTTTCGGCCTGTCTCTATTTTTGTGACATTCCTCCATGACAGGGCCTAAAGTTGTTGCGCACTCAACAACTTCAGACAGATGTTGGCCAGTTGCCAGCTGTTTCGGGATCAGTGTGTTGAAGATGTCGTGCCACACATGCGGATTCTCTCAGAACCAGATGTGACATCACAAGAGGTATCTCTGCTCACTGTGGCCATGTTCGGAATGGCTTTCGACGTGCTACTCAATTACTGATTGTGGCCCAAAGTAGCTAGTAGTATGCAATGTGTGACTGCTGTGAAATTTATCAGTATGTCTTCCTGGACCGCTATAGGACACAATGCAATAATAACAGGCCATAAAAACCCTGGTGATCTTTATTGCATTGTGGATGTCAGTATGTCATACACAAGAACAGTTATCGCCTCATACTGGCTACTGCATTATATACTACTATGGAGAGTAGTATGTAGTTTTCAGTATATACTGGTGCAGTTTGCAGTGTGCAGTTAACATTGGTTATGGTCATGGTGAGTTTCCCCAAGTCACTGTAAACAACTTTAAGGGTCAGAGAGAAAAGCATTATACTTATGTGAATTAATTCAATCATTCAAGAATGTGATTCGATGCGACAGGACGTGACATCACAGGAGGCGTCTCTGCTCACTGTGATGAACAGAATGGAACTTAAGAGCCAAAATGGCCTCGCACCATTTGTTTCCACTGTGTCTTTGCAACCTGAATTATATCGGTGTAGATTATGAGTTTATGGGCGGGCCCTTTTTCAACTTGAGTTGAAGTAGTTCATTATTTTGGCTTCTGCTCTTAGAAAACCTATGACCATAAAAGTGATTTTTTTTTTTTAAACTGTCCCAAAAGCATTTCAAGTCTTTTTTAAAGCCATTATTCGACAAAAAACTAAATAAGGGTAAACAGTAATGTACTGTTTAAAGTTAAGAGGAATATTAAGAACATGCTGAGTTATGAGAATATGAAAGTGGTGCGAAGCCTTAGGTTTAATTAGCACATCTAAGTGTGGGCCTTATGCAGTGTACTGCGTGTATATGCACACTTTAAATGAAGTTTTGTGTCGGCTGATGCAAGTTAAGTGCAATTTACTGGGGCTACTCTACATTACAGAAAAGGCCTTTCTGGGAGTTATCAGGTAATTTCCCATTCCCTCTTTTCCAGACTCGGCCAGTAGTGGAGATCAGTGCTTCCTCGCATTCAAATGTATTAATTTTTCAGCGTAATCCCTTCGGCTTCTCTGAACATCCGAGATATAGACAGAAGTTGAATTCTTTGAACTTAGCTATGCTGCACATTGATGAATTTTAGGTGACAGATTTTGTGTGAATTTAAAACCTCCGCCGAGGAGGTTATGTTTTAGCTTCGGTTTGTGGGTAGGTTTGTATGTTTGTTAGCGACATTTTGGAAAAAGTTAGCGACACATTTTAATTAAATTTTCACCAGAGGTGTATCTTGGCCCAACTTGGAAGTGATTTCATTTTGTAAGTGATCCAGATGAAATTCTGGTCCAGGAATTTTTTATTTACTTGCGTTGTGCTGCATAATAACGCTACTCGCACGTATCCCAGACATGCGCTGGACTGTTGGGCCTTGGGGAAGGCATGCGCTCTCTGAGTACCCTTGTTTGTATTTTGACTGTTATTTTCTGACAGCCAGTTTTATTTTTCCTCATAAATAGCCAATTGGAGCAGTGGTGTTGGCCGAGGATTATACATGACCTTCTGTTCCCATTTCATTATATTTATAGCAGGTAGTTTTATCAAAAGTAACATAAGTTGTACATTAAGTGCATGGAATGAGGTCACTGAAACAGCAACATGACACATCAGACAAGGTAGCACAAGCATCAGTTAGCTCAATCATGTACAAATATGTAACTATACGGTAGACATATGTCAGTGGTATTCGAGCACGAAGGACAGGTATGCGACTCAACCAGGGATTACAATTTAGAAAAGCAATTAATACAGAGCAAATACTTACACAAGTACCCTCTTGTAGTATTAGACACTTGGATTAGATAACTCTGCTTTTAACAATGAGATTTATGAGGTTCCTGTATGTAGGGGCACACACAGCTTTAATCATTTAAACTATCAACAATGAACAAAACTGAACTCATTTTCACACATAAAACCTACAGACCCATGTATGGGTCCATCAAATGCAGCTGCTGTATTCAGACCCGTGGAACTTCAGGCCTACTCTAAATTTTAGTGGGGATCCCAAGTTTTCAGAGGATCCCAAAATATGTCCTGCTGAATTACAGGGAAAATGACGTACAAGACCTAGATATTTTACATTTGATGTAATGGCTGTGGCCATAAAAACATGGCATCCTGGGTTTCAATATTTCTCTTTATACAAGTCAGATTTAGCTCCTGTTAAGCGCTGCAAGCTGCATATACAGAATATGTGTGTGACATTGGCCTACAATATGAAAAAAAAAAAAAAAATGCTTTCTCTCGCTTTGAACCTGCTTAAGAGAGAACTTAAGCGAAAAGTTATATTTTTAAGGGGCTACCATAAGTTTGACCTCCATTGACACTTAAAATCTTAAGATTTTTCACTCAGACTCCTCGAATTACTCAGTTATGCCCTTGCTTGAATTCGGCCGTACTTGGTCTCCTTGCCTCAACAGAGACTGCGTGTGTTGTTTGAGTGTGGCCATACTTGTGTGTACATACAGTGCACATGCTTGTGTTTGGTTTGAGCATGCTTGTGGGCGCTCGTGTGAGTGAGCATAAGTGTGTGTACATACAGAGCATGCGCTGGTGTCTGTGTGGGCGATTGTTTGTTTTGATTTGGGTGTGGATGCCTGTGCCTGCGTGTAGCATGAGGGAGGCATGATACGGAGGTATTGAACAGGGGTATCAAATGTTTTCCAAGTCTGGCTGCCTGTTTCTCTTTTAGTCCATCAGTACGACACCTTATTACTCCTGATTAAGGTCCTGATTGAAGACCCATGATTCGTTTTTTAGGTTGAATTTGGTGCCTTAATACTGAGACTTCCCTGGTACCAAGTCGTCTGAAATAAGAATGGGCAGCCCTGGTAAAAGCAATATGAATACTTTTCTAAACTATTTCCTCTAAGTATACTGTGTTTATTTCTTTACTGCTGCAGAGTTAATTTGTATTCCTCCTCCACAGACAGAATTATTGCAGGTTTAGTTGGAGCTCAAAGCTTGATATTATTGAGGCCCAAGCAGTCAAACACTAACACCTTCATTCCCATGAACACAAAGTGCCTTTATTATGTATTTCATAACTCCTGAAGATCACTGATGTTTAAATCATGAAAAGAAGCCATTACTGACTAACTGGGTTTAAAGGGGTTGGCCTTGGATTGTCTGTGTTATAATTTTTCTTATTCATTTTATTCATCAATGCATCTGAAATGTACTTTTGTGCATGCGAGCGTGTGTTCATGCGTGTGTGCACTTACATTGAGGTGTGCACAAAATCAGTCGTACCACTGATTTATGTTGTCTCTGATTTGTGCCATTTAAACATCACCTAAAAGAACTTCAAAAAAAATGATGGAAATAAAAGTATTAAAACCAAAATCCTCCCATTCACTGTGAGTCAAATTTGAAGGCAACTGCTGACTGAAGCCAGCCGGAAATATATCCAAAACCTTTACTATGTGTTACAACCCCTATCAGAACGTATCTGGAATCATTTGTCAGGGGAGAGATGTTGATCGTGTGGGGTGATGGGGCTACGCCCGCATTTTGTGTTGTGGGGGTTCAGCGTTGCCATGGGAACCTCTCAATCACTACCATTGTGCTGTCGTTTATATCTGAGCCCTGGCACCACCATATTTGAGAGCCCCCGTTTAGAGGTTGCTGTTATTTTGAAGGGTTATACGCTGAAAAAGTAGTGACGTAATTTTGAGGTCAACTGGCCGTAGCCATGGCAACTGGTTCACGCTGAACGAACCAATCCATAAGCAAACAACTAGCACAGTATTTATTGTCATGGCCCTCCTGTCTATGTATGGAATTATGCTTTATTTTCAGCGATCCTAAACCCAAACTATGCTCATTATAAAAGAACAGAAAGCATTTCTCGCGATATTTTTGATGGTCAAATATTTAGGTATTTTGTGCCGTGTGTTAAGGGTACAAGTGAATGTGTTGCTATGCTGTGAGCGTAAACCATTGTCAAGGAAGTGAGCGTTGACCCCAGCAAAAGTGACGTCACACTTTTTCAGCGCGTAGCGACACAGGGTTCTCTCTTCTCTTTGGGGCTCGCTGGCTGCTGAGTTTTCATGTCGCCCGTCAGTAAAACTGCATTCAAATATTGTGTGATAGCTTCTGAACGATCTGCGACAGGAAGTGAGGCTTCTCTCTGGGCCTCTCTAAGCACAGTAAAGTGGTCTGTTTGGATGAAATCTCTTCATTTGGAAAGCAGTGGGCTGGATTCACTGCCCAAAACGTCTGCCTTCTGTTCCTGTTCTTATTTTGGTTTTTAAAATCATATTTTGTTTTCAATTGGCAAATATTGGCTTTGTTTAAGTTACTGTTTGGATAAATAGTAAATTTGTTTCACCCTGTTGGCAAATCTTGAAATTGTTTTGGTTGTCTTTCCTCATTAGCTGATTTTTTTTTTTTTTTTTGTCTTATTTAACAAAAAACAAACAAAAAAATGCTGAAAATTAGAATGGTCTAAATGTAAGACTAAAATGGCAGTTGGGACAGAGTTATTCTATTGTAGTGTCAATGTTCATTATCAATGGATGCAGTCGATAAATGCATTCTTGCAGTGTTGCATTGTGTTTTGTTGGTGGCCCCTTATTTGCATAACGTTGAGGTCTGCACTATTTTATGCAAATCTGGAGTGACTATCAGGACTCACCATTGCTGGAAATTCTCAAAAAAATTAAAATGAAGACATATTTGACAACTACGTGGCTTTTTTCTCATTTCAGATGTTTTCTCGTCTCTAATGTTTTCAGAAACATTTTGAAGAACTATTTTCTGAGCGTAAGAGAAAGTTTACAAATGAGCCGCCGTGCTGTTTCAATTTGAAGCAGGGAGCAGATGGCCCATGATCGAAAGCGTTCGTCCAATCAGGTGCAGCCGCCATCGCAATCCCTCCAGCGCTTGACATAAAGCTGGGAAATGTTCTACTGTGTATTGGTTACTTGTTTGAGTGAACGGCGAGTATCTGTCAATCATCTATTGTGACAATCACGCCCATCAAGCGTCCAACGCTT
Source organism: Gymnothorax javanicus (assembly GCA_029692085.1). NCBI lineage: Eukaryota > Metazoa > Chordata > Actinopteri > Anguilliformes > Muraenidae > Gymnothorax > Gymnothorax javanicus. The sequence goes on from CM056198.1 coordinate 122,334,209, forward strand.
GGAAGCTGCGTGACCCCTCCTATCCACAAACAGCCCCTGTGGACACCTACCATGAAGGTGTTGGGTGGGGAGGGGCTGGATTGCAGACTTCACTTGAGGCACCAGACAGGCACAGAGTTATAATTCAGAGTGTGGAAAAACTCCTCCAGGACAGGTGCATTTGAGTGTCGACCAGGTGGGCCTCTTCCACACAAACGTGGCTCTCTGCAGTAAGCCTACGCGCAGATTTACGATTATGCTAATATCGCTTACCGCCGCGCATGAGCGGCAGCTTGTTGTGAACTATAACATTGCGCGTGCTGCTGAAACATGTTATGAAAACAACCTAAATGGTCGGGAGGCATCTCTGTCTATAAGGATTGAATGGCTAGTGAACGCACAGACGCGTAATGTTGATAGAACCGCTCGCTAATTATCGTACATTAATCACCAGAAATAATTCAGGTTTGGTGTTCTTAAATGGCGTTGGAGCAATTAGCTTGAGAAAGAAGATAGTCTCTTAAACTCCCGCTTTAATCTTGATGAGCAAGCGTGTTTAGTTTCCAGAAAAATCCACTATATCAGACAGTCGCAATTCAGGATCCCGTGCCAGTGGTCTAATGACTCCAATGCAAGATGAAAAGGAAAAGTGGAGAAGTATGTTACCGTTTGATGTCTTTCTGACCTGCTGCATAATTTTCTCACTTGAAGAGTCATGATCACGCGTTTGGGAAAAAAAAGTCCTCCGGCATGCATGAATACAGCTGCCTCATTTCAAGCGGCCGCGCTTAACTTTCTATCAAGCTCTAAATTTAAATGCAGCCGTCGACTTTCGCTTTCGCTAATGCCGCCTTTGCGAGTTCATCAATCACTGAAATTAAACACGCCAAACGGTGTTCGGGAGGAGGTAGGGCAAATTCGCAGGTTTCCACCTGCTGTTGTAATGAAAATAACCAATAGGCATGCATTCAAATGTGAATTTGTGTCCATTTTTAGCCCAGTGGAGGAGCTTTGGTTAAACAGACTGCGAAGCGAGAAAATCCAGCCGCTCGCCTCAGACGCATTCATTGACCGGATATTTGCGAAGCGTGTTTATTGTAGCCTGACTGAAATGTCCCAGACAAATATTTAAAGTAAATGTTTACCATTGACAGCAAATAACAGTCGGCTCGACGGCTGTAGCATCCCATCTGGATCGTTATTAGGGGAAGAATTCATTACAGTTTCAGTTCCCCGTGTCAGTAATCCGCAAACTCTGTCTTGCAACTGTATTTGACGATCAGGAGTGCATTACTGCATCAGCGCAAGAGCTAGTCTGGATAGTAATAAAGACATGAACCCAGTGAAGTCTGTAGGTATTGGGGCCGTGGCAATTTTTAAGGGCTGTGATTGTGGCATGGTTCTCTGGATATGGCTGTAAATTTCCTTGAAGACAAAGCTTACAGTCCGTTCTTTAATTTAAAATTGAATCAATTCAAATTTTATTTGTATAGCGCATTTCACAAACATTTGTCAGAATGCGCTTTACAGTGAAATTCTGGCCTGGACCCCCTCAGAAACAAGCCTACGGTGACGGTGACAAGTAAAAGCTCCATATGAGTGGAAGTTGTACTGAATGCAAATCTCTTTGAACTGTGCATGAAACGCAGCCATTTAAGTGCGTGTCTGTGCGCTCGTACTTACGAACCTGACTCAACTGTACGTATAAACGGAGAACATTCACTCGCATTTTGACTCACGTTCCCTCTGAGCCTTACAATCCGAGTGTCAGTAAAACATGTTTTTCGTATTTGATATTTGCGGACAGGTGTTCAGCATTCTGTCTTTTATTTGCTCCCCCAACATGCTAAAAAATTATCTGCAGTTAATATTTAAAGATAAGACTGGGCTGTGGGTTGAGGAAAACGAACACTCACTGGATAAGATGTACTGTATATTTAACGGATTTTAAATGAACTCTCCATGCCTTTTTCATCTTTGCGAAGGTAGACAGCCGTTCCTGACGCTGGGGGAGAGTGTGTGAGGGGAATAGCTGCGGGCCGTCTGGTGGTATACGGCCGCTAAAGCTAAGCGCACACGCACACACACACACACAGAGCTCACCTAATTACAGCCACGCTTCCTTGAATCGCCATGTCCCTCCCTCGCTGAAAAACCCACCCACCCTAACTGGTACCGGCGCGAGAGCCAGATCAAAATGCTGACTCAGTATTCGTCATGACTGAGGGATAACGCCCACTCAGGCGTCACGTGGGTAGCCTTCTCCGTGTTTGGCGGCAGCTAACGATTAATTCGCTCACCTCCACGTGGGGAGAGTCCACGTACGGTCGACAGAAGAAGGCGTTCTTTTTGAGGCCATCGAGGGCGATATCCTGTCATGGGCTCAGGCGGTGGAGATCACGGGTGTTAGCGGGGTTTGGAGCGCTGCTGTGGTGCGGTGGGAATAGACCGGAGGAGTGTGGGGCCCTTAGTTTTTCCAACTCTTTAAGGCAGCACTCGCGGGGTCCATCGAGTCATTGTCAGAAAAGGGCCTGGCAGCCGCGTGTGTTTGTGTTCGTATTCAGGGCTTGGCAGATCCTCGCCAGCTGCAGTCAGTTTTTTTGTGCTGTTTGTTGCGGAAACACTGACGCGGTTAATTGTTTCGTTTGGCGCCTTTCTCACCTCGTCTGCTGTCGGGACTTTGAGCTGCAGCTGTCGATGTCGAAAGAGATCAAACGACCCCCCTTCCCCATCATTCCTTTCCTTCTGTTTCCACTTTTTTCCTCTCTCTTCAGCTCTCTCTCTTTCTTGCTCTTTTTACACATAAAGTGCCCCTCTAGCAGGTTTTCTATCAGGGGTGTCGCTAGGCCTATTTTAGGGGAGCTTTAGCCCTCCTAAAATGTTCTTCAGCTCACCCAAATAATGTCCATTTTTTTGTTTAAACAAGAGACCATCTTGGATCGCACCAGCCTTGACATCAGTGCTGTTATTGTTTTCAGTATAGCAGTCGCCATTATAATGGTGCAGTGAGTGTGTACTCAGACCACACCCTGTTCAGTGAATGTGTACTCAGACCACACCCTATTCAGTGAATGTGTACTCAGACCACACCCTGTTCAGTGAGTGTGTACTAAGACCACGCCCTGTTCAGTGAGTGTGTACTCAGAGCACACCCTATTCAGTGAGTGTGTACTCAGACCACACCACGTTCAGTTTTTGCATACTCAGACCACACCCCGTTCAGTTACTGCATACTCAGACCACACCCTGTTCAGTTATTGCATACTCAGACCACACCCTGTTCAGTTATTGTATACTCAGACCACACCCTGTCTATTTATTGTATACTGATACCACACCCGTCTTTGTACTCAGGCTTCTTTTTTAGTCCAGCTTCTCGCTAGTAATTTTCGTGACTGTATCTTAAAAGCTTGCAGTCATATCATGCCCGCAAGAATTTTCTGCAAACATACGCACCCACAGACATAAAAACACCTGCAACAATACTCAAACAAAGCATTCACAGTAGTTTTATAGTAGTTTTGCGGTGGTTTCACTGTAGTTTGCCCTGATGGCACACACACACACACACACACACACACACACACACATATCATCAGTAGCTAGAGGAGAAGAAGCTAGACCAGCCTCCCCCCCAAAAGCATGAGCCCCCCCCATCCCTTAACCTCAAGCAACATCCCTGTTTGCTACTGTTAATAAATTCTACAGTAGGCTTCATGGCTGTTGATATGCTAGGAGAAAGCCAGGTCCTGATGGAAATGTCCGTTTTAGTTAAGAACCGTTTCTGACGTCTGCTAAAATCTCCAATTTGGTTTGACCTACGGGCAAAGGCCTGCCGACGACGAACGTGAAATTGTCAGGCTTCGAAAGCGGACATCTTGCATGGTAAAATCGCATATTTAATATGTAGAAGGAGTCTGACCATTACAAGGACCAGGGCGGCTGTGGTTATTTAAAATATGGAAATAGTAAAGGTTAAACAAGTCTTCACGCCTTGTGTCTTCCCTCTGGGGATGAGGCGATGATTTTAATAATGTAGTAATTTGGGCTGTTAATACGCCCGACTGGATTTACTTTGCATCATTGTGCCAGAACTGGGCCTCACTATTTTCCCATCCGTCTGAAAACCTGATGCCCGATGTCTGTTTTTAATCCTGTTTGCTTGTGTGAGACTTTGGCTTGGATTCAATCAATGCGAGACTTTACCTCAAACTCTCACCTAATGCGAGTGTTCAGTTAAAGTCAAAAGTAAAGCTGCCGCCAAAAATCAACATAACATACTGTGAGGAAAAATAAACTCCTTCAGTTGCAAGACAGGATCATTGAATTCAGAAATAGAGTCTGGTACATAAGAAAATTTTCATCATTTTGACAAAACTTTCACAATTTCAATGAAATTTTCATCATTTTAGCTTGGTGCATCACCACGATGGATTTGAAACAAATCAATCAAAATGCGCTTGAATGGTAAACTGTCAGGTTTAATTCAAGGATTTTTGAAAAAAGAATATTGTATGAACCGTATATGAATTAGATTGGTTTTTATGCACAGTCCCCTCCCAGTTTTAGGAGCTAAAAAGTATTTGGACTAACATAATCATAGAACGCATTTTCATTTATTAATACTTGGTGGAAAGTCCTTTGCAATCAATGACTGCCTGAACTCTGGAACCCATAGACATTGCCACACACTGGGGCTCTTCCCTGCAAATGCTCTGCTGGGTTTCACTGCAGCTGTCTTCAGTTTCAGCGTGGATTTGAGGCATTTATGCCTTTTGTTTTGCCCTCAGAATGTGAGAATTTTGCTTTTTTGGATTCAGGGCAGGGAATTGACCGGGTTGTTGTAGAACACTCAAATTCTTTGGGTTGGTTAAGCTGTGTGCTCTGAGCCATTGTCCGTCTGCAGTGTGAAGCCCAAGTTTTGAAGCATTTAGCTGAGTCTGAGTGGTTGTTGTGGCCTTAGAGGATTCAGAATTTATCCTGCCACTTTAATCAGCATTCACATCATCAATAAAGAAAACAGCACTAGATCCATTGGCTGTTATCCATGCCCACACATGACCACGCTTCACAGATGAGGGGATACAGCGCCCTCCATAATTATTGGCACCCCTGGTTAAGATGTGTTAAAAGCCTAAAAATAAATTCAATTTTTATTGCAGAAGCATACTCTCTCACTGAAAATTGTAGAAAAATGTAACCTTCAACTCAAGTGAATTTTAAGGGAAAAAAAAAATCCCTGACTAAGAAATAATTATTTTTCATAAAATCACCTGTTCCACAATTATTAGCGCCCCTAACTATTCCTAGGAAATAAATGTAATTGAAGTATTTCTGTAATTTCTACAGTAGTTTACAAAGTTGATCAGAGTATCTAGGAACATTTAATTAGTAATTCATCACTTCCTGTTTCCCTGGGGTATAAATATGACGTGACACAGAGGCCATTTCTCTTATCCACTCTTCAACATGGGAAAGACAAAGGAATACACCATTCAAGTAAGGCAGATGTGTGTCGACCTTCACAAGTCAGGCAATGGCTACAAGAAAATAGCCACTCGCCTGCACCTGCCCATATCTACTGTCAGAGGAATCATTAAGAAGTTTAAAACAACTGGAACAGTGGTAAACAAGCCTGGACGAGGACGCAAGATTATTTTGCCACCACGCACAGTGAGGAGGATGGTAAGAGAAATAAAAAGTTCTCCAAAGCTCACTGTTAAAGAATTGCAACAAATGGTAGCATCTTGGGGTCACAAAGTCTCCAAAACAACCATCAGGCGCTATCTACATGCCAACAAGCTGTTTGGGAGGCATGCACGGAAAAAACCTTTTCTCACTCACAATCATAAACGCAAACGTCTGGAGCTCGCTAAGCGGTACTGGGACTTCAACTGGGACCGTGTGCATTGGCCAGATGAGACCAAGATAGAGCTTTTTGGCAACAAACACTCTAAGTGGGTCTGGCGGGACACAAAAGATGAGTATGCAGAAAAGCACCTCATGCCCACTGTGAAGTATGGGGGAGGATCGGTGATGCCGTGGGCCTGTTTCTCTTCCAGAGGCCCTGGGAACCTTATTAGGGTGCATGGCATCATGAATGCTTTGAAATACCAGGACATTTTAAATCAAAATCTGGTGGCCTCTGCCCGAAAGCTGAAGATGGGTCGTCACTGGGTCTTTCAGCAAGATAATGACCCTAAACATTTGGCCAAATCTACACAGAAATGGTTCACCAGACACAGAATTAAGCTCCTCCCATGGCCATCTCAGTCCCCAGACCTCAACCCCATTGAAAACCTGTGGAGTGAGCTGAAGAGGAGAGTGCAGAGGAGAGGACCCAGGTTGCTGGATGATTTAGAGAGATTGTGCAAAGAGGAATGGTCGAAGATCCCTCTTTCTGTATTCTCCCATCTTGTGAAACATTATAGGAGAAGATTAGGTGCTGTTTTGTTGGCAAAAGGGGGTTGTACAAAGTATTAACATCAGGGGTGCTAATAATTGTGGCACACATGATTTGATGTAAAAGAATTATTTCTTAATATGGGTTTTTTTTCCCACGGAATAAATGCACTTGAATTAAAGGTTGGATTTTCCTCTTTTTTTCATTGTGGTCCTATATTATTTAGAAAAAAACTGAATTTATTAGAGGCTAAAGAACACATCTTAACCAGGGGTGCCAATAATTATGGAGGGCGCTGTATGTTTGAATCGTGAGCAGTACTTTCCCTTCTCTGTACTCATCTCCTTCCATCATTCTGGTTCAGGTTTAATTTTGTCTCATCTGGGCATTGGTCTAGAACTACATATATAGGCTTTATTAGATGTTTTTTGACATTCCTCCAGATTTTGTATATTACCTCTTGTGGTAAACCCTCTGTATATACTCTGGCGAAGTGTGCTCTTGATTTTTGATTTTTAACACTAGGTATGCTTACCTCAAGGAGAGTGTTGCTGTCGCATTTTGGCATCTCTGAACTCATTGGTGTATTTTAAAAAATGAACCAAACAGTTGATTTAGCCACACCTGATTATTTTTTTGCTATTTCTCTTAACCTTGTGATTAGATTTTTCTGCCTGATGATGGTTCGCTTAGGTGGCAGTGATAGTTCTTTGAAATTTATATTTAGAGTTGACAGCTACTGATTCCAAATGCCAGATGCCAAATTTTAAATCATCTCTGTACATTTTATTTCCTCACTTGTTAATGAAGTAATGGGAATATAACACATCCCAGAGCTGCCGGATAGCTCACACGGTTAAAGCACCGCATTGCGGAGCTGAAGTGACTATCGCGGCGCTGGTATACCAACTGGGCATTCCAGATTCGGGTGGGATCGGAGATGCCAAATTTTAAAAAAAAAAGGAAAAAGAAAGTACACATCCCTGGCCACATAACAGCTGTGTGGCCATGTGTCCACATACTTTTGGTCCCTTAAGGGGCAGGGGGCGTGTATTTATAAAAAGTGCTGTAATTCCCACTCTGTTCACCCATTTTGGTGGTAAATACCTTCAAATTAAACCTGAAAATCTGTACTTTGAGCACATAGCCATTATTTAGTTTCATCTCTGATAGGGTGTGGTAGACAGCTAAAATATCAGTCATGTTGTCTAAGTCCAAATATTCATGGACACTACTCATTAAAAGCATATTCTAATGTACAAAATCAGAAGACGTAATTCAGATTCAGCTGTCATTTGGCCTACTCGTCTGCATGAAATTACGGTTCTTCACAAATTGCTCAGCTGTTCATCTTGACCAGAACGGAGTTAGCGTTCGTGCTTTGATTGGATATCTGGATCTCCGCCATTATCGTAATTAGCTGGAACTTTCTGCATTTGACTCGCTGATGGAATGTCCGATCACTCACTGCAGAGAAAAAAAAAGACGAGTGCGTGCGAAATGTAAATGATATTGGCATGATCTCTGTGGCAAGATTGTGACACCCTCGCGAATGAGAATAAACACTAAAATGGTAGGTGCTCTGTGTGGACGTCTGATGGCTGTAAAGGTGCTGGGGGGGGTACATGGTAATGTTAGCGGTGAAGCGCTGTATCCAGGAAATGGAAGGTTTGTCTCATTAATAAAGCTGTCACTTTGAAACAGGCCCTGGGGAGGTTCTATAAGAAATGCTCTGTTGAGTTTGTGTGATAATTTGCATTTTGGGTTACAGCGAGCTCCCAAACCTTATTTACATTGCGGTCTCATCTCAGCATCGCGCGCTGGCTGTGGTCCCTGCTCGACACGCCAAGCTGTCCTCGGGAATAAATATTCATGGCAAGATGCCTGCTGCACTTTAGTGTTATTCCATACGGGGTTATTGCGGGCTAGAGACTACCAGTAGGGTGTTCTTCTGTTGTTTTAGCTGGTGGGCGCTGCATTAAACTCCAGCACTGTGAAATTCTGGCAAACTTCAGAGCGTATCTATGAATGAAGACATCTGGATGTGCTGTGAGGCTTGTCAGTATTTGGGCACGGACACAATTTCAAAGGGTCTGTAATTACTAGCCTGTTCCGCTGAGATGGATGCAAATTCCATTATCAATAACTGCTGACTGTCATCTTCAAATTTAGGGTAAGCACATCCATATTCACTGTGCCATGTAGGGATTACAACCACTCGAATTTATCCGATCCATATACAGAAGGAGTTTGATGTATGTTGTGGCGCACAGATCAAGTGTTTAGGGACAAAATCATAGCATTGTGAATTCCCAGATCGAAAGCTGCAATAGTGTCTAACCAACAACAGGGCCAATAGCAAAGCAAACAAGCCACACCGCTAGTTCAAAGGCTGTAGCTCTCTTTTTATTCCAGTCGCTGATGCTTCTAATCCACATTTGGCAGAAAATCACCCCCTTTCTCCTCCACAAATCTTCTTCTGCTCTATTGGTCTGAGTTGTTTTCCTAGGAATACATTTGTTCAGATGAAACGCATGTTGATAATGTTAAAAAATGCTGATGCATAGTCTTGCCCTCAGGGGTGGTAGTCCACATCTGAACACCTTAGCATTTTAGCCTTTGGTCTTTATTTGCATAGAAGTGTACTATTGCATGACTAAGCTTGTTGAAAGGCGTGTTTTTGAAGGCCAAAACTACGGCTGCCTTTAAGCAGGTGGAGATGCAGGGCAATGAAAGTTATATATATATTTTTTAATCTGATGTGTATCGGTGTACCGTCACATTACCAATTTTTCAGATAAAATGGCTGAACGTTAGAAAATGTGCTGTGCACTCGAATCGTCAAAAATGAAAAATGGCTTAAGTTGCGCATCGTCAAGAATCAGTGGGATGTAGTCTAGCGTTTCGACTATGGTGGGGATGGGACAATAATGCTGCCTGGGTTTAATGTTAAAATCTGCTTCCTTGTCGTCCATTTGCCCTCATATGGATTTTGGCTCATTGGTGTTCCATTTAGCTATAGGGTACTAAAATTGCGTGACGACTTTTGTTTTAAATAAATTTTAGAGAACAGACATGGTTTCTAAAACTTTTGTCTGTACAAGAAAATGCAGTTGAAACTTGCCTCATTTAAAGCAGAAATTGTGTTGAATCCAGTACTCGGCCACAGTCTCATATTCTCCTTCTTAGCCTGTTTTTTTTTTTTTTTTGCGAAGAACTTGATGAAAACCGAGGACCATTGTTGTTTACGTTCAGGCCACAAACCCAGAACCCAAATTTCATTCTTAATTGCTTTTGGCAGTCAGAATCATGCAGGCGTTGTTTTGCAAACAACAAAACAGTTGACTTTGACTGAAACTTAATTTGTTTTTGCCAGCTGTATGTGCTAGTAATGAAAACTCAATCCCATATAGTGAACAAGGTTTTGAACCAGTCAGGTAATTAAAGACTAATGCATTATTTACAGCAGAGCTGGAGTACAAACATTAAGGCTAATTAAGTTAAAAAAAAAAAAAAAAGTCTAGAAATTGGCATAGAAAGCTGAGACAGTGTCATGGTCCAGACCAGGAATCAAGTGCAGAGACAGACTTGCTAAACAACAGGTAATTTATCGGCAGCAGTACAGTAATGACCGGGACGGACCCCCGGAGAGGATATGCGGGGAGGGACCCCAGGACAGTATGAGCACCAGTTCAGCACAGGTGTAATAGGCAATGGTTGGGCTGCTGTCGCTGGCTGGTGGCTTCCGGCGTGCTGCCAGATGTTGAAGTGCTTGGCAGCGCTGGACTGTCCATGAAGAGGAGGGTTGTTGCTTGTGAGGAACTCATTTCCAGCCCTGGCCCCAGATCAAGGTTGTAAGTTTGTTCCTGACAAACTTGATAAAGAGAAAAGACTTGCAAGGGTTGACAGGAATGTGGTCAAAGTCCTGGATCCTGATTTGGATGGGAAGCTTGTTCTTGAACATTTGAACTAATGAACAAGACTGAATTAAACTAACTTGAACTCGATCCTAATCCCAGACCCTGATTTAGGATTGGAAGCTTGTTTGAATTAACTGTTCACAAAAAAGGTTTCAAAAGAGACTTTGGCTGCCACTAAAGTACTCGTTACATTGAGACGAAGACGAAAAAGTTTAACATACATGTGACCGGGATTGCAATGAGAATGCGACTTTAAAATCCAGCTGCAAGCACATGCACTAGAAGGCTTAAATACCCGTCACACGCTCATTAGGAAACAAGCGAGTAACGAGATTCTGCCGAGAGGGGAGACGCGCGCAAGACGTACATCTATCACAACAAAAATGCACTTAATAGACATGCAAGTCGCTGAATAGCGAAGAGACACATTAGGGATTCACGAGGGTTGTGACATACAGCTAATGCTCTCATTGAGCACTTCTTCACTTGGGTTTGAATTCACCATTGTGGGCATCAAGCATATCAATAATGTCCAGACCCTATTACTGCAAAGCCTAGACTGTTAGCGCCTTGCAATTGTATAGGTGGTTGCCTGGCAGTGACAGCAATATTTGCCTGTCAACTGTAGACATGGGACTCTCTGGAGAAAGTGAGGAGAAGTCACTATAACTGGGGATGATAATAAACAAAAAGCCGCTGAAGAACCTGTAAAAAAAATTTCAGAGACTTCTGTGTATTGTATGATCTCTCAACAGTAACTGTTAGAAGTAGCAGCTGTCCAGCTTTGGAAATGTGCTACCTATCATGCTAGCCAACGTCAAGCAATAAAGTTAGTGCTACAAATGGACTTCTCAACAAAATTCACTGAAGACTTTCTATTATTTCATAGTCATTGGTATTCATCGGATTTCCGCCTTGTCGCGCTGCATAGTGAGTCAAAACACCACTCTTAAGAGCTAGCTGTTCGCAGGCTGCTATTTTCGCCCGCGCTCAACAGACTGCCGGTTCTCAGCTACACGTTTGAGAAAATTCTCATGTGGATTTGTGCCCCAGCTGATGTCCTGTGCTCATGCCCTTGCTTTTTGTCCCCGCAGAGATTTCTGGGAACTCGGAGGACATCCCACTGGTGCGCTGGAGACAGCAGTGGCTGGAGAACGGGACACTGCTCTTCCACATCCATCACCAAGATGGCAGCCTCAACCTTCCGGGCCTGGCTCCGACCGACTACCCCGCCAGCGACTCCGCCGAGGAGGAACTCCGGATCCTGCACATCTCCGTCATGGTAGGAGGAGAGAGGGAGGGATGGGGGGAGGAAAAGGAGGTGTGGGAACAGGGATAGGATATGGACAGGGAAAGTGATGAGGAGGGAGGTGGGGAGTTGTTTTACATTAAGAGTCTTCAGCCTTGTGGTAGCAGGTTTTCAATCCAACCAGGCAGTTACACACCCGATTCTGCAAAGACACTAGGGTTGGGGTTCCCAATCCAGTCCACAAATGGCTGGTCTGGGTGCAGATTTTTGTTTTAGCCAATCACTTCAACAAGTGATTCAACTAATTAACTTATCAGGGGGTTCAATCAAGACATGATAAGTAGAAGCAAGTGTAGTAGTGTTGGGCTATAGCAAAAACCAGCACCCACACTGGCCTTCTGCGGATAAGATTGGACATCCCTGCTCTAGGGAGCCCTTGCTCCTGGAGAGCCGTAAGCCTTCATGTGTTCGATGAAGTACACTGCATCTCTAGATCTCTAGTACACTGCATTCAAATGATACCCTCGTTATCGAGCCCTTGGTGAGATAAAATCATTCGAAAGAGGTGTAGTAGAGTGCAGAGGCATCTGAAACATGCAGGGCTCTGGCTCTCAAAAAGCTGGATTCCCTACCCAGAGTTTGATTAGAAGAATCCGGTGTGTAACTGCTGGGTTGGAATGAAAGTCTGGACCCTCACAGGTCTGTTTTTGACAAGATTGATGACTCCCTAATGTAGAGTGATCGTACCTGACTGGCAGCCATTTGAGCATCAGGCAGCCTCCATGGTTTGTCTGTCTTGTTGGTTTAAAGGTCCCCTATTATGTCACCAGTTGCACAGCCAATTAGTTATTACGAGCCATTTCAAGATCTTTCAACTCTTGACATCACATGGAGAAGTAACCAACCAGAGACCAGAAGAACTGATCACCTTCAGCCAAGCAGTCAATCAGATTTCATTATTCTGGGTGGTCACTCCCCAGACATCACTGACACTCACTCACTTTTGATGTCAGAAAGGGCAGACTTTGAACTGGCTCATAATGGCTAATTAGCTGTGCACCTGGTGACTTTTAAGTGTTTGGTGAGTGTGACTAATTTTCTTTTTTGCACACCAGCATCCTGTTTTTGAAAACAGTGAATGGCGAAAGTAGAAACTGTGAGCTTTGATTTGTGACTCTTTGCAACTAAATAATTTGAATAAAGTAGTGATATCACAGCCCCTTTCATGAAGTGTTACTATCCCAATGTTTACAGACTGCACCGAAGCTCTAAAACGGGTCCAAGAACATTGTTTCCAATGTTTTTTAACATTGTTAAAAAATGGCCAGGCATTTACTGTTCAGCTGGGCTTTTGGTGGTTGACAATATTGTAGATGAAGTAGTACTGCTCGTAGATTCGTAATTGTAATAATAGTAGTAATTAATACGCAATAGTAGTGGTAATAAAAGCAGTATAGTGGTTGTTCCAACTATCTAGCTACATCCAGCCATTTGCTGCTCTGGGCTACTTAATGTATTGTGTTACACTCTAACATGACCGACCTGTGCTGTTATGAATGCTTTACAGAAAATTACTGCCTATTCAGAAGATAAGCAGAAGAGCACAAATGGCAATCAGAGATCTTCCCCGAAACCCTGACTCGCGTGCTGCAGCATCAGCCTTATACGTTAACACTGAGTGTATTGTTGCTTCTCAGGTTAAGTGCTCATCAAGGAGTTATTGTATTTCAGACAAGAAAGAAAAAAATCAACTTCGGCTGTTGAGTCTGTGGAGTTTTTGTGGCCTGTCAAGCAACAATACAAATGGGCACTTGGCAATCAACTGCGGGGCGATTTGCATGACTGATGATATGCCTTTAGTAATAATGTCAGCCATGCAAATCAGTACGCGGAGTGCTCAGTCCTTTTAGAGAATGAATTGATGTGTTTTAAGATTTTTATGAACAGAATGGCCCTCACTGTGTTGAAACTGATGTTATTCGTTCATCCATCAATTACCTGTTATTCTGGTCAGGGGGTTCTGAAGGCCTTCCCAGCATGCACTGGGCAGGGGAGAGACACTATGGACCGGTTACCAATCCATCACAGGGTACATATACACATTACACTTTTACACCTGGGGACGATTTACACCGTCCTGTGAAATTTGCAAGCCTTCGGACTTTGGAAGGAACCTAAATGATCCTGAGGAAACCCGCACAGACACAGGGAAATCTTGCAAAGTCCACCCAAAAAAAGACCCAGGCCATATTTGAACCATCTTGCTGTGTGGAAAAATTTCTATGTAGTGCCAGTGCTGACCCTACCAACAGTTATAGAACTGAAAGCAGTCTGACTCTAAAAAAATCTTTATCGTGGATAAAAAAAAAAAAAAAAAAACTGAGTATGTTTGGGAAAAAAAAGCCTCATTTCACTCTTCTAACGAATGAAACTAATTAATTATGGGTGATGTGGCATGTAAAGTAGGCCAATTTACAAAGAAGGCAGGATGTCGTTTCAGAAAACAACAGCAAAGAATTATGACTCTTGACAAACAGTGCAAATTAAACGGGTGCCAATTTTATTTCACTTGTGCGAGGTGAAAATGAACACGGGTTTTTTTATGTGCGATTCTGTCTAAAGGAATGCGATTAAATGTCTTGCAGTGGCTGCGGAATATCCTTTTAAAAAGTGAGCGCCGTCTAATTGGCAGCCCTGCCATTTACATTGCGAAGGCAAACGGCATTATGTATGACATCACTGCAGAGAATTGAAGCTTTGCATAATTTGTGTGTCATTCCGCGTAAAACGCTACATGTGTCTCGCAGAGTTCACTCACTCGTCATGTGCGAACGAACGCCTGGAATGAACATGAATCACGGGCTATGACAGCGCACTCGACGTATAGTGTAAATTATAGAAACGAACGGAAGAAAATTTTCTTTCTTTTGACAGTGTTTTCTTCAGCCTAAAAATGGTTCCACTGTCTCTTATTTCAGGGAGTTTTCAGGTATCAAGACAACAAAATCTAGACAAATGAATTTAAAATACTTTTTATTGAGACAACTATTATTTTAAAAGTTGAATTTATAACTTAAAACGTGGAAACTTGCGAGCATAAAGGGCATACCTCTCACAATGCATTTATTAGTGGGAACTGAACAAATGTGGCTGTGGCGACCTTAATTGAATTTGAATCCATCCCAAAATTTTATCAATGGTTCCTTGGCCCATGGCCCACACCTCTACAGAACATTATTGAAATTGATGGGGAAATTTGAGAGACATTGTCTGAACTATCAAGTAAACAGACTAACAAACAGATGGAGGTGAATACATAACTTCCGCCCATGGCATATAATAGATAATGTTGGTTGACGGAGGTAACAACAAAAAGTGCAACTATTTTTTTAACACCCTTGATGCATTTTTTTAACTATCCACTGATTTCTTTAGAGTGGCGCATTATGCTTTTTAGGAGCATAAATGTAAGACGACTCTTCACTGTAACCTCATCTATAGTGGGACACATTGTATTTAACCCTCTGGAGTCTGCTGATGTGCCAGCGATTTCTCTAGATATTTCTATTGATATCTTTGCTATAATACTGCTTAGACATGTGATTCAATTGTTGTTCAAATCTGTATAATCTCCATTTTAGGATTCCTCTCATTGCAAGGCTCTGAGTGACTCACAGAGTCATGAGGCTGAAGGTTTGTTCACTGCAACAACTAGTTGTACGGACGCCTGTAGGAAACTTGATATGCGCTACTAGGGCGTAGTCCAACCATTATTTGTCATGGCGGAATATTTCGACGTCACACGTTGCTTTAGCGGTCACATGACATTCACCAAGGCAAGCCAGGCAGCATTTGCCTCCTTTGTTGTAATTTGCACAGTGCAGTCAGCAAAATAGAATGCCTCTGTAACAGGAACATTGAACATACATTTCAAAATTATGTAACTCAAAAGATGGTCATGATGCAGAACGTCTTTGGAAGATTGAGAGCCTATTTTTCGGGGTGCAGCACATTACCAACAAGTGCGAGCTCTCATGGTCAGCCAGACTGCTGCAGTATCCTCGGTGGAGCTGTGCTCGACTGCATATCCAACTTGATCTCGAGCGAGTTTAGTAGAGCGTGTGATCATCACATGACTGCCATGCAGCCAGACATTTGAGCCAGTCGGACAAACCGGTTTACAGCCGTTTCCCATCATGCACTGTAATTTACACACGACCCAACAGAAAAACTGAGCCGTTTGAAGTCGACTACATCAGCCAAACGACCCTTGGAAAGACAGCTCGACACAGAAGATAAGTAAAATGTCAAGAATATGCCCATGGCCCCAGAGTCTTTAACCAGCCCTGGAAAATCCAGGTCTGGAAAGTGAAAATCCTACCAGTGTTTTGTCCCAGTTGCCTAGATTTGCCAAGTTGCCTAAGACCCTGTCCACCTGTTAAAAACATCTTCCTCTATGCTTTATGGTTTCTCGTCCACACGCAAACGCCATTTTTGGCCACTAAAACTGAGATTTTTAAAAACGCCATTTAAGTCTAGATTTTTTTTTTTTTTTAATTACTCCGGCTTCTATGTGTCCACGTGGACATGTAAAACGGAGTGTTTGTAAAACTATGATGTCATAACTCAATTTGCCCATCCCAACCCTTGCTAATGGGTACTGTTCTCTGTTGATATACATATTGTTTTGTAAAGTTTATCGCCACCTACTGGAGCGGCATACTTAATTACTCATTTTCTTGCTCGCGTCTGTGCAGAGATACTTTGTATAATGAGGTCCTCTGTTTAATGAAAGGGGAAGGTAACTATTCAGAAAAATATTTGTATTCTTATGGACAAGGCCGAATTCTCCGAGCAGGAGGCAGAACCAATGAGATAAATCCAGTCAGCGGAGTTTTTGTGGCTGGAAGAAAAACATGGCAGGACTTCTACTTTCTGACATCTGGACTTTATTCCCCTGCCTTAAACACAGTATTTATGTGAGTTCTACAACTGTTACAGTAAAATTCTGTGAAAGTTCTCGTTTCTGGGCGGTGGAGGGATCTGTGACAGGAACAAGGGATGTTTTGTGTGTGTGCGTAATCTTGATATTTTTTTCTGCGCTGTGGCTAATCGTCTCACTTTTCTTACTCAGAAAAATGTGTTGAAATAAAAAATATATAAATAAAAATAAAGCTACGCTGCGTTCCTTTGTGGACGTGTTATTTATTTAGAAATCCATTTCGTCCGCGTGGTTGTACCTGTGAAATGAGCCGTTGGTGCAATGGCGGTGTACTGCTGTGTTCCGTGGGAGTTTATCTCTGGAAAGGATTGATAAAGCGGCGCTCCTTCCCACCTGACGCCGCTACCGTAACTCATATCGGCTGGCTGCAGACGCCAGGGCCGTTACTGTTTTCTTCTGCATCCAGCTTTGCGCCCTTTTTAGTGTATATCCAGTGGAGAACTCCCCTCCTCCACACTTCCTCTGTTTCCTCCCTTCCTCTCTCCATTCTCCCATCCTCTCTTCTCCTCTCTCCTCCTCCACTCCTCTCCTCCATCTCTCCTGCTCCCTCCACACCTCTCCTCCACTCTCCTGTGTCACTCTGCCTCTACTTTCCCAAATCTCTCTCTCTCTCCCTCCTACCCTATTTCCCTCAACTGTCCCTCTCGCTGTCTCTCTGTCTCACGTCTCTTACTCCTCCTCTCTCTCCTTCCCTTCTCCACCCCTCCCCTCTCGGCTCCCTCCTTCTTCTCTCCTCTAACTCTTTGCATTCTCTCTTCCCTCTCTCCTCCCATCTCACTAAAGAGCGCTCATCACACTGAACGCTGTGCTGTTGGTGTGTGGGGATTATCATGCAAATATAGGACAGACCCGCCGACAGATGGTCCTCACACTGCGCTCCAGTCTGGTCACGACTGGCAGCAACTTGCGTGTGTGTGTGTGTGTGTGTGTGTGTGTGTGTGTGGCCTTGCTCGCTGGGTATGATGGGCAGGTCTGTTCCAAATTGCCCCCATGGCGCTCCACGCGCCTCACACTCCCACCCTTGACCTTTAACCTTTTGGCACTGTCCAAAATTGCTGCTGGCCAGGCACCAAAACCACCCGCCATCACCCGCTGCGATGAGCTCGCCGAGCCGTTAGACAGCCTGTCTGTTCTCCGTGCCGGGGACGATTGCGAGAGATGTGAGACGAAGCTGCCGCTATGACATTCTCCTTCCTGAGCCACATTTCTGGGCTTCCATGTGAGACATTTTGTATGGCGCCCCCTGGCTGGCTCCAGTATAGGTCAAAAATCTGGTCTTTATTTTAAGTTAGTGCACTGTCAGAAATAGGGATACAGCAGCGGTCCATTTCTGTTCCCCAGGGTACATTCAGCACTCATGTAACCCCTAAGGCTAATTATAGGACCTCAAGGTACCTGTGTGAACCTTTTTAGGGTGTTCCAAAGCAACAGCAGTACCTTTGAGGGTACTGCTCTAGCGACAAGCCTTTTACCCCTAAAGGTACAAATGGGTACTTTTTTTTTCTGAGATTGTGGGAAATTTAAATTCGTTCATTTCTTCTTGCAAAAAATAACGAAAATATATTTTTTACGCTCAGTTTGAATTTTTTCTTTCAAGTAATTTAAACATATGCCTATTTTTTTTTTTTTTATAGTCCCACCCTCTCCCCATCATTATTGGTCTACTACAGAGACTTGCTCCCATTGGCTCAGGAGGAGGGTGCCGTGGCACGTGATTCCCTGACTGGTGTGACGACTAGCCCTTGCCTCTTTTCCTCTCTGCGGTCGCACCTCCATTCATGCACTGCTGATGCTATTGCAGGATAACACAGTCAGCGTACAATTTGCTTGTGCAGCTACATATGCTCGGCCAAAAACAGGAGCGGCCACTAGAGAGCAATGAGACAAACAGAGTATCCCGGCAAAGCTGAGTCAGTTGTTCCCTCACCCATGCGGACCTGTGGCCACAGCTGGGATTCAAATACCAAACCCCTATGTGTATGTCTATATGTTAAGCTACTGTGGCATTTAGATCATGAGGAAATGTGTTGCAGATAAATCCGGAGATATTCACATCACTCTATCTAACATGCTTAGTGAATTTGATATATTTGATATTTATTTGATGTATTATTTTTATTCCAGACATGTTAAAATAAAATAAAATAAATTAAAGTAACTGTACTTATTTTGCAGGATCTCTCTGGAAACATAATGTCCATTTCATTCAGAAAGGATGTAGGACGAGGTTGAAAAACTTTTCGAGTCCTACCACTTTTTTATTAATTGTCTGAAGCATTCCAAACAAAGTGAATGATTCGGGCTTGGAGACTGTGCTGTGCAGACTCTGAATCGTACAAAATCGCACCCATGAACTTTCCTTCCCTGTACAGAGGTCCTTTCCCTCACACGCGGTGAGTAACTGAATGGCTGTCGTGGCAGGAAGTTGCTCTATGGTTTTTACACAGTCCGCCGCTCAGGCAGACGGTGGTGAAGCAAGAGGGACGCACTCTGACCCGGAGATCGATCGCGGCCGGCTGTCGTCCTCGTCTCGACCCGGCGGCGGTCTGACCGGACCGTTACACCCCGCCACTCTGCCCAGCACGTGCTTGACAAGCGCCGAGACTAACGGCGTGAGCTTCTGCAAGCACCAGCGTTTATAAATCTGCCTCTGACAGCAGACAGGATGAGTGTACGGCGCTGATTTCGCCTTCGTACACGTTTAGCCGCGAGGTGACTGCTGTGCCGGCAGACATCCCTGTCCTCTCGTCCGTAACGGACGGACTCCTGTGTTGTGGCTGCCTCGCTGGAGGAGAAGGCTTTGGAGTAAAGCTCATGACCCTGTGACGACCTCGACTGTTGTTGATTACCCAACAGCCCTTTCTTCTGACTAATATGCCTGTATTTATTGCTGCTCAAAACTGGTCGGCAGTATCCATGCGCAGGGATTGGTCAGCCAGCAACGACACCACAGTCTGTAACGGCAGCATTTCTTCATGGGGGAGTACAGTTTATGGTGTGTGTGTGTGTGTGTGTGTGTGCGCGTGCGTGTGTGTGTGTGTGTAAAAAGAATATTTGAGTCTCAGTGAGAGTATCAGTGGGGGTATGTGGGAGAGTTTTAGTATGTTTGTGTATGTGAGTGATAAAAATATGTGCTTGTATGTGAAAGAAACCGTTTGAGTGTGTTTGTCAGAAAATATCTGTGAGTGTTTGAGTGAGTGTGTGTGCTTGCGTGCACAAGAGAAAGTGCGTGGGAGCGAGTATGCTTGGGTTTGTTCGTGTTTGTGTGGAAGAGTTTATGTATGGGTGTTTGTGTGTGTGGGAGGGAGAGAATAAGAATACTTGAGGGTTTGAGTGTGTATGTGTGTGTGTGTGTGTTAGAGAGAGAACACGTGTGATTGTTTGAGAGAGTGTGGGTGCTGGTGTGTACGGCAGAGAGCGTGTAGGAGATATTGTGTTTAGGTATCTGGTTGTCGCTGTGTAGGAGAGTGTATGTGTGGGCATGCGTGTGCATCAGCACATGCAAGAGCAGGCTGGACTTCAGGCTAATGAAGTTACTGGCAGTTCCAGGCCGACTCTCAGGTCGAACCAGAGTTCTCCAGTGTGCTGCCCCGGGTCCCACACCTGTTCACCCTGCTATCGACCACATCGAACCATCCCTGCTCTCTGCAGTCTCCTTCCACCCAGCCACTTTCATCAAAGGACCTACGTCACAGATAACCAATTAGCATTTTGTTATAATGACCTCTCCACAGCAGTCTAATATAATCATGTAAGAGTGGTCCTCGTTGGTTGTGGCTTGGCATGAAATAAGCCCTTATTCAGTCTCAATTTGAGTGCCTGAAATGTAGGCAGTCTCTTAGGCTGGCATCTTGACCTTTTTCTTTTTGTCATTGGATTGAGTGTATTCTGTTGGACAAAGAGCTACCAGACTCGAGATGTCGCTGCGTTGACATTCCTATTTATCAAGTGTAAAGGCGGTGAATAAGACATTCGGTGGAGTGCAGGTCCTTCGGTTAACAAAGACAGCACTGCGGAATGTTCTAGAACAGTCCCATTGTGCTTTACTCCGCTATTATAGCTACATCTTAAAGCGCGGTTAAAGGCTTTCTCTGTTCCCGGCAGGCCTTCGTCCTCACTATTCTTGTTAGCGCGGCTTTGTTAGCATTGGCCCCATCCTCTTTCCATCGCCCCTGGGCTGTCCGCGCTTCTGAAGCGCGCCTCAGTGCCTGGAGTCAGAGGGGTCACGGTCACCAGGCAAGCTGATGGTGACAAGGAGCTTCAAGGAAATCGGGTAGAGCCGGGTTAACAGGCGCAATAAAGGCGAAATCGATTCCTTTTGGCCAGGGCTCTCGAGCAGTCAAACAAAGGACTGTTAGCAAAAGTAAAAATAAAAAAAAGAAACAAATGAAATAAAAAATCCTGTTGGTGAAAGGACAGAGGAACAGGCGGGAGAGATGCATTTTGTCGGTGGGGCAATTCAAACGGGGTTCTTAATGCGCCGTTGGTTCAGCATCGCTCTTCATCGCCCTCCTACATCCGCCGCGGTTTATGAGCTGCCGTTAGGCGAGGAAGAACAGCTGTCCCGATTTTTTATTTTTTTCAATAACGTTGACCTTCTGTAGTGATTTCATACTGAGCCCCGTCCCTAATGCCTGGCTTTTGTTTTCCATTTGGCGCCTTGAAGGTTAACGGAGAACAGATGATCTCAAAAACAAATACCCTTTTACTGAACTTTTAATTCATTACCCAGTCCTTCTGGATCAATACTGCAGAATATCACCATGGTAGCTGCTGCAAGCAGGAAATGATGTATTTCTCTCTTCCTGTCCCGGGGGAATGCTGGGAGCTGTGAGTGCGACCAGTGGCTAGGAGCAAAGAGAGGCTGTTTTCCTGTTGTTAAAGCCAGACTCCGGAGGTAAAGCCGATGCTGCGGGCGAAGGCACTGCTGCCGTTTTGGATTATAGGTTCGGAACAGCAGTGTTAGGTTAAAGAGCTTGGCTCGCGCTCTCCCATAAAGCAGCGTGTGTGTGGGCGAGCACGGTGTTAGCGGCCACACGGCGTTACCGCGGTAATGCAAAGCGGAGCTCTCTCGATAGCCATTTGGGTCACTGTGCTGCTCGACCGCCTCGCTGCTTGGTCGCAAAAATACAGATGAGTCTCCAATGCGATGAGTCCACCGGGGACCGTTAGCCATTTGTGTCCCCGCCTACTGTAAACCTCCACAAAAAGCTGTCGGGAAAAAAAGAAAAAAAATTCTCTACTGAAAAATTCAGACTTAATAAATGTGCACTAGAAAATGTGCCTTGATAGTGTTGTTATAACGTGTTGTCGTTTCGCATGAGAAGTTCGTGGGTGGGGACCACCTGCTGGCAGTTAATTAACACTCTCCCCTCCACTCGCAAGACAATTAATGGAACTTAGCTACTCCACGAGAGACAGGCCCAGACATTGGGGTGTAAATGTCTTAATTGGTCTGGAATTCCAGCTGAAATAAAATGCAACACATTGAGAAGGAAGGAAGCGTTTCTTACCTCCCCTCGCCCCTCTTCTTTTTGTTACCCCACCACACACTTCCATTGTTATCATTCAAATTTCCCTCCAAAACCCCCTGTGGGTCTTTCATTGGTCCCCTCCCCAATCAATATGTATTCTACTGCATAGCCCACTTTGTCCTGGTATGAATTTGTAAGTGTCCATTCAGGGGTCCCTTTTCTGGTACCACAGACATCAGCAGTCATTTTATTTGTAACTGACAGTCTATTATTTCCACTAAATTTGACTATTAAAAAATAGATAAGACTTCCCCTTTCATTATTCTGTTCCACAACAACATCTAGGCAGTGTACTGATGATGGACCTATATGATCTGTAAATGGTCTTCGGTGAACAGAAATTTAAGTTATAACCGAAACTTGAAAGTAGAAAGTTAATTTCTATTTGAATAAGGCCAAACTTCCTTTAAAATGAAATGGTATGAAAAAACATGTCGGAAAAACAAGTCCCAGTTGCCAAGGATTGGCATGCTGACGTAGACGCAAAATTAAATAATTTAAAAAAAAAAAATCTTGAATGCTGATGCCACTGGTACTTGACATCAAGTTGTCCTGTTAAACAGTCACCACAGTGCTTTCGGAGTGAGAAGTTTATGCTGCCAAGCGTTTCTGACCCTTCCGAAGAAAGGTCTAAACAAACAAATTAAGTTTTCTTTTTCACCATTTAAAATTTATATCAGCTCTGTAAATGTCAGTGGAGGGGAGGATTTAATTTCGGTCTGGTCCAGCTCATTATTTGAGCTGCACTAGTTCTGCACTGACCCTTTCTAACGCTGGCACTAACACTTCAAGTGCCTGGTAATGTTTTGTTTTACAAGTGAGCACAGCCCCGGAACGGAAAGACGGTCGGTACCTGGCCCCCATGTCATTTGCTTCACAAACGTACCCCTGATCAGATAAGCCCTCCGGGCACAGGCATCCATCTTGGGTTTAATGCGAGGCGAAGTCTCTCTTGAAATTCCTGGCTGACTGTTAACAAAAACGTGAGGAGAAACGGGTTTACAGCCGTGCCTTAAAACATCTGCTGCCAAAACCAGAAGCCTCTCATATCATATTCATAATAATCCCGACCACAAAAATAAATAAATAAATAAAAAACAAGAAAGAAAAATGGAATGAGACATAATCGAGGGTTTTGAAGGCTGAACGAGTCGTGATTAAGCCCTGACAAAGCTCGTCAGGGTCTAAATCTTTACAGGAAAAAAACGATTCCCTTTAGGCTCCAGAGCATCCTTGGCATGGCTCTCTTGCGTGGTCCCCCGGGGGGCCTCTAATCACATTGTATTTCTCAAACAAACCGCTACGGAAATTGTTTTCCGGGCCCTCGCTGCAAATCAAAGAGTCGTTCTAATCAGGTTTGGCGTAGTCCTCTTCCTGCTCTGGGAATGTCACATGATGTGATTTAGGGGTTGGAAGGGGTGGGGGTGGGTGGAGAAGGTGTGGGGAGGGTCTTTACACAGGAGCCATTTTTTATGTTCATGTTGTGTGATGCTCATCCAACCGTGTTGAATTCTTAAACACATTTTTGCTGTAGTAAGTACAGACGGGTGACATTAATGGAAAAATGAGCATGAACAGTTTAAGTGTGGTGTTGGGCCTCAGATCCAATGCAATGGAGTCTACAAGTGTAAAACTTTTACTGGAGGGATGGAGAACCTTTCTTACAGGAGATATCTCCTCATTTGGTGTTTTGATGATAGCGATGAAGAGCACTGTCTAACACAGCATTCATAAATCTCCCATCTGAGCTCTGCTGGTTTGAGATCTGGTGACTGTGAAGGTTGATGGCAGATGCTCAGGATCATTTTCATACTCATAAAACCATTCAGTGACCCCTTGTGCCCTGTGGCGTTTGGCTTACCGTCATCCTGGTAGAGACCCCGCCCATCATGGTATGAATGCATCATCATAGGATATAAAGGTGATCACACAGAATAACTCAGCAGTGATGTACAGTGACTCCCCTGTCTTTAAGGGGACGAGTGGACCCAAACCATGTCAGGAAAATGAACAGAAGCATAGTATTCGCCATGATAGTCCACACATTTATTAATTTTTTTCCTTTAATTAGCCACTCATCTGTAGATCCTTAAGCTGTACCTAGTTTTCCTTTGTATAATTCAAGTATTCAGCAGCATTGTGTTCAGTAGGGTGGGTCTATATAAGAGGTCTTTGAGTGTGGAGTCTCTGATCCAGTATCTTTGCTTAACAAAAGAAAAACAGACCTTCATTAGCAGCGTTTCCAGTTCAGGTCTGGCTTTGTGGCTGTAGGTATTTGATCACAGTAATTTTTCATAAAGCGCACGGAACTATCCGCAGATGAGCCGTAACTCTTGAGTTTTGATGAGATCTTTCGCCTACATATCTTTTGAATTTTATTTCATGTATAAATCAGTCATGTTCATGGCATACTGCTTGTCTATTGAAGAGGCGGGTAGCTGAGCAGAATCTATGATGTGTGTGCTACGCTGATTGAGTGAGTGAATATTTTAGGTTTAATCCACAAGGCCTGTTTGGCAATGAACATATCAAGAGTTTATTTCCAAAAAGCAATATATCCATTTCACTCATTTTGAGTAAATCAGCTTTTTCTGTGTTGGCGCCGATTGCGTTTTATAGGAAAACACAAACTTTGACCATGAAAAAATACACTGTATAGTATGAATTTCTAAAAACGGATTTTTGCACCATGTGTAAGAAGCACAGGGCTATCGCTTTATGGTATTATCTCAATTTTTTTGTAATTTTGGCACTTAGTGCATTTTGGAAACAAACACGTCATATTCTCTGGGTTTAAACGAAACGGTGCGTAGCATTCTTCAGCTAATGATGAGCCTCGCCGCGGAGCCCACCAATATGATTGGGTCACACTCCGCTGTGGATGTTTATGATCAAAACCCAAAATCATCGATGGGAATATTAGTGAGACAAAAAGAAGGGTGGTTATTACTGAATGCGTATAAGGTCCCTTTGCAATGTACTCAAAGGAACAAGAAAGTTTAGTTTGATTGTAACTCCATTAACACTTGTTAGAGGGATATCCCATACGTGGTTAACCCTTTCAGTGCCGTGGGCAACTATAGTTGCCCAATGATGTAAGATATCAAAGTCAGATGCTGTTGAAAACCTATCCTGTGGAAACTTGTTTAAAAGAGCTCCCGCAATGGAGCTCTTTTAAATAAGTTGCCACATGATAGGTTTTCAACAGCTCAGGATAACTACATTTTTAATTCCTTGAGAATGTATTCGGCGCTCAAAGGGTTAAAATGTTGTCATGGTAATGCTCCGGTTTTGAGTTAATAATCACCACTCGCAATTGAAAACAATGGACTCTTGACTCTGGAATAAACTACTCCAAAAACTCTGAAATACAAAGGGTTAAACATGGCATAGATTTTTTACTTTGTTCATCCTGAGAAATGTGCGAGAAGAGTGAATAGTGGAAAAGAAAATGTGTTTTTCTGAACGAATGTGCATTTTACATCGAAGGATGAGAGATAGTTCCCCTTTCCATTGGAACCTGGACAGGAGCAATTTCTGTTGGAGTTTCTCATTTAGAAAATAGAACAAAATGCTGATCGGAATCAGAGGAGAAACTCTTAGGTTGCGAATATTTAAAAACTCGTCCCAGCAGTGTAAGATAAGCCTATGGATCGGCGGTGATATTAAAACCTATATTAAATATTGATTACCATCTCGCAGCATGCCTCGTAATTTCATTTCTCTCCACATACTGAAACTAAAAATTGCCTTAAATTTTTGATAAAATGAATTACACATGAAATGACTATTCTTTGGAGAATTCCTGGCTGAATAATTTTTCATTGGTTGCGACCGCAGAAAATTCTGAAAAATTTACATAATGACTCTAGAGCACCATCGTTTAGTGGAAAGTAATGAATAAAAATCAGTATCGGGTACTAAGGTATTCATTTCTGATCATGTGAATTACAGCCCTTCTGTTGCAGTACCCTCAGAATTTTTTCAAATGGTACACATAGGCTAATATAGATTATGATTTACAAACCTGTTCAGGAACTTATCATGTTACGAAAGTTAGGCCTCAAGTTTACGTGCTCACTTTTGCACATTGAACTGGTCACGGTGCTGCGAGGTCACTTCTCAGGCCCTTACAATCCATGTGCTTGTTCATAAGCACCGCATCGCCAATCCAAGCTTCATCCAAATAACAAAGGTCCATTTCAAGGCAAAATCAGTACGATGAAAATGTCCCTGCACAAAGTGCTTTGCGATCACAATGTGTGCACCATTTTTTTTTTTTTTTTTTTGTTTTCAGCCATTGTGAATGTGTGAATCCTTCAAGGAACCTAATGTCAGTATTTCAGAATCATTTTTTTATTTTTCTCTTCATTTCTGTTTTTTTTTTTGTATGTATTTATAGCTCTGGATGTTATTTCATTCATTGCTTTAATTTTTTTGTTATGATTTCTTTTCCCTGTTTCTGTTCCTCATGTCACTGTTTTCACTGTGCTTCCACACCGGCCCTCCTCATTCTGGGGTACGTTTCCCGAAAGCTTAGTTAACTATGTTAGCAACAACATTAGCAACTTACATAGTTCAATCATGCACAGCCAGAGGTTCCAACTATGTAAATTAGCATTTGTGTTTTCAGGAAACGTAGGAATGATTTAAGATATATACTTGTTTTAGGGATGACTGCTGTGCACAAGAGCACTTTTTGCAGCCTGCAAACTCAACGAACTACCCATGTGACAGGGTGCTATAAATGGGCAATTATCTGGTCTGCACCCAGACGCATGCAAATTTGCCACCTCAAAAAAACTCATATACTTAGTTGTTTACGGATCAGGCTCAAATTCAGTGTCAAGCATGCAAAAAAGGGGAATAAGGCATCAGTGATTCATTCAATTGTGTTATTTGAACAAAAGAGGTATTAGCAATCTGTTCTTCCAAAACAAAGAAAGAACGCAATATTTCTAAACAGTGCGTTCGCGACGAAACAAAACATTTGCGCGGTTTGCAAATGTAATAGGCCTGCGCTTGCCATTCATTAACACCCAAATCCTGTCATTTTCTCAGCGGCAACACGGAAGAACAGAGACAGTATTGTTTTCCAACATTTTTAATCACTCTTCAATCGCATCTGCTTGTTTATGTTTTATCGGAGAAACAGTGAATATTGATTTTTCTGGCGATGAGAGCCGTTTTAATCAGTCTCCTTTGCATGCGGGGTCTGTGCTGGGTGCAGCCCGTTTTTTTACGGCTTGCGCGAGAGCTGCGCTCGCAAAGTTTAAATCGATTGTCTTGCGCGGCCTCGAGGATTCGGCTGTTTCAGGGCAGAATATAATCTCCTCCGCGGACTGTAAATATGCACGGTAAGACATCGCGGTGCATGAACCAGCGGTATGTCGGGATGATCACCAGTACGCCCCAGTATCTGCTATTGTAAATCTGCCAAAAAAGTTGTATTTGATCTACACTTTCCTTTATTGCGCATGGAAGTGGGCTGCAGGAGAGCAGTGAAATAGTGCTGTCCAGTCGCCGCCAGAAAGTGTGAAACTCGATTCCTGACGGCACGCTTCCTACGAGCGCGTGAGATCTTTTGTTCCTGTGGCACTGTGGTTTCCTCCCACTGTTAAAAGGCTAATCAGCAGCTCTAAATTGCCCTTCGTTACAAACTCGTGAGTGAGAAATGAGTGGGCTGTGGTGGCTACTTCATGCTTGGATTCCAATTTTAATTTAATAAATTCAATGATTCATTTTTTTGAGTGCATGACAATTGCCATGTACTGTATTCTACAGCGTTCAGTTATGGATGCATGTTTTTGTGTCCTGTCCAATAACATAGAATGATGTCAAAAGGTCATTCTGCTGACACTTTTTTTTTGTTCGTTTGTTTTTTTTCGCTCATATATAGGCCAATTTGTTGCTTGGAAAATGAAATGATGAACCATCAGTGCCTCTCTGATCCATCTCCAGTGTAAATGTGTCTCTCTGAAGCCATGAAGCTGCCTCTGAGGCTCGGCCCACGCTTCTGGTACCGTTGCCAAGACAGCTCAGTGGATTAATCTCCCCTCAGATTCATTATTTGTCATTTGGTTTAATCTGGTTACACTTGTCTGTGCCTGAATGAAATGGCCGCGGACTTAATCAAAAGCAATTCCATGGGAAGAGTGCTGGATTGGGAAAAAGACCTGCAGCCCAAATCGCACTGCGTTTGGGGGCGTTAAGTCCGTTGAGGTCGACTTGAATGACGCGCATTGCGTTGTGTCCTGATCATTGATTCGTTCTCAACCAGTTAGCGTGTAGCACAGGATCATTAGCTTGTGCTTGTCAGGGCTTTCCCCAGTATGGAGATAACACTCCCATCTTTGGGTCAAGGCCAGCACTGCATACCGATATTGATTCTGGGTTGTGGCGGCCGTCAGTAGTTTCGTGTCATCCTGATTAAAAATGTCATGCTTGCGAATATTTTTGATGAATAGCGGCATAAGGTGGTCCATCATTCAGAGTCGCTCTGACCCTAAATGTCCTTTGGCTTTTATACACAGTGCAACTGCGGAGAAAGAAAGCTTATCTTTCTTACAATATTAAGAATATGCTGAAACTAAAATATTCAGCATGATGTGAAGCTATCCTGCATCTGTATTCATATAATCATGGTAATACTTTGAAGATCAAATATGAATTTATTTTGGCGATATTAAGTAATGAAGTGAAAGCTTACTGTGTGATAGATCTTCAGGAACAGTACTGGGCAGCCCTTATGTTCACAATATGTTCATTTAAAACGTAACCATCACCAAACCGTGTTCTTTTGGGTTAAAAAAAAGAAAATACTCTTAGGTTAAACTCATCCTCTCTGATTTATTTCTGAATAATTTCTCTGTGCAAACAAAGCCATTTTTGACCTCTGCCTGAGAAATTTTAGAACATGTTCCCTAATGATACCAATTATAATATTATAAACGCCTGCATCATTAATTAAAGGACACAGCGGGGGGCCGTCAGCAGTGCTTCTCTCCGGCCGGTGACTCACAGCTCTGATTACTGGGTGGAAACAGCGACAAACCGAATGTCCCCACGTGATCGTCCCACCTACGGAGCTATGAGTGCACTGCATCTCTCTCTCTCTCTCTCTCTCTCTTTCTCGCTCCCTCGCTCCCCCTCTCTCTCTCGCTCCCTCTCTCTCTTCCTTATTCTCTCTCTTTCTCCCTCTTTCAGCCTGTTTCTCCCTCCCCTTCTCTTGCCCTCCCTCTTTCATACCTCTCTCTATCCCTCTTTGTCTCATCCTCAGCATCCCTCCATTTCTCTATCTCCCACCCTCTCTCATCTCTTGCTTTCCCTCAGTCTCCCTCTCTCCCTCCCTCTATTTCTTCTATCTCTCTTGTCATAATCCCCCTCTCTCCCTTTCTTTCCCTCTCTCTCTCATACTTTTCTCCCTACCCCTCTCTCCCTCCCTCATGCTCTCCTCTTTCTCTCTTTTCCACTATCCCTCTTCTATGTTCTTTCCCACTCTCTCTCTCCCTCTCCATCCTACTCTCTCTGTGTTTGCGTTTTCACCCAATATCAGAGAACAGCATAATCCTGCCAGGTAAATAACACTAACTGCCATTTCAATAGTTTTCCCCCCATTTTTGCTATTTTGATGCTCACAACTTTTATTTTGGCTCAATCCTCAGGTTTCTATGTCCAGTTGAAAACCCTGGTTACGAGGGCCCCGTTAAGTTCTGCTCGCCTGTTGTTCCCTTGTATAAATAATTGCTCCAACAGTGTAAATAACTTATCTTTTTTTTTTATTTGTATTACTTTTTTTTATAGCCACTCGTGAGTACGATACGCAATACCGCAACACTTCAGTCTGACCAGCTTTATGGCTGTGTTTACACATCTGTTGTAACTCACCTTTATTAAAGTGTCATAACACCTTAATAAATGTTGGCATATGCGGTGAGGCGTTGTTAGTTACGGTGGTATAAAGTCATCACGCTGCTATTTTTCTTATGAGGCTTTTTTTTGGTGCTGTATACAGTATACAAGCCCCCTACTTAATTTCCTCTTTGCTGTAGTAATTCTCTACCCTGAGATATCTACTTTCTTTGTGTCTTTCTCACATCTCTGGCAGTATGTTCAAAACACCCCCCCAAACAGTACCCCATCTCTAATGACACAAGTCAGGCTGTTTTTGTGTCTCGATGCCTCACATAAAACACGTTATGAAGTTCAACAGTGCTCCATCGATGCCGGAATGACACCCCTCCTCTCCCACATCTGAGTGGATTACAAACCTGTTTGTCCGCATGTACTGCCTGTGTGTTGTCAAGAAGGGCAGGCCGTCTGACATCGCTATGCATTTAGCCCCTGGCTGAACTGCCACCAGCCGAAATTGATTACCCAGCGCTCATTTCCTCTCGTTTTGTCCAAAAGTCTCTTTGTTTTTGCTTTGCGTTTGCGTGCAATTCAGTCAGCAGGTTCAAGTCAGGTTTTTGTCCACGCTGAACTGGGCAGACCGCAGGTTACCGCGTTATCTAATTGCTGCGGTGGAAAGCATTGCACAGAGGTTGTTTTCAGTCAGAATCCATTGCGGGGCATATGTCATGGTGCCAGCTTGTGATAAAATCGTTTTCTTTTAATCCCTCAGCATCGGAGCGAGGCATCTTATTAATGTAGACCGTGGGATAATGACAGAAGAACAAAGCAATAAATAAAAGATGCGCGAAGTTGTTAAGCGTTATTATCGGCTCGCAAATGAGTGCTAAAGCAGTCGGTAATAAAAGAAGACAATCGCTGAGCCAAAACGCATATAGTCTCGCTCAATTCGGGCTCCCGTCCATCCCATATTTTACTCCGTCTTTATGGTTGTGTTTCTGTTCAAATCTTTGGTTATCCTAATTGATGGATGACACAGTGTGAAATATGCTCTATATTATGCTTTGTTCTACTCTGTCCTCACTCCTCATTTTACACAGTCGCTCATATCCTGCTTGAAGCTGAACTATAATTTATTTATTTATTTATTTGTTTTTATTTCGGCATGATTGTATAGTCGTTTCATGACAATTTCAACACAACATGTATCATGACCGAAAGGGTCGCGGGAGAAGCGAGATCGCTTGTCAAAGTCCCGCCCCCAACTCCCAGAAAAACAGTTTGATTATGGTTAAGATATCATAAAGATTTATAAATCACAACAGAGCTGAGTGTCCATTACACTACGATTTAAGCGTCACAACATAAGATCATAGAGATTTATGAACATCATGAAGAATTTTAATCACAATATAGCTGAGTGTCTATAAACAACCCCTATTGTTTATGCCCGTTATGGTTCCGTTTTATTTACTCAATGCCATTTTGTTGGATAAGTTTATAGTTATTCAAACATGCACATTTCAAAAGATACTTAAAGTCCTTCAGATTGTCTGCCATTCTAATATTGTCTTCAAGTATGTTCCATGCACTGACTCCAGCCACAGATAAGGAGTGCTCACTCCAGTCGATTTGACCCTTCTCGTTTGCAACAACATTCTGCCTCTTAGGTCATGGAAACATTCACGCTGAAGAAATAGGCATTGTATATTTCTAGGTAATTCTTTGTGGTATCCTAAATATACAATTTGCAAGGAGTTGAATTTTATTATATCCTGCAATTTAAGAAACTTTGCCTTAATAAACAAATCGTTTGTATGAGTTCCATAAGGAATGTTATGAATAATTCTAAGGGCCTTTTTTTGGAGTTTAAACAATGATTCTATTGTATTATTATAAGTGTGTCCCCATACTTCAGCGCAGTAATGTAAGTGGGGTGCTATGACTGCTGAATAGATTATTTTAAGAGACTTGTGTTTTAATAATTTCTGCATTTTCCAAAGAATAGACACGCTTTTAGCTAACTTTCTTTGAACCAAGTTTACATGTGGTTTCCAGCTTAAGAGATTATCTAACATAACTCCCATGACTTTATATTCATTTACCCTTTCAATGCTGGTACCATTTACCTTTAAGTCTATGTCGTCCTTTAGGCCTTTTTTCCCAAATATCATAAATTTGGTCTTTGTAAGATTTAGTGATAATTTGTTTACATTAAACCACGTGTGAAGTTTAGACATTTCTTTATTAGCCAATTTTACCAGTTGTTTGAGATCGACACCTGAGCAAAAAAATAGTCGTGTCGTCTGCGAATAAAATTAGTTTTAGGATATCGGACACCTTAACAATGTCATTTATGTAAATTATGTAAATAATGAAAACATTTTAGACCTTTCTAGTTATGACAAATTTCAGATTTTTTTTTTTTTTTTTTTTGCTTTATTCAAATACGCCTATTTTGGAGATGTACACAGTTGCATCTAAGGCGTATTTGAATCCATTTTAGTTTGGCACTTAGTCTTAGATGGTGTTACGCATTCGTATCGGAAGAAAATCCTGCCCTCCGTTTTACTGATTTTGTCCGATGAGTTTTGTTTTTGACTGCGTGACTTCGCGATAGCGTGGCTTATTTACAGTAGCAATGCTGTACTGAAAAAAACTGCGGGCATTAGTGGGGTTCAACAATAACGAAACGGACAAGGTAGCACTTTCAATCGTTCACGGTTTTAATTATTTATCGAACATTGTGATGATGTGCTCAGAGCTGCCATATGGGAGAGGATGTTATGCTGTCAGCATAAAGCAGGGGTCAACAACCTGTCTGAGACTGAGGGCAACCTGAAGAGTCGAGAGTAATGTGCAGGGCTACTTGGTTCATATTTATTTATTTATTTATTTAAGAAAATAGGAACAGTGCATATTAATGAACATCTGCATGTAAATATGCCAGATTGTAGCCTACGGCTAATTTACATCTGTTCTCCCCAGGCAGGTTGATGGTACCACAGTTAAAAAGAAAGTCAGTCATTCTACTATATGAATGCGATGCAACACAATAGAAAGTGAACAATACAATACAGTGCAACAATACAATACAAAACAGTACGATTGAAATATAATCAATCACACAGGCGGGAGATGGAGGTGTAATGGGCAGTGATAGGACGCCAGGTGCCGCGACCAGCGAGAGAAAGAGTAAAGAGCACCCAGATAAGAGACAAACACAAAAGAGGTAAAAACCTCCGGTAAGGGCTCGCGCTTCCAAGGACAAATAAAGGTCTGCAACACGGAAGCAGTGCGAGAGAAAATAAACAACAAGAGAGAAAATTTCTAAAAGAGGCAATTCCTAACAATAGAAGGAATATAACAAATACTAGGAAGATTTGACTAGAGATTTTCTCCGGCCGAAGTGCTAGAAACAAACAGACACTCTAGCAATAGGCGTGGCGAACCCCCGGTCATATATATAGGGTCCGGAAAACTCCGCCCCAGCTCAATCAGCCAGCTGGGCCAGGAATTTGATGGACAAGAACTCCGAAATTGTCCCGGACGATAGAACAAAGAAAGGTCCAACAAACAAAAGCACGCCTAAACCATGACAGGAGGTACTAGTTTTAAAGTGCTATGGGTTGCAATCATGAATAATGGTTAAAATTGGAGGGGGGGGGTGGGGGACTGTTGAATAATCTTCCCGAATCATATAAATTTGCTTGGTTTCCTTTTATCAATATTACACGTTTAATAGGCTCTGTCTAGGAGACCGGCTGTCAATGTTCACTGATTACTGTTCGTGATTACTCACAATATTATCATTCCCAACCATGACACAAAGGGGGTGGGGGGGGGAGTGTAATTGCAGTGCAGCTCCACTGCCCATCTATTTCTCCTTCTGGATAAGTTGGTTCAAGTTCACTCAGAGTATTTTACCTAGATGAGTGAAACTTTGCGTGTTTTTGCTGCTGGTCATGCCATTGATTGGGTTTGAAAACAGAAAACTGAATTCTGCGGTGGTAGGGGATATTGATGATGATGTTGTTTTGTTAGTTATGTTTTTTTAAGGAGTGATCACAGTAGAACACACGCGGACTCTCTCACACACAGCTATATACAGTATTTATAGTCAAAATGCTGCTCTGCAATGCATGTTATTTCCACTTGCAAGTATTGGAAATGAATGACACGCATGGCTTCAGCTTGTCAGTCACAGCACTTGCCCTCGAACTCTTGCCCAAGTCTATACATGCATTGAGAGTACTTTTCTGTGGTCCCGTCCAAGGCCTCAGCTGCAGAAGCATTGTCATTCAGCACTGACTGCACAGAGGAAAAGTGCAGCCATTTCCTTCCCTGTAAATGCACAGAGAAAATGGTCATTTAGGCTTTAAATGGATCTACAGCCCTGATCATGTCAGAGACAGTCAGTTCTCAGTTCAAATGGTTCAGTTTCTCTGGTGATGCTGGGTAGAAATGCCAGGTCTGGTTTCCACTCAGTGTCCTATAGCAGCATGGCATCCTCCCCTCTGGGTTCTTTAAACTCTTTGATTTCGCCCAAAAGTGATATAAAAACGGTGTGAAACCCATCCCCCTGCCGAGTCCTTGGATTTCTGTGCGTAGAAACAGCACACCCTATTTAGCTGACAGCTCCTCTAACAGAACCTCGAATGACCTGCGTTGTTTAGCAGCGGAGCGGATGCTGTTTATAAGCTTCACGACAGGATTAATTTCGCGATCAATGCCTGTCACTTTCGCACGTGCTGCCTGCTGGTGAATGATGCCGTTGTAGTGTGGAAAGTTTTGGATGGGTTAAAGTTGTAAATCATAATACATATCTAATAAATTGATATTTTTAAAATGTAATATGTTATGTTAGTCTAGTTATTTTAAAATTTATGCGAGTGTTATTGGAAAAAAAAAAAAACATCTTGGCTATTTTAAGACCAAGCTCTTGTGGTGACTATACTGATAGAACATGCCCCACACTCATTAACTTCCTGTGGGCAACCAGGGGCTTTTGGACACCGTGTTGACCTCCCCTGGCATAAATGCTAACTGCTAGTTGTTGTAGCCAGAGGAGAGAGAGAGTCCACTATAAAGATATGCTCACTGATGCTATCAAGCTGTAAATGCTAACTGCTAGTTTTAGTAGCCAGAGCAGAGAGAGAGTCCACTATAAAGATATGCTCACTGATGCTATCAAGCTGTAAATGCTAACTGCTAGTTGTAGTAGCCAGCGCAGAGAGAAAGTCCACTATAAAAATATTCTTGCTGCTGCTAGCATGCTATAAATGCTAATTGCTGGCTGTTGTATTGGTTGACTGGGTATGGAATTTCGCTATGAGGAAGTTATCACGGAGCACTGTAAATCTTAAACATCCTTTTACTGGCAGCACCTGCATCCTCATGATCAGTATAGGCCTCTATTTTGAAGAACAGAATACACTTGACAGAGCTCATATTCTCATACTGGGTTGGCTTACAAGAGTCCTAATTTGACAGAATGGTATGCAAAAGAAAAGCACGATAGTTTTACTCTTGCTGCAGTAAGCCTTATTGTTTTCCTGTTATGTAATGCTCAAAATGTCATGCCCATTGTTTGTTTACAGTGCTTCTGGAATATGCTTTTACGTCACTGCTAAAAAAACAACATTCTCACATCATTGCTGCAGCTATTGAGGCAATGCTTTGACCTTGAGGAAACATCCTGGTAACCTCGTGAGAACGCTTCATGCAGGTGTGAATCTCTCTCGTCTTCCGACGGGACAAGCCCACCAGGATCACCGGTCCCATACTGTGCCCTGCTCTTCACGATCTGCAGTTTTGCCCTTGGCTAATTTCGGTGCACCTGGCTGTTAGTATCACTATTTATGGGAAGCCCATTACTTTGGCCCAGAAGTCATGACTTTGAAAACGTTAGCAGAACTGAAATTAACGCGAGTGGAGTACTGTTGGTGCGGTTCCTCACTGTGGCACAGACAAATCGACAGCGTTGGTGACCTGTACTGTCTTATCACTCAAGATCACCCTCATCGCAGCAAAGTAGGCAAACGGCAAATGCAGATAACCTCTCGTGAAGTGCCTTTCGCATGTATGAGCGTAGATCTCGCGTTGTCATGCGTCGCATGAGGTCCTGGTCTTTCAGCTTGAATTGGATTTTTCCGTATTATCCTTTACCAGTGTAGTTCTCCAGCTCGGCCCGGGGGGGCCACTGTGTATCCTGGTTCTTGTTCCAATCAAGATTGCAATCCTAGAATTTTTAGCTGCTCGTACTGTTTCTTAACCCTTTCAGCGCCGTGGGCAACTATAGTTGCCCAGTGATGTAAGATATCAAAATCAGATGCTGTTGAAAACCTTTCATGTGGCAACTTGTTTAAAAGAGCTCCCGAGCTCTTTTAAACAAGTTGCCACATGATAGGTTTTCAACAGCTCAGGATGACTACATTTTTAATTCCTTGAGAATGTATTCGGCGCTTAAAGGGTTAATAAGTCGCTCTTCATGGTTGGAGGGAAAAATCACCCTCTAAACCATGGTATGACAATAATTCCTGTGCATTACACAAACCATAGTAGCCCAGTTGTCATATTTGATTCATTTTGCTATTTTCCTAGTTAGAACAACAAAGATGAAGTTTTATTTCACTGGTCTAACTCAAGACTGTGGTGAATCAATAAGTTGCAAATTAGGTTGCTGAATGTCTGTTTTTCCGCTTAGATAATTCAAACATAACACAAAACCGACTTATTGTAATTTGCTTTGTCTTTGAATTCCTAATAAATGCTTATTTTGGTGACCATGTGTCCACTATTTCACAAGTTAGAAGCCAGTCGATTCTTTCATTTCATCATTTACAATTTTCCCTGTTTTTCTGCAGTAAAAATTCATTTGCAGTGAAGTGCAATATTATTATGGAACTCATTATGTCATGCATCATTATCTCGGATATAATGTGGCATAAAAGGGTAAATAATCCCTGTACACACGAATAGTGCAATTAAGAAAAATTAGAAAAATGCTGGGAGTTCAATTGCAGTTGGAACAAATGCTAATGTACGCAGTGGTGCCATAGGATCAAGTTCGAGAACTACTGCACTAGCTAATATGCAGGAGCACTGCTCATACAGGTAATACTGAACTCACCCAAGTAAAAATAATAAGCATAATTAAATAAATAAATGATATATACACACACTGTGGCCCAAATGATGAGATTTACAGGTATTATATGCGACACAGGGATCACAGAGACCTCCTCAGTTCCTGTTCAGCTGTTCAGTCAAGCTTGCCCAGAATCTTCATATTTGTATGGCTGTTACATGGTAATATGGTAAAAAAAAAAAAAAAAAAAAAAAAAATAAGTTTCATTTATTTGTATGTTTTAATAGGATCCTTTTGTGATCTTCAGGAGTAAGTAATGATAGATTTGTTGGTTTTTATGTGGACAGCCCATACCTACTGCATACTTTAAGCTTTTTCAGGCCGGTCCACTGAAATAAATGAATCATTAGATTTACTTATAAAATATGGATCATAATTTTAGCTCTATTATTAAGTAATTGTGGCCTCAGCTGATTAAGTACCTGGTACTTAATCAGTTATAGCTCCATACGCTTAATGATACTGTGGGCAACCGCTGTCCATGCTTTTTTATTACATTAAGTATTCACTTTACTTAATAAAATGAAAAGAAAGGAGTTTCGGAAGCAGAGCGTAACAGCTAGAGAGGGTACCAGCGGAGAATGTGTGATTGCAGGGTTCCCAAATGAAATTGTACTGTTAATGGCTCAGCAGTCAGCATGTTTGGTCATGCGATGGTCATGCAAACGCAAAAACAAAGCTGATTTTTTTCATCAAACACATATTGCAAAACCCTGCATGCAGATTAATTGTGAGTAACCTCTTACAGTGTATGCATGGTTTCTGACTGAATTCTTATGTGCTCTGTTTGAGCTGAATTATCACTGATCTGGACATTTTAAATATTTTAAATGTCTTTTCATTTCTGCGCATTTCATCATTGTGAACTGTTTATGCTTGAATAAGGCTTCCTCTATAAAGGAAAAAAAAAGTTGACCTATAAATATGACGTAATGTGCATTACATTAATGCATTCAGTAGTACACGTTGGCGATGAATAAGTCGTTCCTTGTGTAAGAGGTGTAATAGCAACTTGTTTTTTGCAGCTACAGTGTCATTTGTAATGTAAATAACATCGCCCTTTATCAACTGGGAAAATGAAGTTTTTTTTTTTTTTCACCTGCTTTCTGAGAAATATGAACTATTTCTGTAACGGTGATGAATTCCAACATGCACGGCAAAGCTAGTGTCTTAATAAGTGCTTTAGTCCTGGAATGAGATTTTAAATTGTATATTTGTTCTCTCGAGGAGAGAATATTACCTTGTTTGTTTGCAATTAGTGCATACTCGGCAGATGAAATTTGCTTGACAAATTGAAATTAGCTGAACTGACTCATCTCATTGGCAATATTTGTCTTGTATAGCAAAAAAAGGTCACACAAATAGTATTTCAAAGATATGCAATTCAGGATTCCTTATTCTATTTTTATTCTTGTTTTATGTTACAACGTATTTTCCTGGTAAAAATCTTGTGGACTGTGCTTTTAAGTTTGAGTATTGTACATCTAAAATATGTGTTGAGGTTGGCAGGTTTTTCAGTTTGTGCAGTCAGTGCTCTTAGCTGTGTTACAGAGCGCCAGTATATACTTACAGGGCAGAGATACTCTTACAGTTGTCTGGCCAAGTGTGCACACTCCTACACATGTACTTACAGATGTAAATACTCACATCTGCAGGTAATTGTGCACACTAACATGCTAGCTTGACCTCTTGAACTCACTTGAGTACATCCCAGCTAGCAAAGAGACATTAATTAAACTTAGATTTTTTTTTTCTTTAGAATCAGTCTTTCGTTTGGTTGAGGGTGAGATATCAATGTGAACAATATGTTAGATCGACATTCCAATATTGATGATCACTGTAAATATATAAATAAATAAACCTTTATTTAAACAGGTAAATCACATTGAGTCCCAGGGACTTATTTACAAGTGCGACCTGTATCAAACAAGACAAACGAACAATAAAACAAGACAAACTCAAAATGGTAACACTAAAACGTAAAAACAGATACACAAATTTACAGTTAAGATACCTTGCAAGGACATCAGCTAATAACACTGATGTTAAGATACTGATATTAGAGGCAGTGTGTTCTCTTTGCCTCGCGCCTGGAGCTGATATTGTTGGCTGTGTTTCCGGGTGCGTTTCTCTGTGTGTGTGTGTGTGTGTGTGTCGTCCGTGTTTACCTGCCCTTGTGGGGACAAAATGTTCCCATAAGACATGGAATTCCAGATTTCTTCATCTTCATGGGGACATTTTCAGGTGCCCATGAGGAAATTGAGCTATTTTAGGGTTAGGGTCTAAGGTTAGGGTTAAGGTTAGGGTTAGGGTTAGGTATGTACTGTTGAGGGTTAAGGTCAGGGAAAGGGGTTAAGGAATGAATGCAAGTCTATGGAATGTCCCCACAAGACATGAAAACCCAACCTGTGTGTATGTGCGTGCGTGTGTGTGTGTGTGTGTGTGTGTGTGCGTGCATGCGTGCGTGTGTACGCACGCGGTAGTGGGCGGATTGTATGTGTATGTTTGTGTGTATGAGCATTTTATTGTGTGTATGTGTGTGTGTGTGTGGGTAGGTGCGTGCATCTTAATTTATTAAGCTTTGACAGAAGTCAGGAAATGATCGCACAGGTGGAAAGGCACCTATTGTGAGGCAATCATCCCACAACATGTACAGACAATTGAACAAAGAGAAGAAAAAAAATAGTAATAATAAAATAAGACAGTATACTAGCAAGTGTAAGTAACAGCAGAGGGACAGACGGCAATGTGAACAATGACATTTGCCAACCCATGTACAGGAATCATCAGAAGAAAAATAGTTGTTAAACTTTTCTGTATAAAAATGAAATAGCTTCGATTTAAAAGCAGCTGTAGTATCAGAAATTTGATAAAGGTGACTGGCGTTCTAAAAATAAAATAATCTGTTAAAATAAGAATGGGGAAAAGTTTCAGTCCTAAATTTTGGAATTTTCATTAAAAATATATCCTCATTTTGAAATGAAACAAAATGGTTGTAGTTGATGTCATTTTCCCCCTTCAAGCATTTGCACAAGAATACACAATCAAATATATCACCTCTGTAGCCCAGCGGTAAAAGATCAAGCTTCATTAGTCAGGCTTTGTAATTGCTTCCAACACAATCAGTATAACCAAGAATGTACTTAGTGGCTCTCCGTTGCACACCTTCAATATGAAGGAGAGATTTTTATGATGAAACGGCCCAAGATTGGGTGGAGTATTCTAAAAGTGGTCTTATAAGCAAAATATACAGTTTTCGTTTTGTTTGAACTGAACACGAATGACCGCAAGTTCTTTGAATTAATCCAAGCATGCGATTTGCTTTACTGACCAAGACATTTGCATGTGCATCCCATGATAAATTTGATGAAACCACAATCCCAAGATCACGCATACAGTCGACTTTTTCAATTAAATTACCATTCATTGTGTAATGATGAAGAATGGGAATTCGCTTCCTTGTAACGCTCAATAGTTTACATTTACCAGCGTTAAATCTCATGTCCCATTTACGGCTCCAATCCAAGATGTTTTCTAGGTCGCACTGCAGCTGTGAACAGTCCTGCGTGTTTCTGATTTCTCTTATGCATTTAGAATCATCCGCAAATAAGGCAACCCTAGTCTCAGGACTTACACAGTCTGGCATGTCATTAATATACAGCAGCAGCATCAAAGGACCTAAAAGTGATCCTTGTGGAACTCCTGATTTAACGGGAGACCAGGATGATAGGGCACCATCGACAGCAACTC
This sequence comes from Gymnothorax javanicus, assembly GCA_029692085.1. Classification (NCBI taxonomy): domain Eukaryota; kingdom Metazoa; phylum Chordata; class Actinopteri; order Anguilliformes; family Muraenidae; genus Gymnothorax; species Gymnothorax javanicus. Next base: position 122,375,047 of record CM056198.1, read on the forward strand.
TTTGTTTACGATTGGATAAATATGACGTAAACCACTTTAAAAGATTGCCATGAAATCCATATGTCTGGAGTTTATATAAAAGTAAGTCATGGGGGACGGAATCGAAAGCAGATGAAAAGTTTAGATATAAAATATCAATTTGTCCGGACTGATCTAAGAATTTACCAACTTTGTGAAATACCTGGATTAACTGAGTTGTTGTTGACCGACCCTTAACAAAACCATGTTGTAGATGATGTAAAACAGGCACTACATGAGGATAGACAAAATTAAGTATGCACCTTTCCAGCACCTTGCTACAAATGCACAATAACGATACCGGTCGACAATTACTCACATTTTCTTTGTCAGATTTTTTATGGACTGGAATAACATTTGCTCTTAGCCAATCAAGTGGTAATTCTCCAGTCTGAAGAGATTTGTTAAAAAGACTACAAAGTGACGGAGCCAATTCACGAGCACATTCTTTTAAGATCCGAGCCGGTAACACGTCAGGCCCACATGCTTTATTTGTATCAAGGTTAATCAAAACTGATTCAACATAATGGACAGTAATCCTTAAATCACCCAAATAAGCATGTTTAAAATCGGTTATATCGGTATATGTTCGTTCTAGAGGCTGAGGGGTAAATAGGGATTGAAAATACTCGTTGAACAGACTAGCCTTTGTGCTAGGATCGGAGGCAGTTTTATCTCCATAAGCAACAAAACTGGGGACGCTTTTTGTCTTTGTTTTACTCTTGAAGAATCCCCAGAAACGCTTTGGTGTTTTCGCAAGAGAATCACTGAGAACATCCAAATACTGGTTGTACTTGAAAGTACATACATTTTTTAATTTCTTCCTTAGTTTACGAAATTTCGCCCACAACGCTGCAGTATTGCGTTTTTTAGCTCGTTTCCGTGTGGATTGTACTTTGTTGCTCAGGTGGCGCACTTCACTGTCAACCCAGGCAGGAGAATTTACATCCTTAATTACAGCGATGGGAATAAATTTACTGACGGATGAATGCACAAGATCAAGCCAACTTTGCCAATTAACATTAATATCAAGATGGAGAAGAGCAGAGTGAAATGACACTTTATCCATGTGAGATCGTAGGCCGATAAAGTCAGATCTTTTAAAATTGTACACGTTTCTCTCGCATGTGCGGAGTCTGTTGACACGAGTTTGAAAATTGAACTGGATGACAGCATGATCACTGTCAAACTGACCAAATGTTACATTGGACTCGGAGCAGCGTTCAGGGATATTGGTGAAAACTAAATCCAGCACATTTCCCTTAATATGAGTAGGTTGGTCAATGATCTGGGTAAGGGAAAAGCTGTCAGCCAAGTCACACAGCGTGTGTCCAGTGTTCGCCGATTCGTCCAATGCGTATGTGTGAGTGTTTGCACTTGAGTGTGTGCTTGCATGTGCAAGTATGCGTGATTTTGTGCATGCACATATGTGCCTGAGTGCGTTTGTGTGTGCTTTCAAGTTTGAACAAGTGCATTGGTTTTGTATCGGCGTGTACGCAGCAGGGAGTGTGTGAGCATGTTGGACATTTCGTTCGTGCTGCACCCGCTGTGTTCAAAAGGAGAACAGCTGGAGTCGCCGTGTGTGAGTGAGAACAGGTGTAGCAGCATGTGCTCACATATAAACAACCCCGGCCACTTCCTGTGTTGTCTCCATGTTAAAAACAGTGTGAAACAGAAATAGCCACAGTTGTGTTCCACACTGAGTTGTAAACACATTATTCTGTGCCTGTTTAGTGAACGTTACACTCAATTTATAGTTCAGGAGAGCGAGAGAGTTATCTGTGATGATTATTTTCTGTTGTTATTTTCTCCTGGTTTTCTAGCTTGTTACACAGCTCCTCAGGTAATGACCGACAGTCACCTTTTCTGCTGCTAATTTTGTGTGGCTCACTTTTTCTCCCAGAAGGCCTTGCAGCGTCTCCTCGTATGAAACTGCCTCAAATTCAGGGCAATCCAGTGTAATTAATGAGAGGAATATTTTTCTCACCTCATTATACGTGGGCTGGAGGGAAGTAAACCTTGGTCCATACCTACCCTGACTGTATCTCTCTATCCCTTCTCTCTCTCTCCTGTCTATCTCTCCCTCCATCTCTCTATTCATTATACCTGCTGTTTATCTTACCTCTCTGTCCCCCCTCTGTCTCTCTCCATCCATCCCTCTCTCCCTCTCTTCTCCCTCTATCCTCTCTCACTCCCTCCTTCCCTCCCCATTTCTCTCCCTCCATGTCTATCTCTCTCCCTGTCACTCACTTACTAATCCCTCTTTCCCTACCTCTCCCCTCATCCTCTACTATCCATTCTTCCTCTCTCCCTCCTCATCCTTCTTTCACTATCTCTCTTTCCCCTCTCCCCCTCTTTCACTCTCCCTCTCTCCGTCTTTCCCACTTGTTCTCCCCCTCTCCCTCTTTCACCTTGTCTCCTACCCTCTCTTCTTTTCCTCCTCTCTATCTCCATCCCTCTCCCTCTCTCCCCCTCTCTTCCTCCTGCTCTCCCCGTCTCCCACTCTCTCTCCCTCTCTCCTTCTCACTCCCCTCTCCTTCTCTCTCCCTCCCTATCCCTCTCTCCCCCTGTCTCCATCCCTCTCTCCCTCCCTATTCCTCTCTCCATCCCTCTCTTTTGCTCCTTCTATCTCTCCCCCCTCCTTCACTTCACTCTCTTGCTCTCTCTCCCGCTCTGTCCCTTTCTCTCTCTCCCCTCTTTCTCTCTCTCTCCCTCCTTCCCCCCTTTCTCTCTCTCCCCTCTCCCTCTCTCTCCCTCCCTCCCACGCTCTCTCTCTCTCTCTCTCTCAGGGTGGAATGATAGCCCTGCTCCTCTCCATCCTGTGCTTGGTTCTGATTCTCTACACGAGGCGTCGTTGGTGTAAGCGTCGCCGCGTTCCCCAGCCGCAGAAGAGCGCCAGCGCCGAGGCGGCTAACGAGATCCACTACATCCCGTCGGTGCTGATGGGCGGGCCGGCCCGGGAGAGCCTGCGGAACTCCCGCGGGCCGGGCCACAGCCAGAGCGGGACGCTCAACATCCGCGAGACGCCCATCCTGGACGGGTATGAGTACGACATCGCCGAGCTGCGGCAGCACCTGCAGCGCGAGTGCATGAACGGCGGCGAGGACTTCACCGGCCAGGTGACGCGAACGCTGGACTCGCTGCAGGGCTGCAACGACAAGGCCGGCGTGGACCTGGCACCCGGTGTGTGAGCCCATGCGCTAACGTGCTAATGTCTCGTATACAGTGCTTGACACATTTATTAGGCCACCTGTCATAAAAATGAGAAAATACAAGTGTTTTAGAAATTTGTCAAAAACTTGTTTAAAACTAGGAATTATATTGTTATTTCTTTGGCAGAAGACAAATTGAAACAACTAAATAGTCCTTATTCACACATTAAAACCAAAAAAACTCATTTTTTTGTGTGGCCTCCTTTGGCCTTGATAACAGCTTGCATTCTTGCATTCAACCACTAAAACAAATTTTTTTGTTCAGGAATGCAAGAAAATAACTGTTATTTGGCATCTTTATCAAAAAATAATGATGTGCTAATCTATTTTTTCTGTTTTTTTTGTAAAACAGTAAATTCGAACATTCATGGATAACAACAATAATTTTATATGGTATTGCATATAGCACTGTAGTACAACCCCAATTCTGAAATAGTTGGGACGAAGTGTAAATTGTGAATAAAATCAATATGCAATGACTTTCAGATCACATGAGCCAATATGTTATTTACAATAGAACATAGATAACATTTCAAATGTTGAAACGGAGACATTTTACATTTTTATCCACAAAATAGGCTTATCTCAAATTTCCTGGCTGCAACAGGTCTCAAAAAAGTTGAGACACAGGCAAAACAAGGGCTGAAAAAGCAATTAATATATAAGAGAATCAGCTGAAAGAACATTTAGCAAGTAATTAAGTTAACTGGCATCAGGTGTGCAACATGATTGGCTATAAAACAGATGTCTTAGAGAAGCTGAGTCTCTCAGAAGTAAAGATGGCCAGAGGCTCTCCAACCTGTGAAGGCTTGCGTAAAAAATTGTGGAATACTTTAAAAACAATGTTCCTCAACGTCAAATTGCAGAGGCTTTGAAGGTCTCATCATCGACAGTGCATAACATCATCAAAAGATTCAGAGAAACAGGAAAAATCTCTGTGCGTAAGGGACAAGGCCAAAGACCTTTACTGGATGCCCGTGACCTTTGGGCCCTCAGACGCCACTGCATCACTCACCGGCATGATTATGTCATTGACATTACTACATGGGCCCAGGAATACTTCTAGAAACCACTGTCTGTAAACACAGTCCGCAGTGCCATCCACAAATGCCACCTAAAACTATCATGCAAAAAGGAAGCCATTGTTGAACATGATCCAGAAGCGCCGCCGTGTTCTGTGGGCCAAGACTCATTTAAAATGGACAGTAGCAAAGTGGCAAAGTGTCCTGTGGTCAGACAAGTACAAATTTGACATTCTTGTTGGAAATCATGGGCGTTGTGTCCTCCGGGCTAAAGAGGAGAAAGACCACCCCTCCTGTTATCAGTGTTCAGTTCAAAAGCCAGCATCTCTGATGGTATGGGGATGCATTAGTGCATATGGTGTGGGACACTTGCATGTTTTAAAAAGCACCATGAATGCTGAAAGGTATATAAAGGTTTTAGAGCAACATATGCTCCCCTCCAGACGACATCTATTCCAGGGAAGGCCTTGTGTATTTCAGCAGGACAATGCAAAACCACATACTGCAGCTATTACAACAGCATGGCTTCGTAGTAGAAGAGTCCGTTTGCTGAACTGGCCTGCCTGCAGTCCTGATCTTTCACCGATTGAGAACATTTGGCACATAATTAAACGAAAAGTCCGTCAAAGGAGACCCAAGACTCTCCAGCAGCTGGAAGCCTGTATTAAACAAGAGTGGGATCAAGTTCCAACAGCTAAACTCGAGAAACTTGTCTCCTCAATGCCCAGACGCCTCCACTCGGTGTTAAAAAGAAGAGGGGATGCTACACCATGGTAAGCAGGCCCCTGTCCCAACTTTTTTGAGACCTGTAGCAGCCATCAGATTTGAAATGAGCTCATTTTGTGGATAAAATATTAAAATGTCTGTTTCATTTGCTATGTTATCTCTGTTGTATTGTGAATTGTGGTGTGATTTGAAAGTCATTGCATTTTGATTTTATCCACAATTTACGTGTTGTCCCAACTATTTCGGAATTGGGGTTGTATTTTATATATATATATATATATATATATATACACACAGTCATATATCATATATATTTATACACAAAATCATTCAACCCCCATTGCAAATTGGGTTTTCTGGCAAAATTTTAAAACTTTCAGCAGTTTGCAATAAACAGATTAAACAAAAACATTTTAAATGACTTGACATAACTAATATTACAAATGGTTTCTCTCTATTATATATATATATATATATATATATATATGTATATATAATTTCAGTTAAAGAGCTTGCGCATGCTGGTGGATTAACCATTACAGAAACATAAAAAATGATTTTGGTAATTACCAACACTGTTCATTTCGGACAGCTGTGGCACAAAACTTACATTGGGTGGTGGTCTAATAGATTTGTTATGCACTATATATGTCTTCCCAAGTGCACAAACTCTTCATATCTGTCCACACTTAATAGTGCTAATGTCACAAAATGACCACATGCTCTCAGTGTGATACTTGCCCAAACTTGCACTTGCTAACGTGCGAACATCTCATATAAGTACGTGCTCTCAAGCCCGCAAACTCATCATATGTGCTCTCACTTACACGCGCTAACATCCGAAAATCACCACATTCGCTAATGTGCTTACATCTACAGGCGTAGTCACTCATTTACATTTGCTATCATATCTACCCATGTTTACATGAGCTAACACGCCAAAATGACCACATGCATTCACTCAGATACTTGCCCTCACTAGCATTAGCTTACGTGCTAACGTTTCATTCTCATGTGCTGTCGAGCATACAAACTCTTCATATCTGCCCACATTTACATGTTCTAGCATGTTAACATGATTACATGCACTCTCTCAGATACTTATACTTATGTCTGCCTATACTTGCATTTGCTAACATGCTAACTTGACCACTTTGACTTAACTCATTCCCTATGGTAAGCCACTGCCAACGGCGCGGCGAATTCTACAACGTACCCTTCCCTACGGTAAGCCAGTGCCAGCGGCGTGGATGACCATTCGCCGTCCGACGAAAACACGAAATCAGTTGACGATTGCGGTCATGGGCCACCTGTACTTCAATCCATTATATTGTGCACTTTTCGGGAAAAGTATTCCGTACAAACGCGACAATTTTATATAAATGTATTCCGTAGGGAATGAGTTAAGTCATACGCATGCACCCAAGTGTTAACATACTCTCACATCTGCCGGCACTTACATGCGCTAATGTGCTAACGTCTCCGCATGCAGTCACTCATAAGCATGTGCTCGCAAGCCCACAAACTCTTCATATCTGCCCACACTTACACGAGCTATCATGCCAAAACGACCACATCCACTCACTCAGATACTTGCCCACACTTGCATTCGCTTACGTGCTAACTCGATTACTTGAACTCTCCCATCCACACATACATAGTGCTTGCTAACACTCACATTGCCTGACTTACACTTGCTAATGTGTCAACATGTCCAAGTTCACATGCTCATATACTTGCATGTTCTCAAGATATGCAGTGACCATCACATCTGCCCACACTTACGCGTGCTAACAGGCTAATATGTTCATGCTTTCTCACTCATAGACATGCTCACTCAAACTGACTCGTGCTCACTTGGGCACACTCACTCAAACACATGTACTCACAGATTTGCGTGTGCCCACACATGCCCAAACATACTCCTCTGTACATGCCTTCACACCAGTGGTGGCTCGTGAACTGGCAACAGGGGAAGCTCAAACAATCCCTTAACTCCTTCAACCCCACAGCCCTCTACAGAGGGCTGACCAACATATTCCCTTCAACCCCAAATTCCTGTAGGGAAAATTCAAACAATCTGACTAATTGATTGGAACATGTCAGGTTACATTTAATGGGATTCCAGAGATAACAGTAAGATACAATGTCCAGATAATGACCAGCCCTCTACAGAGGGCTGTGGGGTTGAAGGGTATAGTGATGCTAGAATATCTGGGGTTGAAAGAGTTAAAATTAATGATTGGTCATGACTTGATTTCAATCATTCATTTAAATTGCCATTTCAGAAACTCCGAAAACTCTCAACATTATCGGATGTGGCCAGTTTTCATTTATAACGCATACCGATTACGACTCCGGACTTCTCACGCTTTTCTTTACTCAGGGGTTGGAAGCAATGCATGTGTTTCATGATCGTTTAAATGAAATAAGATCATTTGAAACATCTTTATGCAATTCTATTGCTTCCAACCCCTCCATGCACAAGGACTTCAATTCTGCGCAAGAATCTCTTCCGTATGCGTTGATTGAATACTTGCTGACTACAGCAGAGGAACGTAAATATGCCATTTGAACACAGCGAAAGCGTGAAAGTTGACAGATATGCATTATTAATGAAAACTGACCACATATGATAATGTTGAGAGTTTTTGGAGTTGCTGTAATGGTAATATAAATGAATAATTGAAAACAGGTCATGACCAATCATTAATTTTAAGGCAGGGGTGTCAAACTGACCCGTAAAAGGGCCAAGAGGCTGCAGGTTTTCAATCCTACCAAGCAGAAGCACACCTGAAACCACTGATTTAATCAACTGATCTTGGCCTTGTAACTGATTAGTTGTATCAGGTGTGCTTCTGCATTGTCGGAGTGAAAACCTGCAGCCTCTTGGCCCTTTTATGGGTCAGTTTGACACCTATGTTTTAAGGGATTATTTGAGCTTCCCCTGTTGCCAGTTCACGAGCCGCCACTGCTTCACACGTACAAATTGCACTCTCCTGTCCTCATGCACTCACTGTCATTAGCTCACGGTCTTGCGCATGTACACACACTTGTGCAGAGATACACATTTGCACAAGTAGATATGATCATACAGCCTCATGCATGCACACGGTGATCAGCTGAGTTCACAAACCCTTGTGCATAAACATGTCCCACAAACTCATGTACACATGCTCAGTGAACATAGGAATGTATGCACTCATGCTTGGTAGTATGTACACTTGTACATACATTGAATTGCACAAAAAAGCCTCAACAATCATTCACACAAACGCGTGTGCTCCAAACTGTTCAGCAGACCAATTTTGACACTTTTCTTTCCTCACGACACTCTGTGCTCAAAATTTGTTTTAGTAGCATGAAAATAAATGTGCAGTTTAACAAGATTGTTGAGGAAATATTGTCTGCTCATTCAAAATGAACTGTCTAAAAATGATTAGATAGCTCGCTACGAAGAGATAGGAGTGTTTTAATAACCACATTGAAGGCTACTGCAAATACTGCCAACCTTTTCATTATAATATCTAATAGAGAAGATCAGAATTTAACTGATGGAGACAGAAGGGCAAACCGTTTTAACCTTTTATCCATATCTCCATTTAAAAAGGAATAATCACTTTCTTGCGCTTTTACTGACACGGAAATTGTTCCATTAATTGCGAGGACTGGTCTTTTACTGACATAGAAATAGTTCTTTTATTTGCATCGCATTGAAAAGACTGAACTTGTGACAATGAGTAACAGTTGAGATTTCATAGAATAAACCTGCTTCACATAGTTGGAATTCTATTTATAAACATTATTCATTAAATATGGATTCAGTTTTTTATAACATTAGGTTTCAATGATTTGTATATGAACAACATTGGATTTGAATTGAAATGCTTGGCAATTCCTGGCAAATATTGTAAAAAGAAAAAAATGTTAGAATTGTATGTTATTTTTCATGGTCAAGCCCTAGAATACCTAAAAGGCCAGAATTGAAATATTTACAGTTTCAAACTGTAAAAGCATTTATTTAAAGCACTTCTGCGACTGAAGGAGATGGCCATGGTGTCGATTTTTACAGCAATGCAGTTTATAGATATCAGGTTCTTTGGACGCAACATTTTTTGAATTGCTCTTGGGATTGATTTGGAGAAAGTTTTGCGGATGATTCATGTGGAGAGCTTTGCGATAAATAGAAGCGGTGAAAGAGATGTGCGGTAATGGGTTATCGCGCTGCTTTATTCGCTTGGTTTACCTGCTGTGGAAAGAGGCCGCAGTATTCATCTGCAAGCCTGAGGCCAATGCCTCGACCGTCTGAAGGAATGGCAGCCAATGACAGACTGTAATAAATCTGACACAATGGAAGTCTAAAGTCCTCGCGCTTCTTCAGTGTTATCTTATTAATTCTGCCTTCAACTACAATGCTCCTGAGAAGTGCAGGTATTTAGATGCAAATTAGAAGTTGGGGAAAAATTCTTTAAATCAACTGATGGGCTTTTCAGCTGAATGGTGCTGCAGATGTTGTGCGGAGGGGGTATTGGGGTGCGGTGGGGGGGTGTAATTAGAGGGTGGAGACTTAGGTATTGACTCTATAACCCCCCCTAACAGCAGGAAACGACAGCACCAAACTCTGCCTGATGAGCAAATACAAGGACAACATCATCGCCACCAGCCCCATCGACGCCAACCACCAGCAGAACACGCTCCTCCCACACAACACCTCCACCAATCAGCGCAAGCGCCTCTCCAGCAAAACTCGTGGTGAGTCTCCGCCCACATTCTGACCTTACACACCCCCCCCCCACCTCCTCATAAGACAACGCATCTCACGCCTTCACACCATCGAAGAGGCCATCTTCTTCTACGGGCTGAGTATTGGAAGAGGAGGTTTTTGGCCGCTCGGTTGCTTTTGACAGCTTGAGCACGTAAGAATTGGGAGATTAAACCATCTCCATCTCTCCGTTTTCCATTCCTCCCTCTGCTCTCGTGGTTCAATCACCCTCTCACAGCCCAAGTCTCCTTGAATGCCCCTGGAATAGCGGAGTCTCGGACTCAAAGAGCCGTCGCGAATTCGAGTGAAGGAGGCTGGCTGTTGTTGGAGTGGAGAGCGTCTTCGTCTGGCTGTCCCAGCACGCTCCCTCTCTTCACTCGTACTCTCCCATCTCGCTCCGCCATTGTTTTTTGTGCTCGGATACCAGTCAATCATGCGAATGCATAATTGGCTACTTATTTGTCACTCATTGTCACTTTGTGGTATGGCGTTGAGTCAGTGTTAGATGCCGCAGTCATACAATAGTCTCTCAGTATGTGGACAGTCATTATGTGTGGTGTATAATGTCTTCATGTATAATTCAGAAGAATTTTCTTCTCTTAATGTCACCATGCAATCAAATCTAGAGTTTTCCATCTTTTAATGGGTGTATGGTCACACCTAGTGTGTTTCAACTGTGGATATCTTTGCATTACAAAAATTCTGGTCTTTTAACAATGCGTTGTTAAAGTCAGCTGTGATTTTCCCCTCTAGTAAAAATCCCGTCTATGTAATCTGACATCAGTTAAAATTTAGGCTTTGATGACACTGGGTGGGAATTTTTTGAGACTGCCCGATCCCTTTCTCCAAAAGTTAGAGGAATGTTAGCCAGTAACCAATAAAATCAGTCTAGGCTACTCCCACCTCAAACTCTGGACACACCTCTCAAATTTACATACATGTCCCTGCCTGGCAAATTTGGAAGTACATCAAATAGGTTTAGGATGTGCAATAATCTGCCATTTTTCATTCTTGGAGATTGTAGAGAAGAAAGTTCACACCTGAGAGAGATTCATGGTTTCATTTCAATTTGTTCGAGTACAGAGCCAAAATGAAAAACTGTACACCTGTCCAAAGCACAATTTGTTGGTCACTTGTAATGCCCCTCCCCTCAGGCATTCCAGTGCCCGGCTACCTGCCCTTAGTTAATCATATAATTATCCTCAGCTCTTATCAGTTAATTATTGTCTGTTAATTGTGGTCACCTGTTTCTGTTTAGTTAATTAGGATCCCTATTCTATTTACAGCTTGGTTTCCCTCCTTTTAGCCTTTTTCCAGACTCCATCACTCTCTTTGTACAGTTCTGTTTTCCTTTCCTCTCTAACCTCAGTGGAAAGGCCTGTCTCTGTTCTCCACAGAAATACCACTGTGTACCGAAATGAGAATTTATATCAGTAACAGAACGTGGGGAGGGAGTGGCCTGTATCTGGTTCTTTAAACCAGCCCTGCTATTCCGATGGAACATCAGCGAGCCGGAAGATAAATGAGTCGATCACTTTTGAAGGGAAAATGCTCAAGATCCAATCTATTTAATCTTAAATTCATGGGAAATTGAAAGCGGATCCCGTCTATCGAGCGATCCATCACTCCTTCGGTCTCCCTCCGATTGTCAGTCTTCGGCAGTTACAAATAGCTTTTGGCTTCAAACTGCATTCTAGGGCTGCGGAAATGCAGCTGCCAACAGCCCCCGCAGGCTACGGATTGGAAATCACAGCCATCGGATTTTACCATGTGAGATTAGCACATTTCTCATGGTAATTTAGCTCACCTTGTTTATTTTGAACTGCCAGGCCACAGAGCGTCATGTATGAAATATTGTGTTTTTTTTTCATTCTCTTTGGAAATGCATTATATTTTTTTTTCTTTTCTTACGACATATAACTTTGCGGTCTGTGTCCCCTGTGTCTTGTATTGCATCCTTGGAAATGAACGCTGTGTGTTGTTTTGCGCGCACATCAGATCATCGGACCAGCGGAGCAGAAAATGGAGGGAACTGAGGTGTTCGTTCCTTTTAACCGCGACAAGCTTCCTCCTGACTTGGGATGTCAGTTACATTTCGCACTCCCCTACAATTCAGTTAGTTTTACATTTGCGTGTTACAACCGTATTCATCCAGAACACACTGGAATAATAATGTTCGAAAATGAAGGAGATGGGAAATCTACACCACAGTATGTATTTGTATTCCTGACTGCACAACCTGATATCTCTGTGTGAGTACTTATTCCGGGATCAACGATATAATGCTCGCCCAAAATCGTCCACCAATGAATAGCAGCTCTGATGCTGTGCTTACACGTCAGGCTTCTGTCTAAATTTATCGCGCTAAAGTTTGCGTGCTTTTCATGCAGACGAGCAAAGACTTCCAGAGATGCATTTTATCAAGTAAATTTGAAATAGTTTTTTTTCCTTGTGATTTTATATACAGTATATATAAGGGATTTTTCCAGTTTTTTTCCCACCCTGAACACAACCAAACTGTTAAGCCCATGGCAAAGCGACTTATTCCTATCAACTCAGGAGGAAGATGCTGCAGCAGGTGATTATTCACACTCACGTGACAACCAGCCCTCGCTTTTTTACACTATGCAGTTGCACCACGTATTGCGCACTGCCTATGCTATCAGAGGATCACGTAGTCAGCGTATAAGTTTAGTTTGCACAGCTACATGTGCCTAGCTGACCAGAAGTGGCCGCGACAGAGCGATGAACTAATGAATTTTAACCGGCTTAATCGCTATTATCCTTGGTGAGGCAGCGCCATTTGTTTCCTCGCCCTTGCAGACCTCCAAAGGAAATGGCGTGGCTGAGATGTGAACCCCAATCACAGGGCTCACAGTTGTTAGCCACCCGGGGGCCTCATCCTCGTGAATTTTTAAGAATTTTAACATCACTATCACTCTTAAATTCCCCACCTTCTGGGATTTTAGGGGCTCAAACTGCTAGCCAAAAGTCTTCGTTAGCTGTGTGCGCTGCACATTTGTGAAGCTGTCCTGGTTTCATGACATCTTAGCAGAGTTGCGATTCATTGGCGGACAGTAATATTATCCCTGGAATAGCATTATTTTGTTGATCCCGGAAAGACACTTACTCGGCGATATATCAGATTGCCGGTCAGTAAGTGCACCTGTTGCTCAATAAACTGCAGTCCAGATTGAGCCATTGAGAAGGGAAGGCCTGCAGCTACCAGAGGCTGCTACGGTCAGCATCAATCACTCGCCTCTTGTTTTTGATGCCAGGAATGGGCAGCGTGATACTTTTTATGTTCCGTTGTAAAATTCGGTATTTTATATTGTGGACTGGGCACCGTTACACTCGTGTGGCTCCTCTCTGCTGCGCCTGTATTTATGCAGTGCAGTTTTACTGTGTCTACTGTTAGCATGAATTCTCTCTCTCTCTCTCTCTCTCTCTCTCTCTCTCTCTCACACACACACATTCTCACATTCACTCATGGCAGCCTCCAGATGTGTTAGCGTATATTTAGAAAGCCTTTTCTCTCTGTTACTCCCGGAGCCCTAAGCTAATACACAGCCGCGGCTCGCTGAAGGTAGCGGATGTCAAATCCCGCCCCCCACAATCATTATGTTTCAGACCTGCCAAAATGAAAATGTATTTTTTGATTTTTGCACCTTCGGTGTTTGTTATTCCAGGAGGTATACCGTGTTTAGGCTAAATTAAACGAACTTATCTTTTATTCACCCTCTCTTGCTTCCCCTTTTTCAAGGCTAACGCTTGTTTGAGCTCCGGGAAAGGTATGCCTCTGAAGCCTTTGAAGCAGGACCCGGCTCTCCTTTGCATTCTGTACTTGGAGCTGATTTCCGGAAGTTTCCGTCTTCACAGGGAAATCATCTGGCATTCTCTGCAGAGTCAAAGCTTTTCATTTTTTCTATAATTGTATGATCAATCTGTCACACCCCTGTCGCTTGTGCCGGATGGGTCCTAATAAACTGAGCAGAGAAACAAGCATATCCCATCAATAAGCCACTGATATCAGCTATCTATAGTGTGCGATTCATTATGCTATAACCAGTGTGATTGGTATAAACCATAGGGCGTGATTTGCGTGTATGCGCCACATTTGATGATGTGCACACAGACCGATCGCTGTTATCTCTACCTATTTAACTCCAGCTGCACAGACTAACTGCTACTTTTCTGATTTAATTTGGAGGGCCGCATAGAATGCGATTTTGTTCTTTTTCTTAATGCCAGAAGTACATCCAGTAACTTGCTTTGATATAGTGAATAACAAAATACATAACATGCTTCCTCAGACTAATGTCCACTAAATATAAGGAAGCGTCTTAATGGGGAAAAGAAAAAAGTAAATTATCCTGCACATGAACCTTTTTCTTGAATGTTTACCCGAGGCCTATCATAGAGTGGCAGTGTTGTTATTGGGGTTTACCCAGCTTCATAAGGTGGTTCACCCCTCTTTCAGTCGCTCCAATTTGAGGCTATCACATGTCCTGTGCGTGTTTTTAAATTACTACGGATGAACCACTGCCGTCGACGGATCTCGGGAGAGGTGGCCGTTGTCCGTCCCTGCGTCGCATAATGATAGGAAATATTTGGCTCAAAGTGGTTTACCCATCATGAGATCTCATGGAGAAAGATTTTATTCAAAATTTCTGTCCCTCTACTCATTCTTGTACATGTTCAGACAGCCCAAAACTGGCCTGTGTCATTACTTCTCAGCACGCTGTTGTGGAAAATTGGTCGTTGCTGCCAAATTTGTGTTTAAATTTCAAGACTAATGTCTCAGCTGTGATGTTTACAGGCTGCTGTATGTCTTCTAGAACACACGGCAAGGAGTACAGTAGCTTACACTGTAAAACCAAATGTTTAAGTCCTTAACACTTTTTTGTAACATTTCTTAAACATGTCACAGTGTTTAGATTCAGTTTTAGAGTGTATTCAACAAATCTGAAAAACTTGGATCGCAATATCCAATAAACATGAGTGTTTTGAATGGGAACACCCATTTACAAAAATAATCACCAGGCATATTACACACTAGAGTTTAGATTATAAACATGTCACATGTTCCACAGTTTTACAGTGTATAAAGCACTGTTTTGTGCTTTTCACGAAACAAATGCTCTCGCTGTTTCTTTCAAGGACCTGCAGGACATTGTTTGGCTTGAGAAGAAAAAAAATAATAGTGGCTGTGAGCTTCGCCATGAATACAAGCATGTTTCATGCTTCTCAGTTCTGTTTGGGACGATGCATGATGGGATATCTTTGGTAATGCCATATCTGGTAAAACCTTTTAAGAATGGATTTTTTTTGTCACACCCTCAGGAGCAGGTTATTTCGCGGTCTGTGTTCTCATTTGTTTTGTCATACGAATATCGCTGTGGTTTGGTCTCCGTTCAGTTTAGGCAATCCAAACGCCCGTTGAAGGTGCTGCTTAGAATTTCACGCCATTGTTAAATGATAATGTGGTTAGGGATCCTAATTTAATGAGTTTATTACATTTGACCCGAGATTGGGAGGGGAGTAAGGTAGTTGTATATCTTTCTAATCCATCGTAAAATAGCCGTCGACTGAGCGATGTGCACTTTTCTAAAATGATTACAGCAATATTAAATGGGGATGGAGAAAGGGAATCTTAATTTTTTAAATCAATTCTTTATTAGATAAGGGATGAGGATAGGGTGATCACAATTAAATTAAATGATTACACTAATGTTTGCAATGAAGAGCAGGTGCTAATAAATGCTGTGTATATCATGAAATCGTGCCGTCAATTTAACATATTAACCATTGTCGTCAAATATAGACGCTGTTGGGCTTTTATTGAAGTCTATCGGGATACAAATGGCATCCAGAAGTTACACTAAAGTGACACTCAGGGCTTTTGCCCGAACGTTGGAATGTAACGACTGAAGAAGTAGGTCAGGCTGCCACAGGCTTCGCCCTTATCTACTCTTCACTGAGCTAAACGGAAATCGCATCCTTTGTCTTCTTGATTTGTTTGAAGGTGTCAGGTCTACCAAAGTTAAGTTTATTTTAAAAAATCTGTTTTCTTAATAAATTACCATGTTAATCTTAATCGCCAACTTAACTAGACAGTGCGGTCGGCCGCGACCACATGCGTGTAGCCCCCGAAAGCCCGCTTTTCCCCTTTGTAACGCATTATTCGGCCAATACTGTCGCCATGGCAACCAAAATCGATAGGTGTCATAACTGAAGTATAACACATGTCCATACCAAATATGACAGTAATCGGTCAAAAATTACAGCCTGTACAGCGTCCACAAGGGAGTGTCTACGGACGGAGACGCGGCAGCGGAGACGACAAACGTGAATCTATAGGTAGCTACCCGACTATAATAAATGCCTGTTGGAATAAGAGAAGGCACAGCCATTTTTAAATAGAGAGCATCACTCTCCTCACTTTTGGCTGTTTGACTTTGTCATTTCTCGAACACTCAAAAGTGAAACGCTAGGTTTACTCGATAATGTTATGTCAGCTGGTTCCACATGATTGAGAAGTTCATTCCAATGAATGTTATTTATGAAACTTGTCTAAAATTTTAGAATTCGATTAGAAGTCACTTAAAACAATTGTGCAGAACCACTTTACATTTCCAACCCCTATTTCCATAGCAGATGCTGGTGTCCACAAAATTCTGAAATATAAGTGCTAAGTAATTTCGCACTTGAATTTCTAAATGAGACAAAATGAGACAAGCTTCATTGAAATATTTTTTTCCAGAACAAATGAACATAACATAACATAAAATGAATGGCGAGAACAGGCCGTTCAGCCCAACTAGGCTCGCCAGTTTCTTTGTACTATTGTGAATATGTCACTTCAGATACTCAATGACTCAATGGTATCTAACTTTAAGTCAAGCCTGCTCTTGAAAACTCCCAAGGTCTCTGCCTCAACAATATGGTCAGGCAAGCTGTGCCACACCGAAATTACTCTTTTGGGTGAAGAAATATTTCCGAATATCAGTGCTAAATTTACCTTTTGGTCAGCTTCCATTTGTGACCCCGAGTTCTACTAACAACACTTGGTTGAAGGAATCCTACATAATTCACTTTGTTAATCCCTTTAACATATTTAAAGACCTCAATCAGATCACCCCTTAGTCTCCTTTTTTCCTAAGACTAAAGAGATTAAGGATCTTCAGCCTCTTCTCATAGCTTTCATCTTTAATACCCGGAATTAGCTTCGTGGCTCTTCTCTGAACTTTCTCTAAAGCCTCTATGTCTTTCTTAAAGTATGGTCCCCAGAACTGTACACAATACTCTAGATGTGGTCTGACGAATGTGTTGTACAAAAGAAGCATCACCTCCTTGGATTTGAACTCAATACTTTTGGCAATGTATCCCAGCATCCGATTGGCTTTTTTAACTGCTACGGCACAATGGCTAGAGCCTGTGAGGGTTTAGTCAACAATCACTCCCAGATCTTTCTCTTGTGGAGCACATTCCAGTTTAAAACCTCCCATGAAGTAATCCCGCCTAATGTTTTTATTACCTACATGTACTACTTTACATTTCGCTACATTAAATTTCATTTGCCACATTTCTGCCCAATTCTGGATTCTATCCAAATCATCCTGAATCACTTTAGTGGACTCTAAACTATTTGCCAAACCTCCCAATTTAGTATCATCTGCAAATTTCACTAATCTGCTCTCAATATTCCTATCAAGGTCATTAATGTAGATGAGGAACTGCAGGGGTCCCAACACCGATCCCTGGGGGACGCCACTCCCCACCATACCTAGCTCAGATGAGATACCACTGACCACCACTCTTTGTGTTCTGTCCTGCAACCAGTTTTGAATCCACTTCAGAATACCTCCTGTAACTCCAATGGAGCTCATTTTAAAAATTAGTCTCTTATGCGGTACTGTGTCAAATGCTTTCTGAAAATCCAAATATATGATGTCATAAGCCCTGCTCTGGTCATAAGTCTTGGTGGCCTCTTCAAAAAATTCCAGAAGGTTTGTCAGGCATGACCTTCCTTTACGGAAACCATGTTGGCTATCCCTCAAGATATTGTTACGTTCAAGAAATAAGTCCAGCTCATCTTTTATGACAGATTCCAATATTTTGCACGCAATGCAAGTTAAACTGACTGGCCTGTAATTACCTGGCTCAGTACGGTCCCCTTTCTTATATATTGGTATTATATTACCCTGTTTCCAATCATTTGGTATTTCTCCAGTTTCTAAAGACCGCCTAAAGATGGCGGATAGCGGCTTAAAGATGATCTCACTAACTTCCCTGAGAGCACTCTAGGATATAAGCCATCAGGACCCACCGCCTTATCTGCCTTTAGTTTATGCAACTTGTCTAATACTACGTTATCCCTAACCTCAATTTCCGCTAAATAATCTTGAGCATTGGACATGCCCTCTGGCCGAATAAAGACCCGCTCTAAGTTAAAATTCTCAACAAAGTAACCGTTTAAGGTGTCCGCAATATCCTTGTTATTATATAGCAGCGATCCATTTTTATTCTTTATGCACTTAACCTGCTCTTTGACTTTCCTTTTTCTACTACAGCACTGAGAGAAGCGCTTAGGGTTAGTTTCTGCCCCCTCTGCAATTTGTCTTTCATACAGTCTTCTAGCATTCCTCAGCTCTTTTTTGACCACAGCCCGCATTTTGCAGTATTCGGCCTTAGTAATCTCATTGTTATCCTCTATGTACATCTTATAAAGATTCCTCTTTTCCCTCAAACTCCTACGAATAGCTGCGGTCATCCACTGAGGATTCTGCTTTTTCAGCTTACTTTTGGACACCTTTGGAATGAATTTGCATTGTGAATCAAGTAAAACCTCCTTAAATCTTTCCCACATCTCTGTTACAGACTCACAGTCCAGGAGTGTCTCCCATTTTATTTCACTTAGATATGAGCGCATCCTGTCAAAGTTTGCTCGCCTAAAATTGAAAATTTTTGTTTTTGAATACACCTTTTTAACTTCCCATGAAACCTCAAAATTAATAGTAGAGTGATCACTTGTCCCAAGTGGCTCCCATTACCTCAACATTGCTAATTCTATCTGGGTCATTACAGAGCACTAAGTCTAAAATTGCCTTCTCTCTTGTAGGTTTATTAACATACTGCACCAAAAAATTATCATTTATGACATCTCGAAATTCTTCCTCCCCCCTCCCCTGTTCTTTCACTTTTTCCCAGTCAATACCAGGATAATTTAAGTCTCCCATAATAATAGTCCCTCCTCCTCTACAAGCTTGCGTAATCCTCTTAAAGAGCATTTCATTGACTGTACTGTCCAAAGCTGGGGGTCGATAGCATACACCTATGTTTAAACCAGTCTCGTGTTTGCCAGTGAGCCTGACCCAGATATCTTCGCAGGGCAAGGAATGTTCAATTTCAGGAATTTCCTGCACATTTATGTGTTCGCTTCACATAGAGTGCTACACCCCTCCTCGCCTATTGCATCTATCCTTCCTAAAGAGCTTATAACCTTCTACATTATATTCATCTCCATCCTCTTCACTAAGCCATGTCTCTGTAATCCCAACTATGTCATAGCCTTCACTAATCATAACGGCCTCAAGTTCTCGAAATTTATTTTTAATGCTTCTTGCATTTAGATAAAAACATTTCAGGTTATCACGAACGCTCTTCCCCTTCGATTTCCCATGTGCCCGCTGCTCAAAGCCCCTCACCACGCTTTTTTGCTTTAAAAATATATCATCAATAGTGCATGTAACGCTGTCAGCTTCCATCAGGGCAGTCTGCATTTCCCTCTGTATAACACTCTCTAACCTCCCTGCCCCCCAAGTCCCTAGTTTAAATAACTCTGAAGGAACGTTTCGACGCACAGCGTCTTCCTCAGAGTTGGACTCTGAGGAAGACGCTGTGCGTTGAAACGTTAGTCTTGGCATCTCAATAAACTGATGCAAGTGATTCGAGTGCTCCAGTCTGTTCATTCATTTGTTCTGAATTTGTCCTTTTCTGTGAGCACCGACCTCTGGCAGGAGAGGGGCTGAAGCACAAGGTGTTTCTTTATTTTTTTCCAGTCTCTGTGACCCAAACTCTTAGTTATAAAGCCTGAAATATGGTCACACACGACAGGCGAGGATTTGCATTATTTGGAATTAGCAAATAAGGGTTAAGTAAGTATGGCACTTTCTTGAGTGAAGTGTCCTTGAAAACAAGACGCCAGATCTGAATGGCCGTCCTCTGGTTAAATAAGGGATTGTATCATAGCTGCATTAGTTTCTCCTTCTCGATGACTCAGTTTAGCCCTTATTCTAATACCTGCGGGTGGTCCAGCCTGAAAATTGCTGTCTGCACTTCAAGGTTAAAAGAAGTGGGAGTGACTCAATTTCTTAGCAAGTATTCTTCATGTTATTTATGCTTTTTTATGTAGGCGTTTACGCCCCTTGATTATTGCGTCTCCGCGGAGACGGTAACTACTTGTTTGCCCTCGTTTTGTAATTTTATTTTTTTTGTATGCGGCTGCGCCAAAACTCGCGGACGAGTTGCCGTGGACTCCCTGGAAATGCCAGCATGTGATTGGGCGGAATCGCTGCCTGAAATAAATGCCATTATCATCCTCGCTGTTGACAACAGGCCGCATGACCCGCTCTAGTTATTTATCTCCTTCTTTCGCGTGGGGGGTAATGAAACCGTTTGTCCTCTGATTTACTGAGTAAACAGTCACTTTGAGATGGAGATTCGCGCATGGATCTGTCCGGCTCTCACTTTGCACATAAAGTAATGATTTTGTGGAATTGAGGGTATATATTCGCATCATTTACACACGTGTGTTAGCACATACATATGTATGGTACAGTGTGCTCCATAATGCTTTGATATGGTTTATTTATATCAATTTGACTCTGCTGTATGCCTCAATTTTTCATTTGCGGTGAAACAATGCTTGTGGGCTTTTCATGCATCATGGTTTCACATTGTAAAAATGATAACACCTGTTATATGGAGTCCACAATTCCTGGGGGCTGTAATGTCTGGGACAAATGGCTGTACAGGTTCTTTGATTATTCTGGAATATTCCCATGGTTTTTTTCTGCACAAATAAAAGTTTTTACTATCCAGTTTTTGGATTTAAAAAAAAAAAAAAAACTTTTTTACAGGTCTGTTATTTGCCTTTGTCAACATGAAAGCAGTTGAGGCAATGAAAGTCAAGGTTTCCATTATAAATAGGGACGAAAAAAAAAAGTCACACCTGTTCGCTCTGTAGACCAATAGGGACTGACCAACCAAATCAGAAACGGGCTATTCTGCAAGATGCAAAACCTGAATGACCAATTACAGCTTGCTAAGAAGCACACGAAGCTATTTGTCCCAAACATAACGGACTTCTGTTGTTGGGTTCATAATTATTTAATTAATAAATAAATAAATAAATAAAATACATAATGTTGAAACCAAATTTAAAAATGTATAAATTTCCCCTTTGATAAAAAAGCAGTATGTGCACATTATGCATATGTACAGTATGTGCTTTGCTTGATACTGAATCTGAAACTGTCGAGTGCACAGCCGTAATTAGCGTTTTGCTGATGCGATACAGAGGATACTGCTCATGCGTGTCTGTTTGCTTGCGTGCTCCTATGTCGGGTTGTGTTTCCATCGGATGTTTATCTTGCCAACAAACACGATGGCCGATGTAAAATTCTTTGGCTTTAAATTTCACCAGATTTGCAGTTAGTGACAGCCTTAAGTTTGACCTGAAATGCATTGTTGCGCATTGAAAGTATATTTTAAGCCAGGGGGGAAAAAAGGAGACTTTGGCCCACAAAACATGGACTTATATCCATTATGCATTAATAATATTTATATATATACTTTATATTTACATTTATAGTCTATAGCAGCAGTAATTTTTCTAGCCAAGATTCTCATTCATTATTAGCAGTAAAATTCATGTCATTAAGTTTTTTCATAGACATTTACCACTGTCAGGGTATTATCTGTTGTGTTTCCCTCCGTGTTGTACTTGTTAAACACCCGAAGTGTGAAGTTGCTGCAGAAATGATTATATTATCTTCCACAAACAAGCCTAATGCATAATTTGTGAATTATGTTGATTGCCTCCTAATTATAAATGGCTGGTGTGTCTGTCAGTGGTGCACGCGCAGATCTTTGTGCTCTTTGTAATTAGTCAATATGAATATTTTTTACATGTATGCGGAAGCATTGAGCTCAAATGCATTGCTAATGCTCAGATTAAGAGGATCATAAGTTATTTTGTTATGGGAGTAGCCCTCATTTGGTAAATAGATGAAAATGTTATATGATGCTGTAAAATGTGTCGTTGTTATTTGTTCATTCTACTTTTCAAAATAGCACAGATTGTGGAGGAGGGCAGTCCTTAGCTAAAATATAACAAAGAGGGACAGTCATTGTATGCACTCAAAAACAGTTCTACAAACATAACCCTGGCTGTGATTTTCATTTAGTCAAATATGTTCCTTCTTGTGAAAATAATGGAAAAGCATTGATCTTTCATGTTGATAGACTTTTCAGATGAAAGAAAAACATTGTGCATATCAAAATGGATTTTGATTCCACATATAAATATAGCATGGTGTAAACTTTTTTTTTTTACCAACTCTCATTCGTTTTGGAATGACTCAACATTTTTCCTTTAAAAACTAATTATAGTGTATATATTAATATGTTATTACATATCCCTACATGTGTAGTAACATACACAAATAAGCTTGTATCTTCATAAACACAAGCGCAATCTGAAAATATGGTATCTTGGGACTTATCAAGGACGCATTAACAATGTTGTCCCAGGAGAATCAGTGATAAGTGAGTAGTTTAGTGTATCAGTGAGGGGGTGGAATTGCAACTGATATGTCAGGTATTGACATGTTATTGACCACTTTCCTCCCTGCAGCAAAAGAATATGATTGTCCGTCACTAATATTCTGTATCAGTCAGGCAAATGAGCTGTAACCTTAAACTATTCTGATTCGCTTCTTATAAACATTTTTTGTGGGTCATTTCACACAACAAAATGTGGAATCTCATTTTCTTTCGACTCGCATCTCGTGGCCTCTGTGCATTGCTTTGTGTAAAATATTTCCCCAAGTGAAAGGAAATTTTGGTTCCCGAATTGTGCATTTCAGGGGTCTGTGCACCGTGCTGTCCCCCGCTGTAAGTTACATCCATTCATTTCGGTGGGTGGGTGGGACTTCAGCTTGCTAAACAGCATGATTGCTAATTATGCTAAAGATAGGTAAATAAATTCAGCCACATGGACAGTCTCAATTCAATTTTTTATTTCTGTTGAAATAAATATTGCCAGAATAGCAGAAGCCAGGGAATGAAACTGAAGATGAAATTGTTTTTACAATTATTATTATTATTGTTGTTGTTTTTATTATTATTATTATTATTATTATTATTATATTCCAATTAAAATTTTTTTTATTTATTTTACCAGAAAAAGTAATTGTAATTTGTCAAAAATTGTATAACAAACAAAATATCTCTTTATTCTCAGTCTCAGTTCTTGTATTGTGTTATTTTGGCTATTTCTATTGAAATATTTCAAAATAAAAATGGCTAGCTGCAGGGACAGAGACTAAGCATGTCGAGTGTTTTTCTAAGTTTTGTTATTTTGACGATAAAAAAGAAGAGGCACATTCTTGCCCTGCTCCCTCCCCCCCAGACTGGCTTTTGATGGGGAGCGGGGGTGTGTGTGTGAATTCCGCAGCGGGTTCGGCCTTCCTGAACCCGGACGGCGACTCTGGCACCGAGGCGGACAGCGAACCTCAGCTGACCTTTTACACTGACCCCAATCGAAGCCGCCGGCGCAGCCGCGGTATGAGAAATGGCAATGCCAACCCCGCCTGGGGCTCCGGGGGTAAGCCCGCCTTCTGCCTCCTGTGGTTTTTGTGCTCTCGATGTTCGCATGAAAATATACAAAAGGAAAAAAAAATCGATGCTAGAAAACCGTGATCGAAGCACGCTTACGAGCCCATCGCTCGTAATTTTATTATTGTCGTCCCTGTGCTTGTGAGTTGTGATTGTGGTCGTTGTGAATTGTGTGCCGTGATTTTTTTTGGAGAGCCGGTAGGCTTACTTTTTATAAGCCGAGAATAGCAGGTCTCGTTGATGCTTGACAGTTCATTGTGGAGACGTTTTTTATTCTCTAATTTCGGCTCTCCGTACAATATGGCATGCTGGTTAAATGGCACAGGAGTAATATGTCTTGTGGTGGAAATGTGCATGACGGTGAACTGTAACAAAGCTTTACTTTCAGAGTCATTATCATACTCATCCACTTCATTTATATCTGTGAATGAAAAGAAAGATTCACAAAAGTGCCTTACCATCATTATGTGAACCTGATGGATGTAAAATTTGGGCGATGTGGAGTTTACAGGTTCTGAATGCATTGTACTTCAGGGCCACACATTTAGATTTATATGCATCCTTTGTATGTGGTGCCTTCTACAAAATGGCTGAAACTGAGCATGAGGTGATTAGTAGGTGTCTCAGTGAGAGACCTCGCAGTCTGAAGTCGTGGAATGAAATTTTTATGTTGGGTTTATCCTGTGTTTGTTCTGGAATGATCTGGGCAAAACAAGGCGGCATGAATGCTTTTATCAGTAATAGTGTCACGATAGACCCTGTTTGGTTCACATGGGGATCAGTATTAAGCTGAATAAGTACCAAGTTAACACGGCAAATTTGGTAGTGTGTAAGTGCTAAATAATTTGAAAAGGCACTTCATGGTAGAAGCCTGTGTTTCGGTGCTTAACACTGTCTAGTATCAACTGAGCCTGCAGCTATTACCAGTAAGCAGTACTGCAGGGTGTGGCATTGCCTACTGATAGACACTGTCGGTTGCCGGGATGTCCCTTGTGACATCACAATAAGTCTATTCCTCCAGCCAATACGATGCCTGTATGTAGCCACATACAAAGCTTGAGTCACCCCTGCAATGATCACGCGGCAAAGCCGGTGGGTACCTGTGACAGGTCCATGGCTACGACTGAACAACATGAATAAGAATAAAAAATAAAAAAAAAAGAAAATCAGGGTTATATAAATATGTGTGTTGCGAAAGACGCCACATGCTGTGCAGTCGAATCTCAAAGCACATCCTGGGAATAAACTTGACGGAAAGCAAACTTTCCCTCAGAAGTACGGTGTGGTGATATAGCGCTTTCTTTTTCAAGTGTAAATGCGTTAACAATACTTCTTTTTTTATTTTTTTTAAGCTTTTGCCGTATATTATTAGCTTGTTTGTTGAAATCCCAAGTTGACAAATTGATTTGAGAAGAATGTCTCTTGAAAAACAACTTATAACAGCATATAGCTTAAGCTCCCTGCAGCTATAGAACGGGAACATAAAAGACTGTTCAGTTGAATAATTTGAGGAACTAACAGCCATAATCAAGTGTGCGTTTTCTTTCACGTTCAGAAACACAGGTACAGTTGAGGCTCATTTTCACTCCTTAAGGAGCAGATTTCCCAAATATACCCTGTAGATTCAATAACTTCGGGTTCTAATGTGTACTCAGCATAGCAAATGTCTATACCATTGCATTGATATTTTTATATAATTTATTATTTTGCATCCCAAACATATTCCAATATTTAGCGTCATACCCTCCAAAAGCAAAATAACTGCCCAGTGGAGTTACATTTTTTGTTATTTAAGGATCATTTTCTTAATGTACTCCCTGCTGTATAATAATTCTCTGTTTGGACAGTAGTAAGTACCTTTACTGTGCAGAAAGGGTAATAATTAATTCTGCATTGCTGGATTTGGGGCTTAATTTATGTATTTATACTGTCTCTGTTAGGGATAATTTTTGACTTGTCTCCTTAGAGCAACCTTTTTAGTTGTTTTAAAAAACCTTTTTATGGAATTGTTGATGCAAAAAAAATGCTGGTGCGGCAGAGGACCCTTGATCTGGACAGGGCTGTTTTATGGTCTCACATCAGAGCTTTTTTGGAAATGTTTTTATTTATTTATTTATGTATTTATTTTCTAGCGGATTATGAGACCAGTTATAAGAACGTTTTTATGTGGCCCCCTCTGGCTCTTACATTGCGACTCCTTCTGGGGTTTTCTTGCACGTTTTGGTCTTGCTAGATGGACTCGGTGTTGAACGTCGCTCTAAATAGGACTGTCCGTTAAATGCCTGTAATGTGAAGTAATGTACAGAAATTGCACCCTTGAAGGCACTTTCTGTTCCATTTTCCCTGTGTCAGTTATGCTTTATCACTCTATGGTCTGAAGTGCTCTGGTCCTGTTTTAGGGGCAGTCGAGGAGAGGGGGCTGGGGCTGGGGGATTCGGACCCAAAGGGGGGCAGGCAGAGGTGCTTTAAACCCAGTGAGACTCGCTGTGACTGCACATTGATCCAATTATACAATCCTTTTTTGCGCACGAATATCACAGAACGCACACGCCAACGATTTAACTGACACCTTTAATTAGGCACAGCGGTACGCTTAGAAAACCCTGCGCAACACGCAGCCCGGCGCTTTGAACTACAAACTCGGTTAGAGGATAACATCTCGACGGCGGAGGAACTTTGAAAGCAGCAGACACTCGGATGCGGGTTCGTCTCTCGCGATTTCATTGACCCGGAACGCGGAAGCGACTTCGATCGCTAATCTCGTGCCGCACTCTGTCTGCGCGCTGTATTTCGGCGTTTTTAACGGCAGCAGGCTGTCACCTTTCACCGCTGCTCTGTAATTTTTTCGCGCCGTGAAGGTTGACAGATGGAGAGATAACTGCGAAGTGTGGAAGTGTTTGAGTTTTGGCCTCGTTCTCGTATCAAGTGGGGAGGTGAGGAGGTAACCTGAGGTTCTGAGAGATGTTTGTCACAACATGCTTATATTTGAAGGTGTCGTCTGGAGGTGAAGACATAAGCAGATTTCCAGGCATTTGTGTTCTTTTATTATTGGCGTAGCTTTGCCTTGGATTCCGTCTGTGGCCTGTTGTCTTTTGGAGCGGAGCTGAAACGTCTATTGCGCGGAGAGATTACTGCATGCAGTCCCAGACGATTTGTGGTCTGCTTTACCTACCTCGCTCGGCTTGCCATAATTGGATCGGAGAAACCAATAATTAATTTCCCACAGTACCTCTGCTGATTACACACGCTCAGTTCCCTGTATGCTCTTGGTACTGGGTATCGCAAACAAATGAAAAACTTGTGTGGATGATAAATGGCAGGGTTTGTGTGTGTGTGTGTGTGTGTGTGTGTGTGTGTGGGGATCATCTACCTCCTGTGGTGAGGTCAGTGGGAGTAGAGATGACAGGATGGAACGAAACCAATTAACGGCCAGGATGTAAAAAGATGTTGCAGACGCAAACCAATCAAATGGCAAGACATAAAAATGTGTCACAGTGCTAAACCAATCACTAGCGTGGTGATAGGTGTGCTTACTTCATTCAAATATTGTTACTATTGGGCTATTCCATGTAATGTTTTCAATTTAGGCAGCTTTTTGCAAAAATATATTTCATTATTGCATTTGTTGATTTTCCCAGAGAAATATTTAACAGATTTAATCACGCATGGTGTCTACTGACTATTTACAACTGTGAACATTTAAAAGTGTTATATTAAAAGAAATAAAGAGCAATTAGAAGACCGTAAAAGTAAGTTTTTTTATGATTCATGTGGGATATTAGTTCTCAATTATATTGAGCGTTGCGGCTGCAGAATAGAAAGGAGCCCTGGCCTATGAATTCTTTAAGCCTAATTATAGGAAAGTGTGTGTGTGTGTGTGCGCGTGCGCGTGTGTGTGTGTGTGTGTGTGTGTGTTTGCGTGTGAGTGTGTGTGTTTGTGTGTTGAAATGAGTTTGTGTGCGAGACTATGTGTGTTCTTGTACATGCTACAAAGTGAGAAACAAAAATTGTTTTATTTCCCTACAGAGTGGGGACACAATTGGGAAGTGAGGACATTTTAACCTGTCCTCACAACTACAAAGGCAAATGTGACTTATCAGTTAAGGTTAGGATAAGGATTTGAGTTAATGTCAGAATTCGGGATAGGTTAAGGTTAGAATAAGGATTTGAGTTAATGTCAGAATTAGGGATAGGTTAAGGTTAGGATAAGGATTTGGGTTAATGTCAGAATTAGGGATTGGTTAAGGTTAGGATAAGGATTTGGGTTGATGTCAGAATTAGGGATAGGTAAGGATTAGGATAAGGATTTGGGTTGTTGTCAGAATTAGGGATAGGTTAAGGTTAGGATAAGGATTTTGGTTGATGTCAGAATTAGGGATAGGTTTAGGTTAGGGTAAGGATTTGGGTTGATGTCAGAATTAGGGATAGGCTTAGGGTAGGGTAAGGATTTGGGTTGATGTTAGAATTAGGGATAGGTTAAGGTTAGAATAAGGATTTGGGTTGATGTCAGAAATGGGGATAGGTGAAGGTTAGGATAAGGATTTGGGTTGATGTCAGAATTAGGGATAGACTTAGGTTAGGGTAAGGATTTGGGTTGATGTTAGAATTAGGGATAGACTTAGGTTAGGGTAAGGATTTGGGTTGATGTTAGAATTAGGGATAGGTTAAGGTTAGAATAAGGATCGGGTTGATGTCAGAATTAGGGATAGGTGAAGGTTTGGGTAAGGATTTGGGTTGATGTCAGAATTAGGAATAGGTTTAGGTTAGGATAAGGATTTGGGTTAGGTTTAGATTACGTACTGATAAGATTAGTGAAAGACTGAAGAGAAACAGAAAGGATGAATGGAAGTCAATGTACTGCTCTCACGAGGATTTTATTTATTTATCCTTTATTTAACCAGGTAAAGACTCGTTGAGATTAAAAATCTCTTTTCCAAGAGTGACCTGGCCAAGACGGCAGCATGAAGCAATTTCAACAATAAAACCAACATTACAGCCAGACAAGTACAAGAATACAAGTCAAAGGATGTGTGTGTGTGTGTGTGCGTGCGTGCGTGAGTGTGTGTCTCTGTTCTGAGGGCCCAACAGGTGTTAGTCGGTGCCTGAGGCCAAGTTTAGAAGAAACAGTCTGCTTACTCATTCCCATCTGTATACGTCTCTCCCTCTCTCCCTCTGTCACGCTCTCTGTTTCTATCACTCTTTCACTCTCTTCCTCTCTCCCTCTGTCACTTTCTCTGTTTCTATCCCTTTCACTCTTTCACTCTCTCCCTGTCACTCTGTTTCCATCACTCTTTCACTCTCTCCCTCTCTCCCTCTGTCACTTTCTCTGTTTCTATCCCTCTTTCACTCTTTCACTCTCTCCCTCTGTCACGCTCTCTGTTTCTATCCTTCTTTCACTCTTTCCCTCTCTCCCTCTGTCACGCTCTCTGTTTCTGTCCCTCTTTCACCCTCTCCCTCTCTCCCTCTGTCACGCTCTCTGTTTCTATCCCTCTTTCACCCTCTCCCTCTCTCCCTCTGTCACTTTCTCTGTTTCTATCCCTCTATCACTCTCTCCCTCTCTCCCTCTGTCACGCTCTCTGTTTTTATCCCTCTTTCACCCTCTCCCTCTCTCCCTCTGTCACGCTCTCTGCTTCTATCCCTCTTTCACTCTTTCCCTCTCTCCCTCTGTCACGCTCTCTGTTTCTATCACTCCTTCACTCTCCCTCTGTCACTCTGTTTCTATCCCTCTTTCACTCTCTCTTTCTGTCACTCTGTTTTTATGCCTCTATCACTCTCTCCCTCTCTCCCTTTGTCACACTCTCTGTTTTTATCCCTCTTCTACTCTCTCCCTCTGTCACTATCTCTGTTTCTATCCCTCTATCACTCTCTCCCTCTCTCCCTCTGTCACTATCTCTGCTTCTATCCCTCTATCACTCTCTCCCTCTCTCTCCCTGTCACTATCTCTGTTTCTATCCCTCTTTCACTTTCTCTCGCATTCTATCTCGATCGTTTGATGCACGTGTGTATGCATTTGTTTTTTCTGTGTATGCGTGAACATGCATAAATCTGTGATGCATTTGTCTGTGTGTGTGCATGTGAGTGTGCATGCGTTTGTGTTTGTGTACATGTGTATGTCTGTGTACATGCGTGCACGTTTGTATATGTGTTTATGTGAGCTTGTTTGTGTGCGTGCGCTTGTTCATGTGTTTGTGTGCCCGTGCCTTCTTTCTTGCATGTGTGTGTGCATATGTTTGTGTGTATGCATGTGTGTGCTTGTGTTGGTGTTTATGTGTGTCTGTGCATGTGTTTGTTTTTGTGTCTGTGTGTGTGAATGTGTATATGCGTGCAGTGTAGATGTTTATGTGTGTGTGTCTGTGTGTGTGTTTGTGTGTCTCCACATATGTGTGCCATGTTGATGTTTATGTGTGTGTGTGTGAGTGTGTGTATGTGTGTGCTTGTGTGTGTGTGTATTCACATGTGTGTGCCGTGTTGATGTTTATATGTGTGTGTGTGTGTTTGTGTGTATCCACATGCGTTTGTGCCGTGTTGATGTTTACATGTGTGTGTGTGTGTGTGTGTGTATCCACATGCGTGTGCGTGTGTATGCGTGTATTGGTGTATATGTGTGTGTGCGGGGGTGGAGGAGGTTCACAGATCCATCACACAGTAACACACTCTCAGTGGCGGTACACACCTCGGCTTGATAAAAGCCCAGCCCAGCCTCCCCTGAACTCTGCTGTTTTTATCTGGATATTTGACTTTCCCGGCACACGCCGCCGCCGCCATCAAAGGTGGCGCCTTATCGCTTCGCCGCACTGAGCCGGGGCCGGCCGCGTGTCCCCGGGGCCCTCAGGCCTCCCGATGTGATGTGTGAGTCTCTTTCATGGCGGGTCGCTAAGCCGGGCGACGCCCTCCTGCTGCTCGTTTCACTGTTCATAGATTCTTCTCCCCATTTCTGTCACCCCCCCTACAGGCTCCCCCCGAAGCCCCATCAACAAGACCACCCTGACCCTGATCAGTGTGGCCAGCTGCGTCATCGGCCTCGTCTACTCCTCGCACCTGTCCTGCGGCCTCAACGTCCGCGTCATCCTGCACGTGCCCGAGCACCTCATCGCCGACGGTACGCCGCATGGCAATCCCCGTAACAGCCTCTGATTGTTAGGGACCCCTGCGCCCGTAAGGTGCGTCGCTAAGACTCAGATGGTTGGTGGCTCGAGGCCCTGCATCGCCACTGTAAGATCAGTGCAGTTATTTGGCCCCGAAGTAAGGCCCCTAACCTCAGAATTGCTCCAGGGGAGATTTTCAACAGCGTAGTGGAGTCCGATATACAGTGAACACCATGATTCATTGGACATTGACACATGTTCTGTTATAATGGTTCTGTGGACCAAGTCAATCACAGGATCTGAATCCAACTGAACATGCATCTTCCCTGCTGAAGGAGACTGAGGGCAAAAAGTCCCAGAAAAAAGCATTTGCTGAAAATGGCCACATTACAGGCCCAGCAGAGCATCGCCAGGGAGGATACCCAGCGTCTGGGTATGTCTGTGTGCCACAGACTTTTTGCAGTCATTGCAATCAAAGACTATGCGAACAACTACGAAAAATAATGACTTCATTTTACATGATGCTGAACTGTCCAATATTTTTTTATGCGCCCAAAAAAGGGGGAACTATATACAAAAGGTGCTCTCATTTCTAAACGGCTGATCCGATCAAATTAAAGCTGACTGTCTGCACATTAGCCTATTCATCATTGTATCCTACATTGTATGCTACAGTACAGAATCAAAATACGTTAAAAAAAAAAAAAAAGTGTCGCTGTCCATTGAATTATGGTGCTTACCTTAAGTTGCTTTGACATGAATCATCATCTAAACAATGGTAGTGTAATATACCTGACTGAAAACTGTAGTGAGGACCAGGTGCTATGCTACGATGATTTAAGCCGCATTTTCGCGAGTCGAGGTAATCTATGTAGTCTGGTCAGCTTGTGACGATTTTTTTTTTAACCTGCTAAAAAGTTCTTAAAATACATCTGAAAGCAGCTTAGCCAGCTCAGACCGGTTTGAGCCAGTTTTTAGCTGAGTTGTCCAACTGCTTGGTGCTGCCCCCGCGAGCATCGCTGCTGTTTTATCTCGATTAGTCCCCCCGGTGTGCTTGGAGCGAAATGGTGACTAATAAAAAAAAAGTACTTGGTCACACCATTTTGTTTCCCCCTGCGACTCGGACCTTGTTAATAAATTGGAGTTTAAGCCTTAAGCTAAGCGCTAGCTATTACTGCTGGCTCTGCCTATAGCGAATTGGGTGGGAAATGGAGGTCATTGAGACTGGCTTTATTCCTCTCTCGTCTCTGGTGTTCTCTTCCTGCTCAAAATTTGGGGTGCCCTTGTGTCTGCTTCTGAGTAAAATTTGTGGGGGGGGGTTAGGGGGGGGGTTGTTCGACGATTATTTCTGGTGGCGTCCCTGGGGAGAGACCCTGACTTTGAAAAGGGGAAGCGAAGGAGATCAGGTGTACGAG
The DNA here is from genome assembly GCA_029692085.1 of Gymnothorax javanicus. Taxonomy (NCBI): domain Eukaryota; kingdom Metazoa; phylum Chordata; class Actinopteri; order Anguilliformes; family Muraenidae; genus Gymnothorax; species Gymnothorax javanicus. Next base: position 122,407,189 of record CM056198.1, read on the forward strand.
AGAGACCGATTATGAGCATGAAACCACCTTCCGAACAGAATGATAAAAGTTTTTACGATATTGCCTGACTCATAGAATTACACTTGCTCACCTACAGGACAGTCGATTCCACTGCAGGCCTGATAACATAAAAAAAAGCCCAGCACTCAAATTCTCAGGTTGCGCAGTGCAGTGCATTACCTTTTTGCCTGTGTGACTGCATTAAATAGCATGCATTTTCTGAAAGGTTCACGCAGTGCGGATGCAAATATATCTGTGACTTTAACCTGCAAAAATCCTCATGACCATTAACTGTATATACTGTATATGTGTTTTATGCTGAATTCATTGCACATTTGTCATCCACTATACTGTACTTTTAAAATAATAATAGAGACAATACCAATTCTTCTTCTTTTATTATTATTATTATTATTATTGGACTAGCAAAATTTCCCAGGTCCTCTTGGTCCGCATGTGCAGAAATAGGCTCCAGGCCACAGTGACCGTGATCCAAATTAAACGGGTTTTATAAGGGGTGTGTGGATGTTGAATTTACCTGGTTTTAAGTCCAGTCCGGAAAGCCCCCCTCCTTTAAAAGTGTCAATAAAAACACACCATCTAAACAGCCATGTTAGTGCTCTGCTGGGTAGAGATGGTCCACAGGGGTGCTGTACCAGTAAGCGAGGTTCTGACCCGTGAGCTGTCTCTCTCTCTCTCTCTCTCTCTCTCTCTCTCTCCGGTGCCCCCTCTCCAGGGTCCAGGTTTATTCTCCTGCAGGGGAGTCAGCTGGACGCCAGCGATTGGCTGAACCCGGCACAGGTTCTGCTCTTCTATCAGCAGAACGCCAGCGGGCCCTGGATCAGCGAGCTGTGTGGCCGACGCATTCTGGACCCCTGCGAGCACCAGTGTGACCCCGACACAGGTACTGCTAGAAGACAAACCCCACTAACAAACAACCAAACAACAACTGCAATTGAAGAGCCTAGAGCTAAAAGTGCTTTAGTCACATTATCACTCACTGTGAGGTAAGGACGGGAAAACGTCTTTTATAGTTACCAAAGTCAACTGCCTCGATTCTTCTCAAAATGGACATTTTGTGACTAAAGTACTTTTCGTGCTGAGGTCTTCAGTTACTAACTTCATGATGTGCCGTGCGTTTCTGCCTAGCAACAAGCCAGAAGAACCAATAGATTCCACCTCAGCCATCGCATGGTGTTATCTCAATTCAGTACACTACCCCTCACTACGCGTTTGTGTCAAGGAAGCGCAAGTCTGGCTTAACAAGTCTTTTAATCATATTATAAAACTTGACTTCTTAATTTTGCACTATAAAGTACAAGGTATTAGCTTATTTGAAGTTGCCATTCGTTTGACAAGTGAAATTTTCTTATGCCGCTGGTAAATCTAGCAATTAGTCTAAAGAATCTCACCTCATTGGCAAATTTTTATTTTTTTTTTAAAGATTTTTTTTTGGGAATTTTTCCTTTATTTGACAGTTATACAGTGTAGAGAGACAGGAAAGTTGGGGAGAAGAATGGGGGAAGACATGCAGCAAATGACCTGAGCTGGAATCGAACCCAGGTCGCTGCGGGAAGGACACAGCCATTATGATACGCGCTTAGATCTATGAGCCACCAGGGCACCCTCTCATTGGAAAATTTTTGACTTACTGGAAAAAGGTTATAGAACGACTGGTTTTAAGTCTTAATACAACATTAAAGTGCTTTATAAGATGGACTTATTTTTCATTTTTTGCAGTGTTCCTTTGAAAGCACACCTAAATTTATATGGTGTACCGACTATTGAAAGTCAGTTATTAGCATTGTGAGATCAGTTAGTTATGCTGCACATGTGCAATCACACACTGAAGTGTCTTTGTAAATGCGATGGGTCACATCTTTACAGCCATTATACATAATGTTATTCAATATGCTGAATATATTAGCCATAACTAATCAAAGGGGAATTTCTGGAGTAAAGCATACACATTTATATTGACTCTATTATTATGTTGTCCCACAATTAAAATAAATATTAAGATTCAATAGTGTGAGAGCCAGTGGTATGTGAATGGTGTGTGCACCCTGTGATGGATTGGTGAGCTGTCCAGGGTGTGTCCCTGCCTTTCGCCCAGAGTCAGCTGGGATCGGCTTCAGCTCCCTCCGCGACCTTAGTGAGGAATAAGCGGGTATGGAGAATGGATGGATGGATGGATTAAGATTAAAATTTAAAAAAAGGACCTCATTTGCTATGCTAGCTCACAAACTGATTGTATAAATTGATTCCCCAGGAAAAGTCACTTGTCTGCAAACGTTTTTTTTTTTTATAACTCTAAATTGACGGCAAGCCTATCGGTGTAACTTGAGCAGATGCGATCCCGGAAATTACCCGCTTCTCGAGAGCCCATTTCCATCATATTCTCCGTCTCGGGCCGCTCTTATGAAGTTTCCTTTTATTTATTCCAAATCTTAAAGGATTTCCTTCAGAAATCAAAGTGTATTCAATTTACCAGCTGGAGGCCTCGGTTGCGTTGAAGGAGCTGTGATTGCCAATACAAATAGCAGTCATAGCGAAGCGCAAATGTAATAGAAATTTGAAACGGGGAGGTGAAGGAGGGGAGAACAGGTTGTTCTCATGATAAAAATGCAGGTGTCAAAGAGAAGCTGCCTGGTTTGCAGAGGAATTGATGATACTAATGTAATGCTCGATATAAACGTGGTTATAAGAGTGTGGTTGTCTCGGTATGCTTTGATATGGAGGCCTAACAGGGTGACTGTGGCAGTTCTGGGGTACAATTCTTCAGTACGTTGAGTCTTTAATGCCTCCGAGGTTTAAGAACTGCTTTATACTGCCCCGATAAGCCAGAACTTCATTTATTGGCTTCATTACCAGCTTCAATAGCGAATGTGGTACTTTCAGTTGATCTGTGTGTCCGTGTGTCCGTGTGTCTTTGTGCCTTCAGGCAAAACCACAGCGATATAACTCTGAAAACCACTATAAAACTACGTTGGACCAGGAAAGCTGTTTTGAGCATTTTTGCTAGTGTTTATATTTTTGCCTGTCTGTCTGTCTGTCTGATTGTGGACAATTTTTGTGAAACACGGTACCATTACAACCTTATAAGATGCAGGTTATTTATCACGTTTATCACGTCACAGGTGAATAGCTGTGATAAAAAGGCAGGCTGAGTTCGGAGATGGGCCAGTTCTGAGCTATACAGTGCCTGACAAAAGTCTTGTCACTTATCCAAGTTGTAGGAACAACAAATAATAGCCTGACTTGTAGTTGATCAATTGGAATCAAAAATGGCTTATATGAAAGGCAAAGCCCTCTAGATTATGCAAAATATACCAAAATAGAGTTTTGTGTCATTGATTGAGTTTTATAATTTAATTTGTACAGAAAGGTCAGATTTTGCTTGGACAAAAGTCTTGTCGCATTGAAAAAAAATGTGGAAATTATACATACACTTTATTTTGAACACACAAATATGCCACTATAATATCAGAACATAAAGCCATGGTGCCTTGGAAAAAAGAGTTAATATTGCGTTTGACTCCCATGAGCTTGGAGGACTGCATCCATACGTCTTGGCAATGACTGAGATAACTTGATGATGAAATCATCTGGAATGGCATAGAAAGCAGTCTTGCAGGACTCCCAGAGTTCATCAAGATTCTATGGTTTCATCTTCCAAGCCTCCTCCTTCATCTTACCCCTGAAATGCTCAATAATGTTCATGTCAGCTGACTGGGTTGGCCAATCCTGGAGTACCTTCACCTTCTTCGCTTTCAGGAACTGTGACATGGAGGCAGAAGAATGAGAAGGAGCAGCAGTATAAGTAGGGCAGCAAGAACTTCTTGATATTTCAGGCTGTTGATGTTGCCATCCACTCTGCAGATCTTTCTTACACCCCCATGCTGGATGTAACAACAAACCATGATTTTTCCTCCACCAAACATGATTGTTTTCTGGGAGAATCTTGGGTCCATGAGGGTTCCAACAGGTCTTGTACAGCGACTGGCATGCAGTTCAATGGATGGTTCACCAGAAAAATAAACTTTCAGCCACTTGTCCAGTATCAATCCTTTCTGCGAGCTGTGGGCCTTGGCAAATGCAATGCAGGTTTTTTGTTTTCTGTTTAATGCAGACTTCTGTGTACTAATTTGGCTATGAAAACCACTTTGAGAGAGAATTTGACAAACTCTTCTTGTGGATACTGGGATTTTTGGTGACATTTCCTCATGTAGCTTCGCTGTAGTTGAAGAAGGGCTAGCCTTGTACAGTTGAAGCAACAAACGGTCCTTTCAAACAGTTGTCATACCGGGGTCTGTCTGACCTGCGCTTGCCATGAACGTCACCAGTTTCTTCAAATCTTTTTCTCATCCCCTCCACTTGACACTTGGATACATTAAAGATGTCTGCCACCTCAGCAGCAGACTCAGTCTTCAGGCTCTTGATGATCAGCACTTTGGTCTGTGGTTGAATCTTTGGTATGTTGTCAGAGGTCTAGTCGCACCTCATATGAAAGTCTGGTGTGCTGGGGTTATTTCTATACACATCTGGGAATGTGTTAATTACAGTATTTGTCATAGGTTAAACTCTAATCTGCGATTTGTTGCATCATCTGAAGAGACGACAAGACTTTTGTCCCAGCAAAAACACATGTTATGGGCTTAGCCAAGCTGTGAACATCAGAACACTTTTTGACGGTTTCATTTTGCACCAAATTATTAATGTGAAAGCCCTTGACATTAAAATGGACCATTTATTGTAACAATTGATTGGTTAGAAATAAAGTTATATGCTATTTTTAGTTACTATGTCCTTATACGACAAGACTTTTGTCAGGCACTGTACTGCAAAGCCCGCTTCGCTTTTGTGGGTAGTGCGATCTCAGATGATCTCCAGTTTAATCTGTACATACTTAGGGAGTTGGCTTGTTCGCTGACAGGTACTAAATAACCTGGAAGGGAGCTCAGTAAAGTACATAGCCCCACCAAAACAACAAACTCACGATTATATACGTTTAAAAAATCTTTTGCCAGAAAACATAAAACATCTAAGGACTCTGTCCGACAGCCAGCACAGTGTCGCCAAGCGCAACACAAGTGTCTTTGCTAGTTTCACTGCAGTGAGTAATTGTTGTTTTGATTTGACCCCTCGAATAAAAGAGTCTCAAATCAGCTCGTATATATACAGGAACTATCTCAGGTATAAATGCAAGAGTTTAGACAATAGCCCTGAGAAATTACTGCTATGGCTGCTGGATGGATCTATCTATCTATCTATCTATCTATCTATCTATCTATCTAATCATCTCTCTTCCTCTCTATTTCACTATCTCTCTTGCTCTCTCTAATCTATCAAGTGTTTAATTATTATTTTTCTTTGGTCATCAATTTAGCCCCCAGCGGCTGATCCTAAGAATCTAATTATATAAGAGCCTGACCTTGACAGACAAACATCTGGTGAAAATAATTCTCTTCCTTGTCTTGTCATTAATTTCTAAAAGGTAAATTAGAGTGGCCTTTTTACGGTGCGGATGTGATGAGTGTGCATCTTTCTCATAATTAAAGCCACCCCTGAAAAATATGATCTCAATAACAGCAGGTGTTGACCTCTAAACCCCTTCCCTGTCAGCGAATCAGCATGCGACTTCATAAACCGCCTTTTTTCCAAGGGTCTCAGCTCAGGAGCGCCTCGAAATGACATTACGCGGGGAGGAATTGGACTCGTAATGAATCGCTGCATGCGGAATACCGTAGCTCTTAGCCAATCCTGTTAGGCTCACTGAGTGGTTTAAGCGCAATTTATCTGCCGTTTAGTTAGCTGATTACACACTCACGGCTGACTTGTCTCTGGAGTTGGGGGTGCTGATCTGCACTGGGGATACATTGCTGATGCGCTGGGGCTTACATCTGTAGCGATATTAATGCACATGCTGTAAATTAGCCTGTGTTCCTCCAGCTTTGACAAATAGGATGCCTGTATTGGATGTGTTGATTACTGTGCCTGCTTGTACAGTATCTGTGTGTGTGTGTGTGTGTGTGTGTGTGTGTGTGTGTATGTCTGCATATGTGTTTGTGTGCCTGTGTGTCTCGGTGTATATGCATGTATGGGTGTGTGTCTCCATGCCTGTGTGTGTGTGTGTGTGTGTGTTTCAGTGCTCATGTGTGTGTCCACACAGGCACATGCGTGTGTGTGTGTGTGTGTGTGTGTGTGTGTGCGCGCGCGCATGTTTTTGTGTGTTTCAGTGCACGTGTGGACGTGTGTGTTTCAGTGCTCGTGTGTGTGAGCATGTGTGCATGGTTGTGTTTCAGTGCCCGTGTGTGTGTGTGTGTGTGTGTGTGTGTGTGTGTGTGCGTGAGCGCGCATGTGTGTGCATCAGTGCCGTGTGTGTGTTTGTGTGTGAGCACGTGTGTGCGCATGTGTGTGTGCTTATGTGTGTTTCAGTGGTTGTGTGTGTGTGTGTGTGTGTGTGTGCATGTGTGCGTGCATGTGTGTGTGTGTGCATGTGTGTGTTTCGGTGCTCGTGTATGCGCGTATATGAGCGTGTGTGCGTGCACATGTGTGTGTTTCAGTGTGTTTGCATGTGCCCATGTGCCACATAAGAGTCAGGCTGTAACAGGCAGAGCCCGGAGCTTCCCGGAGCCTCTGTTCCAATAACTTTGCATTTTTTTCATTCCAACCAATCCCGCGTGATATCCTCTGTGATTTCAGCTCATTTGCATAAGGAAATTAACTATAAAAACAAATCCCCAGGTGTCAGGAGACACATAGTCACATTTGATCATGCCTGGGAATCCATCTGCTGGAACAATCAACCCAACCGCAGGAAGAAAAAAATAAATAGATAAATAAATAAAAAGAAAGAGGTTCCATTTTTGCATCCATAATTCAAGAGCGGGGACTGTCTTTAGAGTGCTGTAAAAAATGAGTTTCTAAACCCAGACCGAAACCCACACAAGGCATTTCATAATCAGCAGCAGACTTTGTTATGTCTCCGGTTACCGTTTTAAAAAGAAAAACTCCTGTTTCCCGGCTTCTCCCAATTTCATTAATTTGCCTGAATAATGGATGCACCCGAGGCTCGTGTCGCTAACCAGGGGTTCGGAGGTGTAATGATCTGGGAGTTGAAAACTTCATTAATGCGTAATAAAACACAGCCCCCCTCCGCAAACCTTTTGCAAACGCTAACTCCGCAGTATCCCCAATTTGCACAACAAGAGCTTCTTAGCAGTGCTCATGCCAAACAATAAATAAATAAATAAATAAATATGGGCTGGGGGAATGGTGGTCAGGATGATCGATCTAAGCCGGATTGGAGGATTATGTCTCTGCCTGGAACGGGCGCCAAAATCGCCGCTCAACCCTTTACGCGGGTTTATTTACGAGCCGCATTAAAGTCTGTATAGTCTAATCAGCTTTTCCACGATTATCGTACAGATAAGGGCTGATTCCTTAGCCGACCAGACACCCCCGATCCCTCCCAAGGGCGACTTTGCTCACTTACGTCTAATATTGGGCCGGGGCGGCTGAAATGACTCTCCTGGAAAGAGTGGACTGTGAAACCTGAGCTCCACTGTTCCTGCTGACTCACCTCTCTGTCCCTACTTTACCATCACACACTTTTCAGCACTTTTCCTTATTCATTTCTTTTCTATGGTCGTTCACTTCATGTTGGTCGATTCTCGGTTGATAAAATGACTTTTTAGACTTAAAACACGTTAGAAGTTTAATTTTTAAGTCAACATTGTTCTATATAGAAATTATGCTTTTCCCAGCGTGTGATTTCTTCAAAGGTAATGTCCTTTTTATTTATTATTATCATTTTTTCTTTCTACAAATTAGGACTGATCTGTTGACTCATCTCTGGGCCGGATCTGGCCTGTAACATATATCATTCCTCTGAATACCATGCAGACTTGGGTGAATAACACTTAACTAGTTCACATTCGGGGATGTGCGCACCGTCACTCTGCGCAGACTTGGCGAAAATGCTCATCAATACCTTGAATTTGCTTGTAAATGGGTAAAATTTTGGAAAACGGAAAAATCAACTGCATGAAATCCCTGACTATTGCAATATTCAATGCCCAAAAGCAGTTTCAGTTTGAGTGGCCAACTCCTTGAGGATAAAGATCCAGATGGACGGACAGCGTTTTCCTCATTGTATAGTAGGAATGTTTTATTAAATACATTTAATATGAACAAACCACGACTGAGGGAGTCGGTCAACAGTCCAGATAAATTCCTACCTGAAAAATGAACCAGCCATTACTAAATGTCAGATGACATTTATAAATAATGTATACGATAATAAAATTCGAGTCATAGTCCAAAATTCAAAAACCTTCTATGTCTCTTACTTCACCTCATGCTCTCAAGCTGAGTTCCAAAGAAATGCACAAAAGTGACTCAATATTAAGCAGAGAAATGTACCAACGAATGGTGTGCTGGAATTGGGAAACATGACTGGGGGTGTGGTTACAAACAAGGAAGCTAATTGGAGGTGATTGATGAACAGAATGGAGAGGGCGAGTGCGAGAGTGAGGATATAAACAAAAGCACTTAAGAATTGATTAAGCAGTTAAATTACCAAGAAAATAAGCACAAGAATTGAAATGACAATACTAAACCAAAGAATAGATGGAAAGTCACAAAATCTACAGCAAATCATGCATATGGAACTCAAACATTGAAAGAAAGCCTGTTTAAAAAATGAACCAGCCATCTCTATTGTCAGATGACATTCATAAATAATGGAAATCGTAATAACATGAACGTTATAATCCCAAAAGCAAAACCTTTATGCTGCTTGTTTCACTACATACTTTCATGCTGACCTCCCTCTCCTCTAGTTTATTTGGGAAATATGTTCAAAGAACACCCCCCCATCTGCCATAACACAGTTATTAAAGGCTCACGTCTCTCTCAGGCATGTGATCCTAACTGCCAGAATTTTCCTCACATTACTGAAACTTCAAACATGCCGGCCTAATAACTACCTCGCTAAAATACCCTCAAAATGAGATGCCATATTGCTAAATAGTTTACACAGTCAGTTGAATTTGACTGAATCCACATACTCGGTGCACTCACATGTGTAGTACATCTGTTTTATCCCTGTAATTTATAATAGATTATTTCCATCTTATTAGTTCATTACTAGTCCCTCCTAATTAGCCATTCAAAAACTGGCTGTAGTGACTTGCAACATATCTTTGTTTTAAGAAAGAAACGTTGTAAAATAAATCTACAAAGAAAAGCTACTTTGTTTTCATCCATCAAATTTTTGCCAACAAAGTCGATTTTACTTCCCTAGTGAATAAATAATAGCAAAGCCTTTTTGTAAAACGCAAATTAAATAGTGGCCTGTAGTAGCAGGATGTTTTGCGGATGGCTCGTGGTCTTATTGCATTTTCATGATTTATGAATGCGTGTTTTATGCTCCATTGGACGCTTTGAAAGGATCGCGCGGCCCAGAATGCCGTTCGGTTCAAAAGCAGCTGAGTCGGTCTTCTCTCGAGTTCAGGAGGAGTAATAAAAATGCTTATTTTTGCCTGCCTGCTTTATTACAGCGGAGATTTTGCTCCATCGATAGCCTTTTCACACAACCTCTGTGGCGGGATAGTAATTTGAATATTTAAAGGAGGAAAAAAACCAACTGATTTTATAATTAGTTTAAAGTTGGGTTGCACTTCGTATTTTGCGTGTCGGCGTGCATGCATTTGTGTGTGCATGAGAGAGAAAGCAAAAGAGAAAGAGAATGAGTGTGTCCTTGCATCTGTGTGTGTGTGTGTGTGCTTTCATGTTTCAGGATTTTCTAGCATGCCCACATACACTACCGGTCAAAAGTTTTAGGACACCCCAATTTTTCCAGTTTATATTGAAAATTATGCAGTTCGAGTCCAATGAATAGCTTGAAATGGTACAAAGGTAAGTGGTGAACTTTCAGAAGTTTTAAACGAAAAGGTAAGGTTACCCAGGTTTCTTGTATGCTGTCGAGTGGGTGAAAGGGTGGTTCCTCATTGTGTGACATCAACTGTCAAACATGGAGGAGGAAGCGTGATGGTCTGGGGTTATTTTGCTGGATCCAGGGTCAGTGACTTACAGAGTGAAAGGCACTCTGAACCAAAAGTGCTATCATAGCATTCTGCAGCGCCATGCAGTACCCTCTGGTATGCGCCTAGTTAGTCAGGGGTTCATCCTACAGCAAGATAATGACCCAAAACATAAGTCCTAGCTCTGCCAGAACTACCTTAGGAAAAAGAACAAGATGGTAAGCTTAAAATCATGGAGTGGCCAGCACAGTCTCCAGACTTAAACCCCATCGAGATGGTCTGGGATGAACTGGGCAGAAGAGTGAAAGCAAAGCAACCTACAAGTGCCACACATTTATGGGAACTTCTGCAACAGAGTTGGGAAGAACTTTCTGAAGAATATTTGATTTCCATTGTAGAAAGAACGCCACGAGTGTGTTCAGTTGTAGGTGGCTGCTTTGAGTCAAAAGTTTAGAATACATTTTGGTTTATAAATTGATTCCATGTTTTCTTTTTTAACTTCAATTGTTTATTTGTTCTATCATGTCTATGCTTTTATTCCAGAGTACAATGAGACATTAAACAGCTTAATTTTCAACGAAAAAACTGGAAAAATTGGGGTGTTCTAAAACTTTTAACAGGTAGTGTATGTGCGACAGAGTGTATGAAGTCCTTGGCAGAATGCGTTAAAACTGAGGTAAACAATCTCACATTCTTTCACTGTAATGCATTTTCACATAACAATTGTATTATAATTGTGTAAAATGCACGACATTAGCGCAATATGTATTGTCAGATAACACAAATTCCATGAAAAAAAAACTTGCATTCCTGCACAAACTTTGTCATCTGGATAGACACATGGTTTAAATGAGGTCCAACTGTTTTTCGCGCTGTGCGTTCATATCCACCCGAAATGTGTGAAATTGGAATCAAGCATTCATTATGTTGATTTTTAGCGCATTCCATTCATGGTTGTTTGTTACTGTACTGTGTGTGTGTTTATGTATTAATCTATGTGTGTGTGTGTGCGTGCCTGTGTGTTTGCGTGTGTGTGCGTGTATTTGTGCCTATGCCCCACCGGGGACTCCAAAACTCTAGCGCTGCCCCAAGCTCCATGGAGGTCCTCGTCTTGTTGAGGCCCTGATCTTGCAGGGCTGCCTAGACCTGAACACCCAGAAATGGTAAATAAATAATTTACCATGTGCAATCACTCAGAGATAAAGTCTGGTTCCCTCTGGTCCCCTGACTATTGATCCCTGTCGTTCTTACAAGGGTGATAAAGCCTACAAACAGTAAGAGGCAGATTACTCAGGGATTGCAGCTGCTTTCCCAAAGCGAAGGTTAAGGTTACAGTACCTGCTGTAGTTTTAATTGGAACTTCGTCAGAACTCTCGGATGGTGTTTCTGTGGACTGAATCACTCTGCGTCTTTTCAATCTATTGTGGCATTTGTATACGTGGGATACATTGACTAAAACAAAATGGTGATTTTTTTAAAATATTTACTCAATGATTCATTGTGTCCAATTAACTTAATTGAGGGTCTTTTTCGTGACTCTCCTTTTCGCTTGTTGATTTTGAGAACTAGCAGATGTGGTTGTTCATATGCCGAGCAGAGAAGTGGCTGAATTTACATTCTTTAAAAGTTGTGTTGATTGGTATCAACCCAAGCAGAGTAAAAAAAAGCGCAGTCTTGAGCGATTTTATGTCTGGGCTGAAGCTGAGGTCTTCCAGGTGAGAGGTGGCTACGCTAACCGCTATGCTAAAGCTGCATTCACCTCAGGCTGAATGGATTGACAGGCGCACTAATGCGGCGCTACAATATGTCCTCTCACGCAAACACAGCAGTGATTTTTTTTTTTTTTTGGAGCCGGGAGCAGTCGCACAGCAAAACAGAATAAGCGAGAGATGTCCCTGTCTCTTTAGGTTAGCGGAGAATGTGAAATCAATAGAGCCGGGTCGCGCAGTGGTACAATAATCACCCTCCTGGAAGGATATTAAAGAGCAGCTTGAGCCGGGATCCCAAAGATCAATTTCCCTGCTGGATATGGGGGAAGTTGCTTGAAGTTTCTTTTTTAGCTCCCGAATCTCTTCAATGTATTTTATCTGCCTTAATTTCATTTTCATTGCTTATGATTTTTTTTTTTGCTCGACTGAATGCTTTGAAATTATTGCACTCCCCAAAATGCCTTTATGGTAAAAGCAGCCGGCTTAGTTTTCTCCTGAGCTATAATGGAAACGCTTATTTTTGCCTATTAACTTTACAGCAGTTAGCATTGTGCTCCGATTATAGCCTTTTCAAATGACCTCTGTCGAGCAATCATAATTGAATATCTAAAGGAAATTAAAGGGCGACTTGAGCCGTGCACCCAAACATTAAATTTCCTGCCACCCTTGCACAAAGATTATTGCAACACAGTTTTATCCCGTCTCTTCATATAATGATGCTACCAGACCAAACATCGATATACGATGAAAAAGGAGGCTTTTGGTGTCTTTTGGTGTTTCGGATTAGAGTTGGGGTTAAGGGTTGGGGGTTCGAGGTAAGGGTACACGTTAACACTGACGTCAACTAAGGGCGTCAAAATCCTCCTTTTTAGCTGTGTATCGACGCTTGGTCAGATAGTGTCACTATATGACGACCTGGGATGAGACTGGGCTCATTATTGCCCTACTGTTGGAATATTCTGGTTTTTTCAAAGACTTTGAGATTCTTAGATGTGGCCAAACACCGTAAGTCTTTACCCATGATTCTCGGCTTTTTATTGCCTCTGACCAACTTCCTGTCCGTATGTGTGGACAACATGTGCTCCTATCTTCTTCCTGGCATGTTTTAAGCCATTTTGTATTTTTACATTTACTCGTTATTGACGTCACAGTGCAAAGTGCTGTTTCCTGAATATTACTTGTACCAACTGCCTCCCAGGTGAAAACCATTTACCTGTCTGTTTGAATGGAATGATGTTCTGCTTTTCTACGAAAGAGAGGTAGCGTCGTGATTCTGCATAAATGCTCTCTTTTTATATCCTTGTGAAACCATAAGTGGTAGAATGACGCAGTATTGTTCTTTCAGGATGAATTAACTTCATAGAATGTATTAGCAATTTGACTTTTTTAAATTGTTGACCATGAGAAAATTTACCCAAAAAAAAAAACTGCTAGAGGTGCCAATTTTGGCAGTTATGGTTTAAAAAAATCCAGTGGGTTATGACTTGGTTAATTTGCATTCATTTTCATCCGTATTTCTTATATGTATTGTGTGCTTTCAGCGAATGCGAATTTCACATTGTGCGGTTTTCACTCTGCTGTAGGTGTGCTGAATGCCTTCACCCATCGTTTTACATTTATTTATATTCTTATCACTTATCATTTATTTTCAGACGAAATATGGAAATTTATTTGTCAACTGATGACAGGATGCAAGAAGCAAGATTTTATTAGCGAGTCTGTCATCACGTTGTAGTTTATCTCTGAATTTTAAAAGCGTACAGTGTTCCACTTTAAAGCCTGAATGCAAATCTCGCCGGAGTGAATAGCAAGTAGTTCCAAAAATACATAGGCCTTGGTTAAAAGTTAAAAAGTTAAGGACTCAAGTAGTAGAACAAATAAGTTACTCTTCCTACATCGTCCGAGGTAGTTAGTCCTTTGAAAGCAAGGTCGTGGCAGACGCTCACTTTGTTGTTGTTGTTGTGTTGTTCAAGAGATTAATGCAGGTAAGTAGGTTGCCTAGGCTATTTATCCTGTGTGTGTGTGTGTGTGTGGGGGGGGGGTTATCCACTGTAATATTAATGAAAAAAGCAGTAGGATAAAAATATTACCATTTTAATGAACAATTTGTCTTTGAAGTTGTTTGATTCCGTAGTTATTTTATACTTTTAATAATCACTCCATTCAAGCCATTACAGTTCAGTGTGTGCGCATATTTACCTTAAAAGATGAGGAATTGGTTGTGAATTCACTTAATATCCCATTTTGAATAGATAGCTAATGCAGTTCTTGTTGTGTATGTGTGTAGTATTGTGTGTCATTAACGTACTAAATGTCCTATTTCTGCCAAATAAATCAAATCAAAAGTTTACCAAATAGAATGAATAGCTAATGGTTTTTACTGATGGAATGAATTGATAATGCATTTTACCTACAGAATGCCGTTTTCCTTTTAACACGCTGCGATCTTCTCCTTTCACACATTCAGTCATGTTTAAACCTTCCACCGTTATTCTCTCCCTCCGTTATACATGTTCTTCTGTCAGTGCTAATATTCTGCACCGCCACCTGCTTTGCTTGTCGCCATTTTATGTTATTTGTGGTGTTATTGCTGCAGAACATGGCCGTACTCTACATTGTATAATCACAGTCTACCAGCTTTTTCACTCTCTATCCATCATGACCAGAACATCTGATAGGCAGAAGGTGGGAACACACCATTGACCGTTAAGATTCCTGTTAGCCTAGCATTCGTGTCTTACGACTGTGGTTGAGAGCTTGAGAAAACTCACATTGACATGGGGAATACATGCAAACTCCATACAGAAAGGCACAAGCAGGAGTACAAAAGTAAAAATAACGCTGTTTGCTACATTAGTAACTGTTTTCCTCAGTTGTTTTTCAGTGTTTACATTTGTGTGCCTATGTCAGACGCAGTCTCAATATAGTTATGGCTTTTTAACGAGTACATTGGAAGTAACAGTGTACTTTTTCATGAAAAATGTCTTTGAAGGAAATAATTGGTCCATAACCCATATGAAGTATGGCTATTGAATTGAATACACATCCTTGGAAGTTATTATTCTTTTTTGACTGGGCGACCTGATACAGAGAACTGCTCTCTGTTTATCAAATGCTGGCTCATTGTCCGCCTGCTGAATTCCTCGCTTTCACGGTTCTGTTTTGAAATGTTTTGATTGTGCGGCAGCACGCAAGAGCAGTCCGACTGAAGAAAGGCCGTCTGTGTCTCTGCAAATCGTCTGAAATTCCGCAACCGCGGAGCCCCATGCTGCGATCGCGAGGCGATGGACGCCGAAAACCTATACGCTAATGAGAGGGCCTTTCATAGTGGCACCCATCGCGCTTGTTAGTGATTTCGTCCAACTGTTGGAATTAGGCATCGTGTTCCTCAGAATCCACTCTTTAAAGGGAATGGCGGCTGTCCTTGATTGAGACTCCCTTGAAAAAGCGTGCTAGCATCACTACACAGGACTGTAACCGTGCTAATGTTATTTGTCTGAGCCAATTGTTGTGTACACCCTGTTGAGCAGTGCTGCCATTTTTGTTGTCTATAATTGCTTCTCTTTTATCATCTACTTTGCGGTTACCTACTGAATTTTATGAGCTCTTAATCAGCATTATGGTTATTTAGCTAACACTTTCATCTAAAGGAGACTTGCTGTTGACCAGCCTCTGATCACTGCTGGAGTAATTGAAGAGCCGATAGTGCAAAAAGTACTTAAGTCACATTTTCACACACTGTGAGGTAAGGAAGGGAAAACGTCTTTTATGATGACCAAAGGCAACTACCTCGATTTTTCTCAAAATTGACATTTTGTGACTTAAGTACTTTTAGCGCTGAGGTCTTCAATTTAGAGTTAGGGCCATTACTGAAGGGGATTGTCTCGTACGTGAAAGAATTGTCTTTTAGCAAAACTGTTAAGCACGCAAAAATGGAAATACTGAAATGAATAAAACATCAAAATGGAGTCACTGCAATATGCTTTTTTTTTTTTTTTAATCTCAGCTACTGATCCATGAGCAGTTGATCACAGGCAGTGATCTTTTCGATGCTGTATCTCTGTAAGATGTACAGTGAAGCCAAGCCAAACTTTGTACATCATTTATATGGTCATAAGATATACCAGGATAATAACTAATTGTATCCCCGGGTGATGAGTTGGGGATACTATGGATAAGCGATCGTCACACCGCGTCTGCCGCTTTGTCCGTAGAGATTTCTTGTGAGCGCTCTACAGGTCACAGTTCTTTATGGATTCATTTCATATTTTGCATGGACCTTGTGTGCGGTGAGGTCATGAAGCCTATTGATTTTGGGAGCGATAGCTTTTGGGCGTCCGGGATACACATCAACCCGCAGCTGACCGACAGTCTAGTTTTAATGCCATTTTAGGAGGGAAAAAAGCAGTTTTCTTAAAATAGGACCATGAATATTCATTGTCTGGTTTTATAAACCGCGGTTACAGCCGTATACTTCTTAATCACAAGCTGCTTGTTCACACTCCTTTGATGAGCCTAATTCTCAGTTCGTTCTTAGAAAGATATAAAATATGCAACTTCGTTGAAATATTATTTCCAGATCCTTTCTTCATTATCTCTGCTCTGAAAAGATGCTGTGATCATATTGGAGGCCTCATTTAAACTCAACTGAGCCTTGTCCTGTGACTCAACCAATAGCATTTGGTTCTCAGGGTAAATTGCTGGGAATGACTGGGTGTAGAGAATCTGTTATATCGAACTGATGCCAGTCTTTCTTGATATCAGTTGATACTAATCCTGTTCAGTGACGTTTTTACATTGGAAATTATGTGGACTATTGCTTTGAGTTCGTATGTTCTTAGTGTGTTACGTTCCCTACTGCACAGTAAGAATTTTTATCTGCATGTTTGCATATGAGTGTGTTTGTACGCCTGTGTGTGCTTGTGTGTTTGTCTGTGTGTGTGCTTTTGTTTTTGTTTGTGCCTGTGTGTGTTTGTGTGTGTGTGTGTGTGCCTGCATATGTCTGCACAAGTGTACATGTGTGCATTCGTCTGTTTGTGTGCGCGCGCGCGTTTGTTCATATGTGTGGGCTTGCACGTGTTCCGCATTTGCATATCTGCAAGCAATAGCATCAAAGTCCCCTTGTGCAGAAAGCGTCAGGATTCCATGGCTCCCATCTGGTGGGAGCTCTCATGCCTTTTCATGTTCACTCAGGCATGGCTAATGATGCTAGCGTTAACCACTGCAGGACATCATCGCTTTTCAAGTGCACTGTCCTTGAAATGTTGGTACTTAATTATGGGCTTGACAGTGGGAGCATTATGTTGTTAGATAAAAGCTGAGTGTTCAGTGTACACAGGGAAATGCAGCGCTGCTTCGGTGAATATTTCAGCGATTTTTTTTTTCACAAGCTACATTCTTATTCTGCTTTGTTTTTACAATACATTATTTATGCGCGCGTACACGCACACACACACTCACACTCATAAACACACGCATGAAGAAATGCACTCTCACACTTATTTCCTAATTATCGCCAATTAATAACTATTTTGAAAGTTCAGAAAAGCGATGCCATCTTTGTAACAGAGTTTGTGAGTGAGAAAGTAGAATTTCTTTACAGCATATAACAGCTCGCAGTTTGTTTTAAAATAAACAATGACAAGTAATATAATTTGCGTGCTCTCGAAGCCATTGGTAGAGATCAATTATACTTTTGCATTTACTCTAATATTTGGTCAAATAAATATGTTTTTTATGTTGTTGTTTGAATTATGCTTCAAATAATTCCCACCCAATTTTCAGTGAACGACTCAGATTAAATATTATTCCTTTATCTACCAGGAAAGCTTGACACGCTATTATCAAGCACGTGTCACGTATACAAGCAAAACATTTTGCATGTCAAATAGAACTTGGAATTTATCAATAATGATCTGTATGTTTTGCATCAAACAATTTAAATTTGCTATTCTTTATACTTAGCAAGAGTGCTAGAGTCGCATGTTGATATTAATTTTGTCTATGTTGTTATGCATGAGTGTTTTATGTAAAGCACTGTATATCATTTGTAAATGGAGATTTGTTACATTCTATTTGTGCTGCCGTACTGGTCAGCTATTTGTTTATTTTGTTCATCATTTAGCACCCTCTGGAGGTGTGTCTGTAGCAAAACATGATCTGATGCAATACCACATGCGTGTGATGAAATAGACTTTGGCTTTCTAGAAGTTTCTGGCTTCTTCTTGCCTGGAGGGGGCCGGATCACCCAGGACTCCTGTAGATCTTTCCAGAATAATCCTACTCTTTATAAATGCTGTGATTTTGCTCAGTTAGGAGAGTTTTTTCTTAGCATCAGAGTTAATTATAGTGGCATTAGAGTGTTATTATAAGATTGCACAGTGGATTATTTGTAGAAATTTTTGGACCTAATCAGTGAAGAATAAATTTGTTTTAGTTGTCATTGCTGGTTTTCTTTGTTGTGATTTTCAAGTCATAACAATGTTTATATATCACTACATCGTGCAAAAGCCCATCTGGCGATAAACGTTGCGAATTTGCGTCTGATATAAATATTGTAATGACAGCATTTGTTGAACGCTCTGTCTGTGTGCATCAGACCCTATTAAAATCAATAATAATAAAACTAACAAACACATAAATTATGATGTGACCACCAACCTCAAACTTGCTAAACTCTGTGCCACATTGAGAGAGCGTTTCTCTGGGCTCGAGGTGCGACGTAAAAAATAACACTATATACAGGAACACAAGCATTTATACCTGAGCCCAACATTCAAGAAACTGTGCAAAGTAAAACGGTAAAAAACACAGTAAAAAAAAACAAACAAACAAATAAATAAAAAACTAACAGCCGTGTAAAAAAAGACAGTATAAAAAGAATTAAAGTGCCCAGTCCAGGCGTCCAATGATAAAAATATACAAATTAATTTAGTTGCAAGTAACTTAACTTAAAAGTAAGTTTTCTTGTCACACTTTTGTTCTTGCAAAGTTCAGAGAGTGAGTTTTTTTTTGACCTCTGAACCTGCTGAACTTTGCGAGTCCTTGAGAATTAATGGGGAAATGTAGACTGAATCACAGCCTGTACTCACGGAGCAGAAATGTCATGCTTGCGTTTCATTCTCAGTTAAAAATGTTGTGCAAATGTTGACTGAAGTCAGAACTTTATTTCTCTCAGGCAGATTGTTTGATGTACAAGTCATTGCTTGATGTACAAGTCCTTGAATTGGCTTTCATTCAAATCAAGGAGACACTACCACTGGCTAAAATTTATCTTCAAATGTCATTTTTGAAATTATTCTCCCTATTCAAAACAATTCGTAATTCCATTTAGGTCCTCATATAAGCTAAGGCATACGGAGCAGTTTTTTTTTTTCTATTTCCAAAATTCGAAAAGAAAATGTTCGGTGTGCATTTTAATTTAAAGCTTCCTCTAACCGGCACAACCTGCCCCTCTGAATTAGGTCTATTACTTCTTTTCACCTCTTCATGGCATCTCTACTTAACTGTCAAATGACCTGCTCCTGTTCCTAATTACACTTTGTCTCCTTTTGTCAACACTGAAAAAGTTTGTCTATAACTTCACCTCTCTCTTGTGCCTGCATAATACTTGCAGATGCTTGTACTCAGATTAACATGACTGTGTGTACATTCACTGCAAGTATTAAGATCACTCTATTCTAATGGACATTATTTGGGGAGCTGGATACACTAGGTGAGCTATATGTGTGTATTTGCGTGATTGTTTTGTATTGTCAAGGTTTTTTTTTTTTTTTCCTGTATTCTGTTTTTTTTTTTTTTTTTTTTTTTTTTGATTGTGATAAGGCCCCCCCAAAAAAAAAAAAAAAAAAAAAAAAAACAAGATCATGCATCTAATGGGATTATCCTATCTATAAATTTGTGAAATTTGTAAAACATTCCTGCATGATGCTGGGGGAGTGTTCAGAGCAACTTTGTGGCTTTGTGTGGCTAGCCTAGCGGATAGCTCATTTCATACAGTAGTGGAAGGTTTGCAGCTCAAGACTAGCCCCAGTGTATCTGCAAGAAGGTCAGCACAGCAGTTTGGCCCCTGACCATTGACCAATGCTCCTGATTGACCCTGGCTATTTAAATACATTGCAAGGTTAAAAGCGGAATAAGTGTAGTTTAATGTCTTTGGTGGTTGGTACCTTTTGGGTGTATGAATATGGGGCCTTGCATTGTTATGGGGTAACGTCACACTGGTAATGCTCAGTACCCACAGTATGGCATAGTAAGGTGCAATGTCAGTGGACTTCATACCATGTTGATGAATTACTGTTAAAAAAACATCACATTGTACTACTGCTATTTCTGTCTGATATAGTTTATCACAGTGTTATCTCAGGTTGCTAGGTCTGATAGTAAAGGGAGGAGGCGAGGAACAGATGAGAGCTCATTTGTAATGGGGGGCCAGGACAGGCATGCAGAAAAACAATGTACAAACTGCGTCAAAAGGAAAAAAATAATCACACAGAAATAGCTGTAACACAGCAAAGCTATCATCTCTGTATTCACCGGTCCCTGATGAAACAACAGCTACTGGTATTAACCTCCATTAGTGAGGAAATGGATTCAGCCATTGGCCAGGTTCTCACTCTTGCGAATGCTATACTTTCGCCCTTTCAAAACAGCAAAGTTAATTTGTGTTTGTTTGCGTGAAAACATTTAGCAAGCACTTATCCAGAGTGACAGTTGAATAGGCTGAGCTGGGGCCCTTAGATTAAAGAGCGTTAGGGTAATGGCCCTGCTCAGGGGCCCGAAGGCTGATTGTTTTGGGGCCACAAAAGGGCTGGAGCCACAGATATTTCACATCACAGCCAAGCCACCTGGGCCTCTATGCTGTAGGTCATTCAGCCATTGTGTCGGTCTCCTCCGTCTTGGATCCCTCAGATAAGAAAAAGGTTCATAAATATGTACAAACTGGCTTGGTACCATGTAGATACACAGTCTGTCCCGCATGGCAACAATTCGTAATTGTTTTTACCCTTTTTTTGTGACTGGTATCGAAGTCGAGCATTTTTATAGCTTCAGGGTACATTTTGGGTAATGTTTTCCTTAAGTAGCAAAAATGTACTAACACTGTAGCTTTATAACTGAGAGTGAAGAAGACTAATTACAAATCTGATTAGGATGCCTGTTTAAAAACGGAAAATTTCTACAAAAAAAGGCGCTATTCAATCTAATTAGCGGTAGCATCAAATATTCACCATCTTATTAGCTATGGGAGGCTATAATAATGTTTTTTGTACATAGCATGCAGGTAAGTTTGGTGCTTTTTGTGTGAGAATTAATTCTCTGTTGAAACTCTTCTGAATGTAAGATCGCGCGTGGCACTTGGAAGCTAAAAAATGTATTCCAATTGGCCCTCTATTTGAATAGTTCAATCTTTTGGTAGGTTTTTAACAAGGTAACAAAAACTTATTTTATTATGAGCCAGTTCCAGATATTAAGGAGATAGCTGTTTCTGCCAGAAACTCTTTTATAACTGGACTTTCAATTTAAGCCTTTTTTTGCTGTGAAATGTACAGGCACTGGGGGATAACAGGCCCACTCCATCGCTGAGCACTGCAGTGTGAATGCTTAATTCAGGCAACATGATCCCAGGTCTCACCCTGACTGAATTAATATATTTTATTCCATTTCTCTGCAGTGGAGATGGTAAAAGAATGCCTCACAAATACACAGGTTAATACAGGTTATTTTTGCATCTGTATTTTATAAAATGTTATGCTGTGAAGCTGGTGGTGTTTATGTGTAGCAGTTCTTTGGAGAAATGGGCATACTGTGTTAGGTAGATCGCAAAGGAGAAAGTGGCTATACTGTCCTATGTATTTCAATGGCTTTTTGGCTGATCGGTGATTATACTGTAAATTAACAGAGAAAGCGGTGGATAGACTCCATATACCAGTGTATACCTTCCATTACACCATTTATGAAAAAAATAAGTAAAATACACGGCCATTTTTACTTCAGGAATTGAACTTGTATATCTGAAATCGAACAATGGCGATGAAGCAGTCACTCCTACAAATTTTACACTTCTGCATATGTTCTTTTCGTGAACCCCCAGCAATACTACAAAATGGCCTAATGATACCTTATCCAAGAGTTCCTTAGCTTTTCTCAGAGGAGATGTACAACCCCAATTCTGAAATAGTTGGGACGAAGTGTAAATTGTGAATAAAATCGAAATGTAATGACTTTCAGATCACATGAGCCGATATGTTATTAACAATAGAACATAGATAACATTTCAAATGTTGAAACTGAGGCATTTTACATTTTTATCCACAAAATGAGCTTATTTCAAATTTTCTGGCTGCAACAAGTCTCAAAAAAGTTGGGAAACAGGCAAAAAAGGGCTGAAAAAGCAATTAATATATAAGAGAATCAGCTGAAAGAACATTTAGCAAGTAATTCAGTTAACTGGCATCAGGTGTGTAACATGATTGGCTATAAAAGGGATGTCTTAGAGAGGCTGAGTCTCCCAGAAGTAAAGATGGCCAGAGGCTCTCCAACCTGTGAAGGCTAGCGTAAAAAAATTGTGGAATACTTTAAAAACAATGTTCCTCAACGTCAAATTGCAAAGGCTTTGAAGGTCTCATCATCGACAGTGGATAACATCATCAAAAGATTCAGAGAAACTGGAAAAATTTCTGTGCGTAAGGGACAAGGCCGAAGACCTTTACTAGATTCCTGTGATCTTCGGGCCCTCGGACGCCACTGCATCACTCACCGGCATGATTCTGTCTTTGACATTACTAAATGGGCCCAGGAATACTTCAAGAAACCTCTGTCTGTAAACACAGTCTGCCGTGCCATCCACAGATGCCACCTAAAACTCTATCATGCAAAAAGGAAGCCATTGTTGAGCATGATCCAGAAGCGCCGCCATGTTCTGTGGGCCAAGGCTCATTTAAAATGGACTGTAGCAAAGTGGCAAAGTGTCCTGTGGTTATACAAGTACAAATTTGACATTCTTGTTGGAAATCATGGGCGTGGTGTCCTCTGGGCTAAAGAGGAGAAAGACCACCCCTCCTATTATCATTGTTCAGTTCAAAAGCCAGCATCTCTGATGGTATGGGGATGCATTAGTGCATATGGTGTGGGACACTTGCATGTTTTAAAAAGCACCATGAATTCTGAAAGGTATATGAGGTTTTAGAGCAACATATGCTCCCCTCCAGACGACATCTATTCCAGGGAAGGCCTTGTGTATTTCAGCAGGACAATGCAAAACCACATACTGCAAGAGATTACAACAGCATGGCTTCATAATAGAACAGTCTATGTGCTGAACTGGCCTTCCTGCAATCCTGATCTTTCACCGATTGAGAACATTTGGCGCATAATTAGAGGAAAATTCTGTCAAGGAGACCCAAACTCTCCAGCAGCTGGAAGCCTGTATTAAACAAGAGTGGGATCAAATTCCAATGGCTTAACTCAAGAAACCTGTCTCCTCAATGCCCAGACGCCTCGACTCTGTGTTAAAAAGAAGAGGGGATGCTACGCCATGGTAAACAGGCCCCTGTCCCAACTTTTTTGAGACCTGTAGCAAACATCAAATTTTAAATGAGCTCATTTTGTGGATTAAATTGTAAAATTTCTGTTTCAACATTTGCTATGCTATCTCTGTTCTATTGTGAATAGAATACTGGCTGGCGTGATTTGAAAGTCATTGCGTTTTGATTTTATTCACAATTTACACTTTGTCCAAACTATTTCAGAATTGGGGTCGTAGTCATTTGCTTTAATTTTGGTGATGTTGCGTCCAGTGAAAAACTGAAGCAGTTCCATTACTCACAGACACACAATGACGTCAATAAATACATGGACAGTGATACTGTATACGAGGGTTGTGTTTCCTGTGTGGTTTATTTGGTATGTTTATGAACACCAAACAAAAAATGAATTAATTGAATTCAGCCATACAGTAAATGTGAGGTTAAATTAAGCAATGACTGAATTCAGTGCATCCAGTCATTGCTTAAATTCATCTCGCATTCACTGTATATGAATTTCATGCGCTGTATTGCATAGCCATAAAGCTTGCGTGTCACAGTTTGCACACTGAATAAACCGTATATTTTCACCACTGGAGATGAAAGAAGAGAAGTGTAGGCGTCTCGCTACATATCTGTGCCCCTGTGTCCCTCTGACACTTTCTTATGACGGAGAACAGGCTGTGCGCTTGCCCTAGGCCTCTTGTTGGAATGATGTAAAGGACACAGTGACGTGCATGTGGGGTGCGGGGACCCGAAGTCAGTGTTTTATTACACCACAGCCGACCCTGTCCTGCAGCGTGTCAGGATGTCTTTGTAACGGGCAGGGGTCTGGGGATGTTCGTGGGTCTCGGGGTCGGCCGGGCTTGACCCCTGCACGGGGCTGGTGGTGCTGTGGCAGTCCTGGACATCACTGTTTTTCTTTTCATCCTGCCTAGATCAATCTCTCACTGTGGGGATTTCAAACCTGGGGCAAGATGCCGGAACGTCAAAGAAAGGGTTGGGTCTTTGATACTAGTGGATATGCAGGAGAGCAACCAAAAAGAAATACTTTGTTTTGGATTAAAAAAAATAATAATGTACTGGTCCTTGTTTGCACCGTACAATATTAGTTTGTTCTAGATCGTCCCTTTACACTCTTTGCGCTATAAAATGTTTTGTGATCTAGATTGCCATTTTACACTGCAAAATGTATGTGCTCTCGATCGTCTCTCTTTAGACAGTAAAATGTACAGTATGTGTGTTCTAGATTGTCACTTTACACTACACTTTACAGTGTATACAGTATGTGTTCAAGATTATCACTTTACACTTTTTACACTGTAAAATGTATGTGTGTTCTAGACCGTCACTTTACAGTCTTTACACTGTAAAATGTATGCGTTCTAGATTGTCACTTTACGTGCTTTACACTGTACAATGCGTGTGCTGGATTGTCACTTTGCTCTCTTTACACTGTAAAATGTATGTGTGTTCTAGATTATGACTTTATACTCTTTATGCTGTACAATATATGCATTTACTAGGTCTTCTTTTTACACTGTTCTAGGTCCTACTTTTACGCTTTTTACACTGTAAAATAAGTGATCTAGGTCCTAACTTTATACTCTGTACTCTGGAAAATGTATGTGTGTTCTATGCCCACTCTTCACTGTGTAAAATTGTACTGTGTTCTAGGTCCTCACTTTACACTGTAAAATGTGCAGTTTGTGTGTTCCAGGAACTCACTTTACGTGATAAAATGTTTGTGCCTGTCCTTGTGCTGTGTTTATCTTGACGTATCACACATTATGCCTTATGTATGAGGCCCTCGGCTCCACATATCACTCTGGAGACTGGGAGTAATTGGCAAATTTATGATCGTGGAGAACCTACGTCACTTTCCCTTCTTGTGATAATGTGCTTCCATTACACACAGCTCTCAGTGGTACAGCTAGCGAGAAATCCTCAGAATGGGGACTAAAATGTTATATACAAGCTTTCTGAGTAACCAGTGCGGTCAGCAAAATTTATGAGTGTTTCCATCTGAGACCTGGCAAGAAGAAAAAGGATTGCATTCATATTTTTTTCACATAATATTGTTGTCTTGGATGAATACAAAACATGCTGCTGTGAAATTATTGTGAAAATATTTATTTTATTTTATTGAATATCTTTTGTTGTGTAGGCTTCATAATAAAAGAGTATGTGATTTGTAAGATTGAGATAAGAGAATTGTGTTATCAATAGTAAAAAAAAAAAAAAAGACTTCTCTTTTCTTTGGAGAGGCATACATGGCATATAGAAGGTAAAATTTTCAGCATTTTTTTTAAACTTTATGTTCTAGCCCTCCAGGGTCATATACTCTTAGTAAAAGAGAAATTAAAGGCAAATATTTTTTTTCAGTGCAGTAACACTATATTCAACATGACAATAGATAAAAACTGTGGAATGATGTACCGACTCAGCATCATTACAGCACTCATCGCTGTGAGACATGAGTACAGCATCACATTATGTATCTACATTAATTAATCGAGCATTAATTTACTTATATGGAACGTGTTTGTGACCCATGTGAATATATCTCAGTTTGTATTCCTGAGTAAAAAAATGAACAAATAATTGTTAGGAAGTGATGAGAGTGAATAATGTCATGCTGCTACAAGCTAATAAAACTATTGCATTAGTAGTCTTTTCAGCGCTATCTAGTCAGTGCGCTGTGTGTCTGGTTTTAGTCAATTTAGTAAAGGTTTTTATCCCACATGTTGTGTTGAAGACACGTGGAATATGCGGGGTTTAATGTCAAGAGGCTTGCATTAACAGCCACACTCAACAGTCCTTGAAAACCCATTTGCAGGAGAGCGTCGCACAGAGACTATACCTTCTCATTTTACTGCCTTGTTTTACTGCAGCTCAACTCGTTTTCTTCGTGAAACAAATAAACTGAAATCATTTTTTTAGGAGAAATGTACCCGGGATGCTTTTAACTACGGTGCGAGTTGGATGGGTTGCCCACTTGCTTTGTTTGACGAGCAGCAACAGCACTTTCAGGTTGGTTTGTCTGTGCTCAGGTACGGAGAAGTGCAGGTCAGGCTGATCTCTGTTCTTCAGTTTGGTGGCGAGCACGCTCACCAAACATGGAAACCAACCAGGCTACATGACGTGAAGTGTTAACCGAGTGTCTGCATAAACCCCATAAAACCTACAGAACCATATATGGGTCCGTAAAATGCAGTTGCTGTGCTCAAACCTGAGGAACTTCAGGTCTATTTTAAATTCTGGTGGAGGTCCCAAGGTTTCCAACGATCCCAAATATGTCCTGCTGAATTACAGGGAAATGTGCATAAAATGATGTACAATATTTTGATGTACAAGGTATTTTCCATTTTATGTTATGCTATGGCCATAAAAACATGGCATCCTAAATATGAATTTTTCTCTCAATGTAAGTGTGATGTAGCTTCAGTGAAGTGCTGCAACTGGCAGATTTAGGATATATATGTGACATTGCACTACAATATGAAAGAAGAAAAAAAAAAGCCCCTTAAACTTAAAGAAATACGTTTCCTGGCTGCCATGAAATATTGTTTTGCTCTGACTCATTATATCACATTTCCAAAAGTTTAATAAATAGGTAAACTTCAAATTTTTTATGAGAATAGTTGTGTTTCACCTCAAGGTTCAACCATTTCAAAAAGGTGTGCTTAGTGAGAATGAAACTGTTAATTTTATCTTTAATCATGCTATTCGTAATACATCAAGATTAGGTAAAAATCTGTTGTTTATTTGTAAGAGGTACAGATTAGACATTGGAAAAATACAAAAATGGAAAAGTGTACTAACTGTGATAAAGAGGTTGTAGATTTTCGGTTAAATTCTTGCAGTGCTGAAGATATACGAACTGGTTACCAGAATAAAGAAATTATTTATATGAGAGACTCTCTCGAACCATGGCTGTTAGATAACATTCAATACAGTAACATTATTGAGCATTTGGCTGTTGATTGACATTCTTTTATTATTTTACATCTTTGTGCTATTTTATCTTGTTTTAACTTTACTTTTGTTTTTATTATTACTGTAAAACTGTGCATTGAGTACAAATAAAATATTATTATTATTATTATTGCCGTTACTGCTCAAAAAGTCTTTAGGCGTTATCTCATCAGTGAGGTTGTCTGCGTCTGAAAACACCATTGTCATTCATGTCGGTGGCAGACTTAATATGGCACTGCTTTGCTTCCAGCTCATGCTCTCCTGTAAAAGAGAGAAAAACCAAAAAACTGTGAGATGAAGACACCAGGATATTGAGTTCATGAAACCCACATCACATAGTCCTAACCGCTCAAACAGTGCAGTTGTCCCTGTGGAACTAGTGAATGTCAGTTTTCTGATTCTGTTTAGTCTTTTTTGTTCATTGTATCCCCTCTCCGGACGAGGAGTCGGGGATACTGTGGATCAGTGATCATCTCGCCGCATCCACCACCGCATCCGTAGAGATTTTCATGTGGGCGCTCTGCGGGCCGCAAATTTCAACCGATTCGTTTCATATTTGCTGTGGGCCTTGTGCGGTAAGTTCACGAAGCCTATCGATTTTGGGAGTGATTTCTTTAGGGGGTCTGGGGATACACGTCAGTCAGCGGGCGGCCAACTGTCTCGTTTCTGTTAGAATTATGAATTTTGAAGGATTATTTATAGTTCTGTTTGGTGTATTGCTGTCTTCTTCTTTCCTCACGTGTCTCTCTCTTTCACTCTCAGCTCTGCACCTGATTGGTCTTGTGACTATTTGTGGCCACGCCCTTCCCCTGCTGCTCTGCCTGCCTGTTCACCTGTTAAGTCCTCCCTTAATTGGTTCTCGGTCTTTTGTCTTTATTTTTGTACTTTAAGTTTATTTACTGTTTGGCTTATTTAATTTTTATGTCTTTTTTCTGTACTTTTATTATCTCTTGCGCCTCCTATGTATTGTTTATCCTCGTGTCCTGTCTCCACTTTGCTTTATTTTACCTCCGCATGGCGGTAATGTACAGTACCAGTCAAAAGTTTAGACACACTTTGCCAATGTCACAGCTCTCTGTTTTTAGAGAAATTTAAATAGCTCAACTTCTCTACATTATGTCAAATGGAATCTTCTTAGAGGTAAACAGTCAGAAGTTAAGAGAAAATAATTTACTGGTTAGAATATTGTCCAAATTTTCGGAATTCTCAAAGAAGCCATATTTTGCAAAGTAAACAGATAAACAAGCTACTTCCATTTTCCAACAGCCAAAAAAAATCAAGCTGTTTTGGGACTTATTGGCCAAAAAGGTCATTTAAAAGCACCCCACAAGAGTAGCACATATTTGGGAAGTTAGGCTGCTGCACAGCTGCAAACTCATTATAGCCGTGTAACTGCCCGTGTTAAAAAAAAAAAAAAAAAATATTACAACAAATGCTGATTTGATGGATTTAAGAATTAGATCTTTTTTGCCAAATCAAGGATGCTTATTTCTTTTTTCAACTTGTATTGTAAGAAAAATGTGGGTATGTCCAAACTTTTGACTGGTATTGTATTTTTGGTGACATTCGTTTGTTAGTGTGTTAGCTGGATAACTGCTTAGCTCAAAAAGTACTCCGGATTTTGGCACAACCTTGTATGTCGGTACACATTGTGCCGACAAAGAAGTGATTACATTTTCATTAAGATCTGTCGTGTATTCTGGACACATGATCTGTAAGAACATTTCTAGCGGTATCATTCATCGCTCTCCTGCTTCCTTGTTGACAATTGGGAGCTGCAACAAGTTATTTGCCCTTCGCT
Source organism: Gymnothorax javanicus (assembly GCA_029692085.1). NCBI lineage: Eukaryota > Metazoa > Chordata > Actinopteri > Anguilliformes > Muraenidae > Gymnothorax > Gymnothorax javanicus. Next base: position 122,436,248 of record CM056198.1, read on the forward strand.
TTCAAGCGAAGCATTGAATTTTTGACTTGCATCTCAAGACGAAATGCAGGTTTTGAGGAAGTTAATTCGCTGTCCGAGTGCCGTCGTTTCACTTTGTCATTCTATTTTGGTTTCGTTCTGAGCTTCGCCCTCTTCATTTGACTCGCTCTCGCTCCTCACCTGTTGCTCATTATCCCCGTTTATTTAAGTCCCATCCTTGTGATTCATTTTTGCAGTGTTGTCTGATGTTTTCCTTGTGTATCTTCTTGCCACCTGTGAGTTTTTTTCTCTGCTTGGTTTATTGTTTCTTTCTAATAAAAGTTCCTTCAAGTATTTTTATTGGTATCTGTGCCTGGTTCCTCTCCTGAGTCCCTGTCAGTGAACTTTAAGATCCAAAAATGACAGCAAAACCTAAGAAAAGATGTGTATGGAAAACAACAAATGTTTAGTTAGTATAGCTCAAATATATACTGATATAACGGAAAAGCAGTGACTTATCCTGTGGTGTGTGATAGTCTACAGTCACTCCCAAGAAAATGGAAAGGTTTTGATGACGCTCAAGAAAACACTGCAAGATATCCAAAAAAAAGGATCAAAACCAGAAAAATCTAAGCAATACTGTGCTGCAAGTATGCTACAACATTTGCTGAACAGAACAAGGGTAATCATAAGCAGTACTTAGCGCTATTTTAGGTAATCGCTCGACCTGAGCAGTACACCTGATCGCATTGATATTCTGGTGTGCAAGCGTAGGTCGTCTCTGAGGGTGTGTGTCAGAGCTGCATGGCTGCAGGGCGAGATTTTCAGTTCAGAGGGTGTGAGGATCAGTGTGAGGGACAAGTTCGAGGGGAAAAGCCCAGCCCCGGGGCAGGGACCACTCCAGTCTCAGCGCACGTTTGATATTGAAATATTTACCCTGTCCCTCGCCTTTCTCCCTGTTCCCCTGTGCATGCTGTCTCCAGGTGGCTCATCTCTCTTAGAGTTCGTTCCGAGGATTTTCAGGAGCAAAACTTTGGCCACGAGTCGTCGACTGTTTGTACGTAACTTGAACTCACAAGCCTGTCAAAGTTTTTTTTTTTTTATGTCAAATGTACTATAATTTGGCTGGATTTACATTGTATTTAACTATTTTTTTATTCATCCATTTAACTCACCAGCAAATGTTAGTTCCATGTTTTATTGGCATTATGTTCATATTTGCAGAAAAAAATAGGCACTGACAGCTTGGCTTAAATTTAAAACAAGTTTGTTCATTGGGGGGGGGAGTCTAGGGGTGGGAATCGCCAGAGGCTCCCCACGATATGATATTATCACGATACTTGAGTCACAATACAATATTATTGCAATATTGTGCCGTGTTTCTCTGGTTGCATGTCTCCATCCTCCATCTTTGTTCTTGCCAACTTCTGGCTAAAAATCTCACGAGAGTCACACCTTTGCTGTTCTGACCTGACCACACAGTGAGCACTAATCTGGACTGAAAAGTGACTTGATTTTTTTATCATATTGGTACCCAAAAGTTGAGTTTGTATTTGCTAGATTTATTAAGAATTCATGTCATAAGTTCACGATACTTGGGATCTCTGAATCGATACAGTATCGCTGGGCAATATATTGCGATATTACGCAGCATTGATTTTTTTTTTTTTTTTTGTTTTCCCCTCACCCCTAGTGGCATTCTGTTGATATTCAGGGAAATGATTGGCAATAAGAGGTTGGTTTGAATTCAAGACAGTTTTGGTCTTTTGGGGGTGGGGAACAAGTGAGGTCATTAAGGGCGAGTCATGGTTATGGTGGGTGAATGCTTTGTCCGTCCGTCCCCCGCCTGTGTCACCACAAAACAAGGCTCATATCATACAGCTCAGCTCCATCTGTCTCTCCATTCGTTTTCAACATCCCAACCTTATTATTGAAATGTCTCAGGAACTTTTAGACAGCTTTTGTTTATTATTATTTTTTTTGTGTACTGGTACCTTTCGCAGTGACCTTGACACCAGTTGATTTCGGTAGCGTCACTCCATCTACCTTTGCTACCCTTTTACAGTCTTGTTGACAAAGTAACTCGAGAACTTACGGTTGGATTTTACTTACTTTTGCTATACGGATGCCTTTCAGAGAGGCCTCGACAGCTGTTGATTTATTATTCATGTCTGAAGAACTTATGGACAGATTTTACTCTTTTTGCTACGCAGGCACCGTTCAGAGACCTCGGCAGCAGTTGATTTATTATTTATTCCGCTCGGTCACCTTGGAAAACTCAATACCCTTAGAGCTCTGTTCTCACAATTATGTCAATAATTTCCAGCTGTATTTTGCTCATATTTTCCTTATCTTCCACAGATTATTTTCACTAATATTGTTTTATAACAAAGTACGATGGGTTACATGCAGTCACATAATGAGCACTTGAGTCTTAAGATATGCATTATTTTGCAAGATGTATAATATCTGACTAATGCAGAGTTAGAGGTGTCGCACAGTGGCAATTCAACTGAGTTATGAACAGTATACTTTATTCCAGTGATTGTTGTAGGCATATTCCTTTTCTTTATCCTAATAAAATGAGAATTTCCCCAGCCTTTTTGCTCGGAATCGAATTTCGCAATGTGTTATCTCTTGTGACTGCTGTTTTTGCTGATTGCTTTTTTCGTACATTCATTTGCTTTCCGAGCCATTAGCTGTAATACAGCCAAAGCCTTTCCCGTAATCGCTCAAACCGCAGCAGGCACCTCAAGTAAAATGCTGCCATTTGCTCGTGTGGAATCGTTTCTGATGGCGCAACGTGCATCGTTCAAAGCAGGGATCCTCGCGTTGTCATTTCTTTGGCAATTCGGGGCGGGCCGTTTACTCAACCTTTATTTAACTGCATTTTATGGGTCTCTTTGCGGTATTATCTGAGAAATGCTCCCGAAAAAAACAGACAAACTGTTAATGCATGCTGCGTGTGCTTTTACCAAAAAAAAAAAAAAAAAAACTATTTGTTTCTCACTCCTAGAATCACTGCATCGGAGGATTATTTAGAAAAGACGCTTTTCAGTGCCAGCCTAATCGCGTGCGTCTGGAAATTATGTAATGGTTCTCAACTGCCGTTCTCAGAGGTGTGTCACAAGTCAGTTTTGTTTATTTTTCCACGACTGTCATCCAAAGTATAAATCCGCTTGTGCTCTTATGACTCATCACTTATGTAAATCCGCAGTTGTCTGTTAGACAGTTTTGTCAAAGACTTAGGCGAGTCTGAAGCTGAGAATGGAAGTCAGAATTGACACCAAAGGCCCTTTATTGTCGAGCAACTGTTGTTTATTTAAATCCGGTCCCCGTGGGTCCGGGCTTTAAGCATTCATTTTAGGATGACAGCGAAGTCTCAGAACAAACCATAACAGGTGCCTTTCGCTTTTTATTCAGGCAGTGACTGGAATTAGAATAAACATCAGGACTCTTTGGGGTCTTCGCGAGCTTGGGTTTTATACTGTTTGCACGGCAACTTTCTATGATTATCTTTGCATAAAACAACAAAGTCTATTTGAAGTTATTGTGTTTTTCTCCAGATATCTGTAGTGGCTGAAATACCATTGATGAACAGGTATATGTCAATTAAATGCAACTGCACACGACATACTGCCATCGGTAGTATAAATCAGATAAATGAAATTTAGTGAAAATTCAAGCAGGAAGACGATCTCCTTCTGCGGCTGATTTCCTTGGGTGCATCTCAAACCGTAGGCTGCATCTTTCGAAGGCTGCATTTTTAGGGGTCGTCACTTACTTCCATCCGCCAAACTGACATGACGCGATTTCATCCCCGTTAAACAGCTTTGGTTTATGCGAGTTGTCACTGGTTTCCCTAACTCTAACCTTAACTCTGACCCCTAACCTGAAACCTAGCCCAAACCTTAACCCTTACCCTACATTTATCCTTATCCTTAACCCTAAATGTTAGTTTGACAGATGGAAATGAGTGACGGCCCCCAGAAATGCAGCCTTCGATGGCTGCAGCCTACGCTTTGAGATGCACCTCTTTTGTTCTTTTAAACTCTGCCAGCCCTGCTCCTCCTGTCCTCAGCCAATCACAGTTCGATAAAATAACCATTAACCAATCATGAGCTGCTGGCACACTTTTCAAGTTCTGTCTCATTCAGCTGTCGAATCAGCACTGGCGAGTTCTGTGACCCACCGCCTCCCCTTAAACATGTCATGAAAAAAGCCTGACCCTTCTCCAACCAGTTCCTCGGCTTTAAAGTTGTATTTTATTCACCACTTCCTGTGTCTGGGCCCTTGGGGAGTTCCTGCATTCCGTATAATTTATAGGATCATCTATGAGGATATGCGTACATAGATTTACTTTCCGCGGTCTAAGTGCCAAAGACCAGATCATGCGCTCCTTAATAACCAACTGCTGGTTAAAATCCATCACTCTCCCTGGTATTTTGTCCTTCCTTATTCCCTAACAACATTAGCGGTGTTAATAGCTAATGTAATTACGGCATGCCGGCTATACAGCTGAAGCAGGTAGCTCTGGCAATTTTTAATTCAATATAATTTCTGATTTGCTCTAAATATACCGCCTACTCTACATGAAGCCTTTACAGACAGTGTTTATCATGTTGGCCAGACTTGTTGGCCAGTATAGATTGCAATACAGTTGAAAAACAAATGGTTTATAGTGAAGCAAATGAGATTTCATTAAGTTTCAGCAAGTGTTGATTTGTATAGTGCTTTTTATGGACTGTCATTGCAATGCTTGTTACGATACACACTGACATACCTGTACACTCTTGAGGGGTCAGCCTACTCAATAGCAATTATCCTGTTACGTTCGCACCATTACCGGTATCTGAAAATACAAGCTCAGTCCTGACGGTTATTTTCAAGACCAAGTTTATTCATTAGCAATAAATTTCTAACTGCTTTGAAGGAAACTAAATGTATTTTGTAAAAAATTAGGTCTTTCTATCGTGGTATTTAACTTTTCTTTTAAGGTCTGCTATCGCATTGAGATTAGAATGCGATTAGAACGCTTGTCGGTGAACATTCTGATGCTGATGTAAGTCAAAGCAATGGGGCTCTTGAACAGTGGTTCTCAGCATTGGCCCTGGGCTCCCCCATGTATGCTGGTCTCTGTTTTAACCACACTTGCAATGGTTGGATCTTAGAGGAAAGATTTAGAAACTGGGAGTAAAAAAAATATTATTAAAAAATCCTTCTCTGCAAACTGTTAAGAAGCATCGTAACAGTAGCTCAGCCGAAGCAAAGTTCTCCATCCCTCGTACAGCCTTCTTTGTCCCAAAACGCTTCAGCCCCGGCTCAGCAGCAGTCAGGTGCGTGCTCTATCGATCAGTGGCGATTAAATTACCGCCTCCATTCCATCGGCGTGCTCCGACGTGCCGCGTCAGTTAGGGAAAGGCCGGGCTGCACTGTTTTTGACGGGGGGAAATAAGCACCTCTGATTAGGAATGGGGGGGGGGGGGGGGGCATTGGTCGCACCATAGAAGCCGGGTTGAGGGCGGGAGACAGAATGTAATCACAGGGCAGCAGTAGTGGGCTGAGGGAGAGAATTGATTTCCTGTACAGAAAGTTGGCCTTCGCTTGTGAAGCCTTTGAGGTCGATGGAGCGAGCGAGGTCCTCGGACGCCGAATCGAAACAGGTTTGCCCCCGCGACCGCCGTCTAACGCACTCGCGCGGGAGGGACTGGTTATGAACCAAAGGGCACGCGGCTGTGGACGAGCCATCGATTTCTCACTGACCCCCTGGACGGCTGCGTGTTCGGAAGTGTCTGTTGTAACATGTAAAGCACTGGCGAAGCAGCAGAGCAGAAAATTACTGACCTGACTTGGTTATTTAGATTTTTTTTTACGCAGGTTATGTCTATTTCTCTTTGCACCGTCGGTGCATTTGAGCTTCTGAAGTCTGCTGTGAACTCTAGACTGGTGTTAGTATTGAGCAACGCTTAGCTGAGTGCAATTGATTCCAATGCCACACTAGTACTTAGCTGATTACTGCAGTTATAGCCTACCTAGCAGAGTGCGAGTGATTGCAGTGCTGCTGTAATACGGAGCAGGGTGTGGGTGGTCATGTTATTACTGCGATACACAGCTGGGCACTGGTGATTACTGTGTTAAAGTTATACTGAACATGAGTGCTACATAGGGCTAGTTAGAGTTAGCAAGGTGCTGGGGCTATGTGTTCAGTCGCACTGCTGGTTTTCAAATGATGATCAGCCACTAAGGAGCGAAGTCAGCCCCAGGGCCACATCAGGTGACTGATTTAAGCACCACGTTACTGCAGAAAGTGAATCTGTGCTATACGTTGTTTGAACGCGGAAGAAAAACCCCACATACCTGTCCCATGAAGGAGTTGTTTCCATTGGTGGCACGGTGGTTCAGTGAGTCGTGTTTTTGCTTCCCGGGAGGAAGATTCCGGGTCTGACCTGACCCAGGAGTCATGGGTTTTTTCTCGAAGAGTAGGTAGGCTGCATTTCTAGGCTGCTACGTCGTGGCAGCCTGCTCCATTGTGAAGGCGCTTTTAAAAACAGCCGCGAAATGCAGCCTCTATCTTTCCTTATATCTGACAGAATTTTTAACTCGTTTACACGCCGTTTCAGCGTTGAAAATTCTGTCTGATATCAGATGAGATGAAGGCTGCATTTCTCGGCTGTATTGTAAGGCACCTTCACAATGGAGTGGGCTGTGATGACGTAGCAATGCAGCGGCCGCTATGAGAAGTGGCCATTCAGCGTGGAGTTTACATGTTCGATCTGTGTTCTTGTAGATTCCACAGAACAGTGCAGTTTCCTCCCACCGTCCAAAAACATGCACGCCAGGCTAACTGGAGACGCAAAATTTCCCGTAGGTTTGAGTGTGTGAGTGTATGGTGTGTGTACCCTGCCATTGATTGGCGCACCATCCTGTGTGCGTTCCTGCAAATCCCCCATAGGATGAGGCGATTTGTTTTGATAATGGATGAATAGAAGGATTTTGTTTACAAAAAATGAACATTGGAATGGATTGATGTACAAACATGATCACTGCTCCTAATCATAGATGCCCGGTGACGGATATGATGACTATTGTCTTCGTGCAGTTTCAATATAGTGCCTATTGTGTAGCCAATTCTTAATCCATTGTATCAGGTGCTAAGTATAGCATGACACAGTTGCGTGTAGATGGATTATAAATTAATCCCACCAAGATGAAGCTAATTGCACGCTTTTGGGTTGCTTTGTACCAGAAAGAGGTCAATTTTTCCTTCCAATTATTATTTTATTTATTTATTTATTTATTTAATATTTTTGATATGAGAGAGATGAAAGGTATTTTCGTCATGCCCGATCGCTCTTTGCAACATTTAAATGAGATTAGATTTCTAAATCATGGAAATGAGTCCGATGGAATTAGTCACACACGTGCCCGCACACACGTACATGCATTAATGTTGTAATACGGCTGTTTAATCTCTGTTAATGAAATGCTCTCGGGGGGTGCTTCAGCATAAGCCCTGTGCTGGATGCTCATAAAAGAACAGTAAAGACACTGTATGGGGTAGAACAATGTTTTGAGGACTTGGATTGAAATGGAAATGGCTTGGGCTTGTAGGACACCATGTAGGACACAGATTTCTTCAGGATATGGCCAGCAGTATAAATGGGCTGGATTGTATCTACAAGGTACGTGTAAAAAAAATCTCTGTGTAAGACCTTTTGGATCAGAGTCAGTTAAATGCGCTTGATGTGTTTTTGTGTTTTCTCGACAGGCGAATGTCTTTGCTTTGATGGGTACATGAGGGATCCTGTACACAAGCACCTGTGTATCCGCAATGAGTGGGGACCCAATCAGGGGTAAGTGTGTGTGTGTGTGTGTGTGTGTGTGTGTGTGTGTGTGTGTGTCTGTCTGTCTGTCTGTCTGTCTGTGTGGGCAGGTATTCCAACCTGTTGCGGGGATCAAATGACGAAATGTCCTCACTAGTGATGGAATACCAGATTTATTCATTCTTTTGTTATGTCCTCACAAGTGATGGAACACCAGATATCTTCATCCTTTTGGTCCTGACAAGGTAATTAAGCTTACAGAGGATAAATCCTGTTTAACCAATGACAGTTGTACGCTTGTTTCAGATTTATGATATCGTTAGCCTCATAGCATAATTGCCTAAGTAATTTTTTGGCTTACTGTTGCAATATCAAAAAAAAATACCAATGTGCGTGCAAAAAATTGTTTTTTCTTGTTTTCCGAAAATGTTCAAATATGACTTAGGTAACTATGCTATTAGGCTAACGATATGTTGTTTGCCTCATGTCTTTGTCCTGTTTGACTCTGATGAAGACACAATTGAGTCAAAACGTTAGTCTGTTTGCACTATAAAGACTGTGCTCCACTCTTCTCTTGTCCTTTGCAAGTTTGTTGTCCGTGAGCTGTTTAGCACATGATTCAGCAAGTTTTTGCAGTAAGCTGTGCGGTGAACCTTCTCTTTTCTAAGGTAACTAAGCTATTTTAAGGTTAGGCGTTCAGGTTAGGTTAAGGTTAAGGTTCGGATTGTACATGCAGTGTTTGTGGTTAAGGTCAGGGTTAAGGGTTAGGGAATTGCCATTGGATGTCCCCGCAAAACATGAGAACACAATCTGTGTGTGTGTGTGTGCTTGTGTGTGCATGTGCACCAGTGTAGGCGTGTGCATGTGCAGGATGTGTAGGCGTGTGCTTGTACGATTAAGTATGAGGTTCTTGTAAAATACGAGTATTTAGCTCCAAACAGCGTGCAACAGGGCGGGGGATGTGATCGTATTGTCAGGAAAAGGTCCGCTCAGAGAATTTCAGTAAAAAAAAAAGATCAGTAGCAGGATTTCTCATCTTTTTTTTACGCTGTCGTGTTGAACTGCGCGACACCTACGATGCGTCTTCCATCTTTACTCCTCTTTCCTCCCTCAGCGTGTGTGCAGGAAAGAAAGAACCGGCACAGGTGTGGATTTCACACTTAGTTGGAGGTGACAGATCTGCCTCTGCTCTCCGGTTAACGAATAAAAGAAATGCCAGAATGTAAAGGACTGGAAATGCAGAAATGATCTCTTTATTCCCGTGTCACGGCGACAGGTGGTAACAGCGCGGCCTGACCCGCTCGCTTCGGTTTCGGCTCCGAGCCGCCTCCAGAAACACCCACAGTTTGCCTTCGCGCTCCGCTGGGAACCAGTCACGAGTCTTTTGTTACTCACCAGAGACGTTTCTGCACGGGAAACCATTAACGCCGCCAAATTCTTTTCAGGCAGAAGCTTTGTTCCCTGCCTGAATTGAATAAAATGAAGCTTGTAATCATTCTGCCTTTTTTTTTTTTTTTTTTTTTTTTGCTCCATTCGGCTTACTAAGAGAGGATTCTGTGTCGTGGCCATGCCATGTTTTGAAGAGGTGAGTTGTTGGGATGTAGCTCTGGGACTAAGGAGGAGGATCGGCACATCAGGTTCGTTGGGGAAAGATTTAGGCGGCGGGCTGGTCTCGTGTTATTTATTTATTTATTTAACCAGGGAAGTCCCGTTGAGATTGAAATCTCTTTTTTAAGGGAGCCCTGGGGGTTGAGGTGGAGAGGGAGAGGACAAATTGCACAGCTAATTAGATCAGGGGATGATTAGCTGGCAGGTTGAAAGAGCCAGGTTGGGACTTCAGCCATGACACCAGGGAACCCCCTACTCTTATCAAAGAGTGTCATAGGATCCTTAATGACCACAGTGAGTCAGGACCTCGGTTTAACGTCTCATCCGAAAGACGGCGTCTCCTTCAGTACAGTGTCCCCGTCACAGCATTGGGGATTATTCCGCCAGAGGGAAGATCACAACCTACTGGCCACCAACACCTCTTCCAGCAGCAACTTAGCTTTACCAGGTGGTCTCCCATCCAACCAAGCCCACACCTGCTTAGCTTCGGCCATGTGGCTGGAGCAGATTGAATAGTGGTATGGCTGCTGGCTTAGGTCAGGTTGCTTGACTGGTAACTGAAGAGTGGTTGAATCAATACCCCAGTGGGGCCTGGGTTTCTGACTTGATCTCGAGAGAGGAAGTTGGGAAGAACACTTCTGTTTGGCCCTTGAGCAAGGCTTTCAACCCCGAAATTGCTCCAGGAAGATTACCCCCATTCCTCTTTTCCCCTCCTCACTTGTAACTGTTCTACCTGGTGTTTCTCCCGGTGTGTCCTTGAAAAAGAGAAACATGTTCTCGATGGAACTTTTCCTGGTTAAATAAAGTTTTTTAAGAGAAAACATAGTCTCTTAGGGCTTGGAATCAGAGGTGTTAAATCCTGGTTCTGAAAATAAAAGTGCTACTGAGTGTCTTCTCCCAGTTACCTGCTAATTAGCGTGTTCCTCAGCCAGAATCTGGGACTTTTTTTTTTTTAACCATTTTGGCAGGACTTAATGTCTCCTGGGCTTTCCAGCTCTAAAGCAGCAGGATGAGCCGAACAGAAGAGAGTATGTCAGGGGTCATCAACTCACGCTCCAGAAAAGTTGGGATGGGAGCAATATATGTCTCGTTAAGTATTGGAATGTAAAAAAAAAAAACGAGCATACAGGTGTACTGGTGACACTATCTCGCTTGGAAATGAGAGGATCATCCATGAAAGGTTGTTTACAAGCAACGAGTGGTCATGGGTGTCCGTATTGTGAAAAATTGTGTGACTAAGACATAAAAACAACAAACCAATCCCCTCTACGGTGCATAATAGATTCAGAAATCTCTGCCGAAAACTGCTGGTTCTCCATCGTCTCTCTCCCAGAGTGTCAGGTGTAAAGACAGTCTTTTCAATCAGAAGCACAAATTGTTCGGTTAATCAGTTAGGAGAAGAGAAAACCAGGGCTGGATTTGGATTCGGGGGCCACTTTTGGTGATCCCTGCTATATTTCCTCATTGTTGGGGGATCGGAGTTTCTGGCTTGGTCATCATGTGACCTCATACTGCTTCCCGAGAGGGACTGGGACACATTAGCGACAGCTCGCGATAAATAACTGGGCACTGGCCACACATCAGGCAGTAGATTGCGGTGTCTAATAATGGCGGTGTACTGCTGGAGGCCCGTCTTGATTTGAAGGGCTTTTCTCCTTCAGCCTGGCTGAAGAAAATACTGCAGGGGGGAATTCGCAAGAGCAGCCTGTGCTTCTCAGCGATTTGCTTCTGAAATAATCCCCTTGCCCCTTCCTTTAAGACCTTAACTTTGGTTCAGTAACTGCGTATGTGGGAAGCCTGGTAATGGTGCTGTAATACACTGCTTTCCTATCCTGAGGGCCTACTCATACCACAAGCTGGTTCTCACCACCAGCTCTGAGATAAACTCTCTCCCCGCGAGCCATTAACGCTCGGATATGACCTCCATTAGAATGAAATTGTACAAAGCAGTATGCCATACAAGTCTATTTTTTTGGCCATTTTCAAGCAGCGGAACGTCAAACGATGTTGTTTGGCTAATGTTCTGTTCGTATCTTGTTGGCGTTCTCCCTCATCTACCGACCAGTTTAGGGTCGGGAGTCGCTCACAGAAAAGTGAGGGAAATCCAGATCTGAAGCCTGCTGCAAATCCAAATGCAAATTCAAGCTCAAATATAAATTTATGATTTGTGTGTCTGTGTGTGGGTGTGTGTATGTGTGACTTGCCTGTGCAAAAATTGTGCAAAAATGTACTTTACATACCAACCAACCTAGGGAAGTGAGCTTGCTTGTAGAAATGTGAGGAAGCGTAGACATCCAAATTCAAATCCAATTTCAAATGCAAGTGCTAGTTTAAATGTAAATTTATGATTTGTGTGTGTGCGCGCGTTTTCGTGTGTGTGTGTGTGTATGAGTGTGTGACTAGCTAAATTGCATGTCCTTTACAAACCAACCGACTTAGGGAAGAGACGTCGCTAGTCGAAACGTTAGGAAGGACAGACATCCAAATTCAAACCCGATTTCAAAAGTAAATGCAAGTTCAAGTGTACGTCTCTTGTGTGTGCCTGTGAGACTGGCAAACATTGAAATGAAAAATCTTTCATCCACCAAACAGTCTATAGGTAGAGAACCACTTGCAGTGAAGTGAGAAGGCCTAGAATTTTGAATTATGTTCAAACATAAATCCAAGCACAGGAGTTCAGATGTAAACACCTCATTTGTGCATGTTTGTGAGCGCAGGAAATGGGAGTGCGATGAGATGACTCAGTTGTTCTTTACACTCACTGTGATAATTAGCATTCAGTCACGAAATGAAAATATAAGCAGAAGTTCAGACGTTCATATACATCTGCAATGATTTCTATACGTCTAGCAGGCTCAAAGGGTTGTATTTTTGGAGGATGGTTCAGTGGTAGCGGATAGCGACCCGCATAAGATGTCCAGAGCTGAATGTGTTTATCGGTGCTGGCTAATGTGCTACCCTCTCTCCCTATGAGCACTCAGGCTGGTGATTATAATGCACCTGTAGCTGGTGTCAGAACATGAATCAGAGGCGTAGGTTTCATTTCAACTTTCTTGGAGAATGATGACTCATAGTTTGTACATATTTTTAGACCTAATTAAAGAGACATTCTATTCGTATAAACATACGATAGTGACGCACAATATCTTCTGGTAAAACTGTGCCTGTCAGGAGTGCATTCACATAAATCTATTGTTCATCATCTGTTTTTGGATTTAATAAATTATAAATTAAGCAGACAGGAATGCATTTTTTTTTTTTCTCGCACATTTTTTTTTTTTTTTTTTTGGGATGCATCATTGCGAACATTTTTAAATTGCTGCAGTTTAAGATGAGATCTTTAGCTGGACTGGGATAAAGTTTAAACCACTGGTCAAGAATATTAACAATATTAAGGAATATTACATGTATCTTTTTTGTGTGCTGTTGAGATGTAGCCAATAATCTTCTCCTGTTATTGAACACATGACCACAGCACTTCGAAATTAAAATCAGTGGGAGTGTTTGTGACAGTTAAACGGGAACTGGATGTTCAATAGCTTTTTTCAATGAACAATTGTGATCGTTTGACAGTCCTCGTGGATATCATCTTAAAAATAATTGCGTGAGTGTCCGCTTAATGGATTTGGCTATATCTCATTATAATATTTACATTGCTTTCACTCCATTTTGCCATGCATTAGTGCACATATGAGTTATTTGCTGGATTTTCATAATTGAAATGAGAGATCACTGTGATTGATTCTGTGTCTGTATGCTGTGTCTCGGTTGAGTACGATCTCTGTCTTTGGAAAAACTGCATCTGACAGTGTGCGCAAGCATACATGTGTCATTTATCTGAGAATTTATAGGAAAGTCTTCTACAAGTTATCAAATGCAATTACAGCTGCAAGGAAAAGCAAAGATGCTCTGTATGAGCAAAGCGTAGAGGAAAACAGGCACAGGTCTTCCCTTTTGTACAGTATTCGACTAATGGAAACGGTATGATCTGCCCTTTGGCAAACCTTTTTATCGGAGCAGTTCTTTATTTATTTTTTATGTTTTTTGCCCATTGTGCTCGTCCTCAAATCAACAGCTTCTAACTCGGAGCGAAGTTCACGGGGTTGTTTTGTTGACAATAGCACATTTTTATGGACATATAACTCAAAAAGTTTGCGGGGAAACCACTAAACTGTTCGCTTTCTCTAAGATGCGGACAGTTATGTGGAAAACGATATGCTTTTTTTTATATTATTTTAAAATCAGCAAGGCAAGCTCTGTTCTTGCTGAGCCGAGCAGACAAGTTCATAATACTGTGATAAGGGAATAAACGCTGAGAGATTTTTCCTCAGAAAATACTTGTACTCTGTTATTTTCACACTCTGAACGTATCATAAAAATATTTTTAAAGGTTTGCCCATCAATTGAATCCATATCTGACTATACCTACTCTGGTGCTGTACATATACTGTTATTAAACGTGTATACCTGTGCTGGCACTGTTCATATACTGTTATAAAACGAGTATACCTATGCTGGCACTTTTTATACTCTGTAATTAAACGTGTATACCTTTGCTGACACTGTTCATATACTGTTATTAAACATGTATACCTATGCCAGCACTGTTCACATACTGTTATTAAACGTGTATACCCTCGCTGACACTGTTCATATACTGTTATTAAACATGTATACCTATGCCAGCACTGTTCACATACTGTTATTAAACGTGTATACCCTCGCTGACACTGTTCATATACTGTTATTAAACATGTATACCTATGCCAGCACTGCTCATATGCTGTTATTAAACGTGTATACCCTCACTGACACTGTTTATGTACTATTACTAAATGTGTATACCTATGCCAGCACTGCTCATATACTGTTATTAAACGTGTATACCTTCGCTGACACTGTTCATAAACTGTTATTAAACATATATACCTATGCCAGCACTGTTCATGTACTGTTAATAAACGTGTATTACTGCACCGGCACTCTTCCTATACTGTTATTAATTACACAAGGAGAAGCCCATGATTTAAATATGTTCGTTATGAATATAGAATGGGATGTGGTTCCCCAAAATTCAGTGTATTCGCTGTATGAAATAGTCAATATTCTCACTGTTATCATTAAAGATCCCAGGGTGCAAATTCTGACACCATCTGGCAACCGCTTCATATACTCCATGAGCACATGCTGGCATGGATCATATATTCTGTAGAAAAGCCGTAGATTTAAGTATATTCACTTTGAATGTTGAATATAATTTTTAAAGGAGTAGACTGAAAATTCTTTGTGTGAAATGTGATTCTAAGGTCTTATTTCTGTGTGATCATTTTAGATCCCAGGATGTAAAATATTAACCCTGGTGTTCTGTGTCAATTCTGGCCACCTCTTCACATGCCTCATGTAAATGTGCTGGCAGTGATCATAAATCATCACCAAATCATGGTTATTTCGATAATTCATGATGGATTTAGAATTACGCTTCCGAAAAAGGGGTATTGTCTTTCTTCCTTTGCATGAAATGTTATTCACCGAGACTGACTGTGATCACGAAAGATCCTGAGATATTAGGGACTCGATCGTACACCCGGTGCAAAGCGGTGCCAAGCGTAACGCAGATATCTTTGCTAGTTTCAAACTAACGCAGTTATCATACTCTGTTCCATCGCCCACGTTGCTTAAATAGCACATATGCGTGCACCCATCTGAGCACCCATGGACACATCAGTCTTCAAATGAGAGGTGATCAGGCGCATAGCTGGTACATTTTCATCTTAAGGCAGCGGAAAGTGATGTCGCGATTCACCAGCAAAACCTGGTTTGAACAGAACGGTGCAGAATTTATCTGTTATTATCAGGCATTATTATTCACACAGTAATACGCGTCCATACAGGCGGGTGCAACATGCATGTAAGCTCTGCTTGTTACTCACTTAGAGATGCGCTGCAATACGCAAACATACAAAAGATTAAAATAACAAGTTTATAAAAGTAGAAGATTAAAATTGTGCACGTTAAGTTATCTGTGGACAGTGAGCTTTTGTTTTGCCAGTCTCCTGACATCATTGTTCCACTTTTGGCATTGTGCGGCCATTGTGGCGATGCCAGAAGATGACAACGCACTCACTGCTACCTCCGCTCATGCCTGCCTCTGCTCAGGGCACTTTGGGGGAATCTAGCTGTCGCCATCAATGGTCTGCTCCTATGCTTTCACTTTGTGTGAGCAGATTGGTTGCCCTGCACAGAAGCACTCTTCCCTACTACTTGTCAAATCCACCGTTACAATAGCAATCTGCCAAGGAACAGACGTTCCTAGCTTTTAACCCTTTAACCGCCTGCTGAGCTGTTTGGTTGAACACATTTTGAGTCAATGTATGTACAGTAATGGACAGATGTGTTGAACTCAAAGCAACCTGAATGAGCCATCTCTAACTCTCAGTTGAGGCATGGTGTGCTGAAAAAAAAATCCAATCAGGTAAGTTCAACATATCTTTCAATCCGATATGGTGACCCAAAATGTGCTCGACCCAAAGGTTGATGAGGTAATTAAAGGGAATGGGAGGTGGCACTCTGATTGGTTTATTTCATATGCCCAAAACACACCCATAATTCATTAAGAGACCAAGCACAGATCCTTTGAAACATGTGCCTTACTTCGTACTCTGAGTACCCGCCGTTAAACAAGGCGAAGCGATTTTTGGAAACACCCTAAATGGACCTGCACCACATGCTTCAGACTGTGCGCTTAGATTGTTAAAATAGGGCCCGAGGCGGTTACCCAAGAGTCTGGAACAAATTGTGACTCAGAAAGGCAGATTCCTCACCGGCTCCCTGTACAGATGGCTGGCTGCATAATCTTTGGCCTACACTACCCACTTTGATTTCCCAGAATGCTCAGTGCCAAGGAGCATTGAGTTCTCATCTGACCTTAAATACCCGGGTTAACACAGTGCTCCGTACTAATTGCAGAGCTGTGTATTACCCATACGTCTCGAATGGCTTGATTTAAATATCCGTATCTCAGAGGACGATGGTCGCATTCAGGGCTCATGCAACCTCATTTTAAACAGCAACTACCCAATAATTCCTCAATCAGTGTGCAGTGGTTGACTGGATTTTGTTTATATCCGGGAGATCAGTGCTGCTGTGTGACGTAGCAGTTTTGGTTTTACTGTGACACATTGCTTGCAGCTTTGAGCTGGTTTTCATTACTATAAAAATGTAGTTTTCATTTCATGCACATCCCAAATATCTGCAACTTGAATGGACTAAAGATAGAAAAAGATAATAAATATACAAATGCAGAGCTGGTAAATTATATTTTATTGGTGTGTTTGAGTGTGTGTTTATTATAACAAGGTAATTGGTAAGGGGGGACTGTGTTTTCTTACTTATGGTACATAATCGAATGTTATAGATAACCAGAACAAATGTTATGTTTTTCAAGAAAGCAATGTTGTTTAGTCAGGCTGGGTGATTTCCTCAGGGAATATTGGTCTCAGAAGGTTAGATTTATTATGATTTTTGCGCATGCAATACCTTTCTGTGCTTGCAAAACCAAGATGGCTAATGATTTGTGCATGGCTGGTGATTGGTGTTTGTAAATGTATTAAGCTATGCAGTCGTGGCGCTGAAGAAATATGAGTGAAATATATTGAAAGGTTGGCTCATCAGTCACTGTGTTAATCGCGGAGAAAAAATTGGCTTTTTTTGTCTTAAAATTGAAGAGTGTTGCTGGGGACAGTGCGAACTGAAATTGCCAGACCAAAACAAGGCTGCTGTATGTCTGTTTCTGTGTGTACAAGTTTTTTTCTTTAATTTTTTTTAAACAAAATTTCGCAAGCTGGATGCTATAGTGTCTTACTTGGTTGTAAATCATTACATTATGGTAACAGTTCACTTGAAGGGCAGTGCAAGACTAGCATGAAACCGTCGATACTATGAAATGACTCCTGTCTTGAACACGAAGGAATCTTTATGATTGTTAATGATTGTTGTCATGAAGTGTCATTTAGTAAATTATGTCACTTGTAATGCAAAGCTGACTCTGTTTGGGATGTCTTTGTAATGATAACTTGACATTGTCTCAGGCAACATAACCTGTCAATGTCTTTAACCGTAATGCTCACCCTAATTCGAATGGCACTAAATGACAACAGTCATAAAAATTCCTTCGTGTTTATTACAAATGTCATTTCAGTCTGTTGCACGGCCTATCAAAGAAAGTGTTACTGATTACGCATGCCTTTCCCTGATTAAAATTAAATTCACTTTGTTTTTGTCTTACAAAACAAAAAACAAAAACATTATTCTGACTGCTGTCCTGTACCTCGTACCATCCGAAACCGCTGGAACATCGGAGAAAGCCACAAAAGTGGCAGGAATGGCAGAAAGTCACCGCAAAACAAATTATAAACATACAAACAGATAAAAAGATAAAATGGAAGCACTGCTAAGAAGAGTGCAGGAGCGCAGGAGATATTCTTTGGCTAAATCGGGCAGTTCTTTTTTTATTATTTCTTATATCCAGTGTATTTTATGTCGCTTCAGAGGGCTCAAGTCACCACAATTTGTTCCTCATTTTATTTTCGGAGTAAAAGGGACCAATTTCTGATGTAGCCCCTGGTGCATAAAATTGAAGTAATATGATTGTTGAGTCTCTGTAGACTGTCTTATATCTAAATTCCATAGGCCGGGGGGTAAAATGGGGGATATGAAAGTGAACTGAGTGTATTTATGCCCCCGGATGGGATTATGTTCTCCGTGCCTCCGGTCACACAGCAGTCGAGTGCTCCGACCGTGACCGGGCCTACAAAGACTCAGCCGAGGAAATCGGTGACAACTTCTATAACCTTAACAGCTTTTCATCGCAGTTTCCTGTCATTAGCCTCCCACTACGGGGCCTTCGCTTTGAACTCTGACCCATGGCAGTTGTGGTAAAGGAATCCCGAACATATGTCCACACCCGGCAGATGTGCACGCCACAACTGCATGCAGACTTGGCAAAAATGCTCGTTAATGCATTAAATTTGCTGGTAAACAGCATAAAATTGGGAAAATGGAAAAATCAGCTTTGACAGTCCCTGCCTATGCCAATGCCCAATGCCCATATGCATTTCTGATGGGACCACTTTGTCAAAAAGAGAAAATGTATTGAAAGTACACAGGCATACAAGCATACATTGGGTTTGGCGACATGGCTCTGTTCTGAGAGATCCCTGCTCGTACAAGCGTGGAACCGAAGGCAGGGAGCTGCTACTAAGCCCTCCTCCATAGAACAGAGCAACTTGCAACAATGACCTCAAAAGGAAGAGACATTGTTATTGAACAGTAATTTAGTCATAAGAGAACATAATCAATGAATGTTATAAAAGATGGGTGGAACTGGGTTGGAGAAGCATCGTTGAGCTAGTGCGCCGAGGAGCCAGCTACTCTGGTAGGCAAGCTTTTAAGCCAAAATATTACCGGCCAGGCAATCATGTGACAGCAAAGTCAGCTGACAGTCATGTGCACGCAGGTGATTCTCCAGCAGGTAGCACCTCCTCTACGCTAAGCAAGCTTGACTTCGTGGCCTATCAGAATTTACGTCAAAGCTCCATTTTCAGATTGATTGGCCAAGCGATTGAGAAAAAAAAAATAGATTCAGACAGGCAGACGGAGTTTTCCTCGTTTTATGGTGGGATTGTAATGTGTCATTTAAACTGGGGACACTTCAGCGTGACATTTTGGAGGGCAGGAATTTACCGAGCAGCTGATGCGCGGAGACCGAAGTGCTTAACTGCCGGCAGATGCAGCGCTTATGCTATTGATGTTAATTAGTTTTTTGCCCTCCCTGAAGTATGTTTTATATTAAATTGCGGGGATTTTGGGACGCCACTTGTGAACATTTTGATTAACACAGCAAGGTGAGAACAGTCTTGGTGTTTTAATTGGGGTGGAGACGGAGGTGGGGGAGGGGCCACGATAAGGGTGCGATGGACTTGATAATTAGTCTTGAGCGCAGTCATCGTCGGGGTGCAAAGTCGATCTGTTTGCGTGGCCCACGTTCGCTTTTTTCCCACGCCGCCGAAACTGTGAACATTTTTTAATTGGATTTAACACCTCTGGGAGCGACAGAAGCCAGGAAGACTTTGAGCGAGATTTTGAGATTCAGAGAACATATCATTTCGTTCTCAATTCTCTCGTCTTTCTGCGGTAGCCACACAAACTGTTGCGAGTTCCGACTCCTCGATTTTTGCAATGCTTGATGAGTAGTTTTGTGATGGCGAGTTTCCACGATAGCACTGCATTTTTAGCAGAAAAAAAAGCTGAAAAAAATTAATGAAAAGTCAGCCGTTTGCCTCCGTACAAGCAGCAACTCATTAAGTACAGCCATTTGAGGGTAATTGAGCGTTTACACGGGATTGATTTTGCACTTGAAGACATCAAAAGAAGCTTGACCAGATTAGCAGACATAATCGCGGAGGCTTGACGTCTAAAGCTTGTTCCATAACTTCTTGAGCCTTGATTGGGATTCAGTCATGATCTCTCACTCAGTCATCCTTCTTTTTACATCAAACCAAGAGCTGAACTTAATTTGAAGTTAAAACGAATAAAGAAATGTGTCTTGGCCAGGCGCTATATTAGCACATGCTAACAGGTGTTGCGCAGTGAGTCTTTGGGTCCTTGCTGCTTCTGTGCTCACCCCAGGGCTCGACAGAATGGTCCACGCAGATGCCTGTGCTAGAGAAACCCCTAAGTCAGGAGTCTCCAACCTTGTTCCTGGAGATTTGCCATCCTGACGATTTAACTCCAACCAAAGCAAAGCCCTTCATTTCTCAGTAAGAGATCTCGATGAGCTGCTAATTAGCAGATACAGGTGTGCTGCATTGGGGTTGGAGTGAAATCTGCTGAATGGGAGGAATATAGTGTGGAAGACCCCTGCTCTGAGCTTTAAAATGCCCCATGTTAAATTAACTCTCATGGAGTACATTTGAGTCTACTAGGGATACAAAACGGAACAGTTCACTGCGCTCCATTACCAGCATTTAGCGGTGGCTTTTATCCGAGGCAAAATAAAGTTAATTACACCAGGCAGGGGGCATTCCTCCCTGGAGCAGTGTTTTGTTAAGGGCCTTGCTCGAGAGCCCAACAGCTGCACTGATTCTATCTCTGGCTTCACAGAGACTCTGAACCCAATTGAACATAAACCAGTAACTTACAGGCCAGTTGGAGGTAAAATTGTTGCATTTCAAGCCTTTTTGAATCCAGAGTTGTGGCCAATACACTGCCTCAGCTATCAGACAATCGGCGATCAAATTGTCACATTTCAAGTCTGTCGTTCTCTAGAGATGTTGCCAATCTACTGCCAGGCAATGGAGTCAAACTGCCTCGTAGTGCTTTATTATCTAAAGGTTAGGAGTATTCCCCCGGGTGTTCATTCCACCCTACCACCGCCAGGGCCCCCACAACCCTCCACCCTACCACCGCCAGGGCCCCACAACCCTCCACCCTACCACCGCCAGGGCCCCCACAACCCCCCCACCCCCCCCACAACCCCCCACCCCCCATGTGGAGATGACGTGTGTCGAGTGCCGTGTCAGCGACAGAGGTGCTGATTCCTGCCTCTCGCCCTGTCAGCACGTTTACGCGCCACATCTGTTCCAATGCCGGGTTTGATGTGCCAGATTATTATTTTATTTTATTTTATTTATTTATTTATTCATTTATTTTCTCAGAGGGCCTTGATGTCTGTTTTTGTGTTCGGCAGACTTTAAACACCTACCGAGGAGCAAAGAAACTCAGGTTTTTGAGAAATGAGAATGAACAAGATGAATAAAAAGGATAATTTGAGATACAAGTCATTTGCCACCTCCAAATAAAATCTTACTGATGCATAAAGCCGTACTTCGGCCTGATGTTATTTTCCATCTTCAAAATAACAGCAATTTTTTCCACCCTTGTAAAACTGTGATATTGATGAATATATTTATATAAACATCCTGTCACCGTTTCTGTATCTCATTGATGCACAAAAAAATGGAGGTTTCATCTATTTTGATCAGTAGCTACATCAAATCATCGTATACATATGAAAAAAAAAAAAAAAAAAAAAAAAAAATCAAGTGTGCTTTTTGTGTTTTTTTTTTTGGTGATGAGATAAGAAGTTGATTTGGAGTATTGTGGTATTAGATACTGAAGTAGCTTTTGCTTCTAGTTTTTTACTGAATAGTCAGTCTCTCCGCAGTGAGAATGTACTTGTTCACGTTAATGTTTGCAGTAGGGAAGGAAAGGGAGAGGTGTGGAAAAATTTTTGTCTCGATCGAATGAGTCGCTGTTTGTGTTTCGAGCCCTCGTTTCCTCACAGAAAGGGAGAATTTGTTCAGTGTTGTTGCAGTGCGGCGGAGAGAGGAGGATTGTAGATATGAGAAGTGATATGAGTTCTCACCCTGTGTTTGTTTTTCATGCTCATTTCTGCAGGCCCTGGCCCTACACCATCTTCCAGCGGGGCTTTGATTTGGTGATGGGGGAACAGCCCTCCGATCGAATCTTCAGGTGAGAACCTGCCCTGCCATGCAGAACCCATCTCATTCTGACTATTTCCCCGGCAGAACCCAGAAAATTCTGACACTTTCTCAAGCAGAACCCAGTTCATTTTGACAGTCTCCCTGATGGAACTCAGTTTATTTGTACTGAGAAAAGACCAGTGAGTAATTGTTGTCTAAAGCCTCTCTGGGTCTAGCCACTGATGTAGCTGTAAAAAAGGCCAAAAAGATGCTGGCCAGAAGTATGAAGTTTAAATTGAAGGAGCTTTTTTGATCTTATATAATACCTTCATCAGACTACAGGTAGAGCAT
This sequence comes from Gymnothorax javanicus, assembly GCA_029692085.1. Lineage (NCBI taxonomy): Eukaryota > Metazoa > Chordata > Actinopteri > Anguilliformes > Muraenidae > Gymnothorax > Gymnothorax javanicus. The sequence continues at coordinate 122,458,470 of CM056198.1, forward strand.
CGTGTGCAGTTCTGGGGATCATACTGCAAGAAAAACATTGATACTCCAGAAAAGGTTCAATGATGGGCCACCAAATTAAATCCTAGTATAAAAGATAAAAGCTACAAGGAAGTACAAGTAATCTCTTAGGCCTTGGTAAAGGGGGATCTCGGGGTTCTGGGACTGATGAACAAAGTTAACTACGTAGGGTTATTTGGTTTCCAGTGCTAGGAAGTCATAAATGAAAGTTAGCCAAGGGTAAATTTAACAGGGATGTTAGCACAGTTTGGAATAACTTGCCAATTCATTTAGTAGAGGCTGTTATGCTAATTTGACAGTAACCTCAGCAGAACCTAGTTTAGTGTGACTGAATCCAGTTTAATCCATTTCCAAAGCAAAATTCACTTCATTCTGCCACGCAGAACCCTATTTGTTTTGACAGTAACGTTGGTGGGACACAGTTTGTTTTGATAGTCTCTTTGATAGAAACCAGTTCACTTGGACTATTTTCCAGGCAGTAGGCATAACCCTATTTACTTTAACAGTAAACCAGACAGAACTAAGTCGAAAAGATTCTCAGACAGAAGCCGGTCCATTCTGTCTATTTTCTGTGTCGATGCCTTTTTATTCCTGGCTATTTATGTGTGACTGGAGATGTCCAAGTCCAAACATGAAGTGATATAAATCATCTGATGACTCTACTCCTGATGTGTCTACCCATTTCCACTCTTTTTTAAAAGGAAAAAAAACTTTTTACAGCTTCATCGGAAGAGATAAGTGCTTGTTGTTATCCTGTGGATGACCCCCTTCCCTCTCACAAACACACACACACACACTCACATACAAACCTGATTGCTTGTTCAGTTTCTGAAAATGCTGGGGATGTAATGGGAATTGGGAGCTGGGTGAAAGGCCGTGTTGGGTTGGGAGTTGTATGCTGGGTAAAATTGTTTTCCCAGTAAACAGCATTCATGGCAGTTCATACAGACAACACAGAGCGAATCATTGAGTGGCTTTTCTATCCACTATATGGGCTATAAACAGCGCAAATATAAACAGCGGACACACAAAGAGACTGCTGTATCTTTAAGTTACCTACTGTGGCTAGGAAATAGTGTTTTTCATCGTGGGATAGCAATATAGATAATAACGTGAAAATGCGCAGTGTATCATTTAGAATTGCACGTTGGAATTTTTATTTGCCTTAATTTACTTTTTAATGTGCAGTTACTGTGTCTACAACCTAATTTAAAGGACAAACTGTCATTAGTCTTTTTAAACGGGAGATTTTTGAATGACAGTGGAATGCAAATTCAGGAACATTTCATAAAATGGATTACTGCTTTAATAATAATAAAAAGAATCTACAGTAATTTCAGCTGAATGGGTGGGTTGTTTGAATGCTCAGTATTTGGCATCATTGCTTTCTCCTTTATCATGAAGAGAGCTCATCTCAGATGGGTTGCAGTTGACAATGCAACGTATTGATTATCTCTAAAGGTATGCTAGCTTTAGTCGATGTTCACTGAGACAAGGATGAAGGTCCTTGAGTGCCATTACGCAATTACAGACACTGATTAGTGCCAGGGCAGGGAGTGATTGTAGGGAGGAATCCCAAGAATGCCTTCCAGAACTTTCTATACCCGTTTTTAAAATTGAAGGTTAGTATCCTCTTTAATTGAGTGACGCACATGCACTCACGCACACGTGCACATCGATACACACACACATACACAAATATATGCTCAGGCAAACTTATGCACAAAACACGCACATACACGAACACCGAGGGAAACACATGCATACACACACTCTTACCAACACCAACACACGCACGCACGCCACACACACACACACACACACACACACACACACACACACACCCAGGCAAACACTTGGACCACAGCGTGCACGCACACACGCATTCAAGGAAACACATGCAGTCACACATGCACTCACACACACACGCACACACACACACACACACACACACACACACTGCGCACACAAATACACACGTGTGCACAAACAGGCAAACCCTTGGACAACAGTCAGGGAAACACATGCAGACACCCACACACACACACACACACTTATAGGCAAACGCTTGAGCAACAGCGCGCACGAACACACACATTCAGGGTGAAACATGCACACACACACACACACACACACACACACACACACACAGAGTGTTTTCAGCGTTCTTTTGTTTTGCTTAATAAGCCTCGACAGCTCGCGTGTAGAGAAACGCCAGGAGCTCGTGCTCGGCGAATAATTAGCTTTGGTACCGGCGCTTACTCCTGGTGCAGCCTGCTATTAAAGATGAATCAATGGAGTGCTTTGAGCCGCAGGAGGCGATGTTGGGAGGGGATGGGCTTCGGCTGCGGTGAGCCCCTGGGCATTACTCAGGTGTAATTTAAAACACCATTTAAAGCACAAGCACAGACACCTGCCTCCATTCATATGTGCTCCCCGTACCCCCTCTCCTCAGAGCTGCCTCAGCCAGGGACGGGAAGCCATTATTGCTGTTTGTTATTGTATATCCTGGCTGTTTGGACCCGTTTCTGCATCGCGAGAAACATAACGTAATCTGCGTTCAAGTCCCCTCAACGGCACTGTGGGAAAAATCTGCGCACTCTCGTAATTCCATCTCACACAGTTAGGTAAAGAATTAGTCATTTAGCGACATCCGAGTGCGTTTTATTGTAATTATTGATTGCTCTGCACCTGGAGGGAGGGAAGGGGAGAGAGAGAGGGAGGGAGATAGAGAGAGACCGAGAGAGAGAGAGAGAGAGAGAGAGAGAGAGAGAGCCCGGCGAAATAATTGTTACTGCCGTAAGAAGGCTTATTTCCCACAGAGAAAGTGAGTTGATTGGATTCTCAGCCAAGAAGACATTTAAATACAATTTTTTGGTTGTGATAAATACGTTGTATGCTAAATGCAGTGTAATAGTTGCCTTACAAATTGCTGTGAATTGTTCTTTTTATGATTCTGAATACAAACTGGAGATCAACAGATAGCAAATAAACATCTCCTTATTTTTTATGTAAATCTTCCCATTACATTACAGCGGAGCTGCCTAACCGTGTTTCTGGAATCTTCTTTCTTGCACCTCAGTAAACGACCAAAGATCTCACTGATCTGGTCATTGGGTGAATTGGGTGCGCCAGGTTTGCATTTAGTTTGAAAATTTATTTATTTTTACAAGCACTTCCCTAAGCACCTGTGGACAGGAATAATTAAATATGAAGAATTTATCAGATATTTTCACTGTTGGAGGTCCAGTAGATTCACACATTGGCTGGACTTGCACATGCTTTGGACTGCTCTTATACACTTAAAGAACATGCTTAGCTTGGAATTAGGAAAAAGAAAAGCTATCCTCTCAACTGAGAAGTCTCTAATTCAGTTGCCATGGTACCTAGTCTCTTCAAATGGTATTGAGAATTAGTGTGTTTGCATGTGCGTGTGTTTGTGTTACCATTGCATCAGATGATGTGAATATAAATGAAAACATCACTTGTTTTTCCTCTTATCTAGCATATTTCACACTCATTTCTCTAACTACCTCGTCCACTTCCTTGTGTAGATACCGCTACGGTTGTTTTAGCGAATTTTCAAACTCTGAGGGATCAAATTCTGCCATGACAGTCTGTGATACAGGGGAAAAAAACAAACAAAAGCACAGATTTAGATTTCCTTTCAAAGTGTCATCTGTTGCCATTGCTGAGGTTTGTTTTGTCTGGGAATCCATTTTGTTTCCAATTAAAAGCGTCACAACTGCCTGAGAGACTCTAGCCAGCCCATTTTACACCCACTAGGTAAATATCAGGTGAAATTAAAGTGTGACGGCGTCTGTGTTTTGCCTTCTGAGCTGCTCAAATCGCCTTTCATGCACATTGCTGTGGGCATTTCAGCACTTGAATAAACCCTTCGGTACTGATGTTGCAGTATCTCTTTTCACACTGTTTTTCTCTCCTTCTTCCACAAACACACAAACACACACGCATACACACACACACACACACGCATACACACACATAAGCACACACAGGCACACACTTTTTCCAGTGCAGTAATCCTCTGTGTATTGCCCAACAGATTCAGGAGTACTTAGCTATGGCATTGTCTCCAATGTTTGTGATGAGTCACGAATAAATAAATAATTCACAGATGGAGCTTTTTTAGGAGTTATGTTAATTATGTCTTTACATCTCTGAAGACCGTTGCTTTAGCTGGAATGGAGGTCTGGCTGTTCGTATCCGAAGTGTAAGATATTAAGTCAAGAGTTACTGCCTTTTTTAGCAGTTACTGAGGGCCTTTGTTTACCTGCTGGCTTCACTGGCTAAGTATCTCAATAGCAGAATGCAGACGTGAGCATTTCTCCATTAGAACGATACCAAACAGTTACAGTTATTGCCCAGTATATAGTGTATATCAGTTAGTATTATGTACACACAGTGTATTCCTTTTTTTTTTTTTTTTTTGGTTTTGTTAGCAGTTGACCAGTCAGAAAGTTCTGGAAGCTTGTGGCAGGATGCTGGACTGGCAACTATGGTGCATTAAGCTTGGGATTCTGACTCTCATCTTGGGACATGAGATTGGGTAAAATTCTGTTGTTGGGTCTTTAGATAAGGCTTTTAACCCCAAAACTGCGGGGGAGGCTTCACCACTTTGTGTGTTTAAAGGTCTCTTTTATTGGCTTAATGAACATAGTCATTCATAAACGAGAGGAGGAAAGAGTCACTTAATATTATTGAAGAACCTTCAGGCTACTCCAGGTTTTGTTGGTTGGAAATCTCTCGCACTGCTCTCTCTCTCTCTCTCTCTCTCTCTCTCTCACACACACACACACACACACACTCTCTCTCTCTCTCTTTCTCTCTCTCTCTCTCTCTCTCACACACACACACACACACTCTCTCTCTCTCTTTCTCTCTCTCTCTCTCTCTGTGGACCACCCGTGGTTAAATAAAGCATTGAAAAGGAGAATATATAGCAAAGGGCTGCAACATATTTGACTTTATCACCTGTGCATTCAGAGATTCCTTTGGCTCTTTGCGTCATCTGTGGGCGCTTATGAATGAAAACTGCGAATATGAAGTCAGTTTTGGTGAACAACGTGGTGAATAATTGCACTTCTTGAGCCTTGAGGTGCGTTTTTAAAATTCCATTACCTCTGGGAACACATTGGATGTAAAATGAAATGAAATAAATAAATGAAAAAAGTTAGCTACACAAAAAGTCTTTTAGTACACAGTGTGCTCGGCTTACGCACCTCAACTCCGTATAAGCCTGTGGAGAGAATGGTAAGCCCACGCAAAAGTGTGACTATTATTATCTGATCAATCCCCATCTCAGCTCAGAGGTATTGGCTGCGCTGTAGAGTCGGGCTATATTTGTCCTCACAGAGGGAATTTGTCTTGCACAGGAGAGCTCACAGGAGCACTAGCAGAACACATTCCAGCACAGGAAAACAAATATCGCTTCCCGGTCGATAAAAGGTACATTTCTGTACCGGGTTCAGTGGAATGTGTTCCATCCACTTGCCACTATGATGGTGTTTACTTTTCAGAATAAAGGAGGGGAGTTTGTGTTAGTGTTTGTGGGGGATATGTTAATAATAAACCGAGTGCAGCGTTATACATTTATGTATTTGGTACTGAGGGATTGGGAAGGGCCTTCAGCTGTTAGGTTAGTGAGGCTAAGAGCGTGCTGTGTGGGCGTGGTATTTGGGAGGATGCCACGTAATCCTGGTCATGGTCGCCGATAGGGCAGAAATATCCCAACATCCATTGGACGAGAGGTAGGAGTACTCCCCGAGTAGTTCACCAGTCGATTTCCAGGATCACACACTGTAACTAAGGATACGCCACACCAACTTTGCGGTCCCAATACAATACCGATACCTGTGCTTTGAGTATCGGCCGATACCGAGTGCAGATTCCATACCACTGTTTAATTAATAAGCCTCCCAGTTGGAAGAGACTGGGATCATTCATTTATCTTTAAGGCTCGACTTAAAAAATAGCCTTTTCTAACTTTGCAAAACGAAACTTAACAAATAAATACTTGAATAGAAACGCTCTATCGACCTGTTGTCACCGATACTTAATAGTATCAGACCGATATCCAATATCAGTATCGGGATCAGACCAATACCTGATTTCAGCATTGGTATCGGGGCATATCTAGCTGTATCATCATTGACACAGTCAACTCACATACACTTATCTGAGGGCAAGCAGCTTATTGTGCATCTTTTTCAGACCCTGATAGATCCCCCGATGGCCGGAAGGCTGAGATTTGAATGTAGAACTAAGCTCATTCTAGCTAACCTCTTGACCACCTTCCCGCAAGCTATTAACATTTAATTGAACTCGTTAAAAATTGATTATTGTTTAATTTGTTGCAGTTTCCAGTGAAACTGCCAATTCCATGACATTAAAAAGTGAGCGACAGCCTTGGCTGTTTGACGCTACCATGCAACATAATTGCCGCGGTGCTCTCAGCCAAAGGTTAACGGATAGAAGCTCCTGAACTATTGACTTGTGCACCACTGTTAATAATAATAATAATAATAATAAGTTATATATAGCGCCTTTCTCCGACTCAAGGTCGCTTTACAATGGAAACAAACAGCAATTAAAATACAAAAAAACAAAGCATAAAAAGCATATAATACACATAAACATTAAGCAAGATAAAAACACACAACACAAGTAATTAGACTGGTGAACAAAAATCAATAGTCAGGCAGCATCCAGTAGTGCTGCCCCAGTCAAAAGGCGGTAAGATCATGTTAGGAGTGAGTGATAGTGTCGGGTGAAAATATGTGTCTTGAGTTGAGTCTTGAACAATGTAAGACTGGTCGATTTACGGAGGTGCTGGGGTAAGGCGTTCCATAGTTTTGGACCAATGGCACTAAATGACCTAGCTCCGAAAGTGGACCGTTTTGTGTGGGGAATAGACAGCAGACCAGTCTCAGAGGACCTGAGTGAGCGAACAGGGGTATAAAAATGGAGAAGATCGGTGAGATAGGGTGGGGCAAGGCCGTTTAGAGCTTTGTATGTAATGACGAGGAATTTAAACTGAATCCATGCAGATATGGGGAGCCAGTGTAGTTGGTAAAGAACAGGGGTGATGTGAGCAGATTTTCTAGTATGAGTGAGTAACCTGGCTGCTGAGTTCTGGACGTATTGCAGTTTATTGAGGGATTTTGCTGGAAGACTAGCAAGTAATGACTTACAATAGTCCAGGCGGGAGGTAACAAAAGCATGGACTAGTGTTTCTCCGTCACTAAAGGAGAGGGAAGAGCGAATTCGAGCAATATTGCAGAGGTGAAAAAAAGCTTTTTTAACAACTGAATTGATGTGTGGCTGAAAGGCGAGTGTAGGGTCAAGAATTACTCTGAGGTTACGAACTGTGTCGGATGGGGCGACTGAGATGTTATCTATGACAAGATGGAGATCCCCAGCCGTTGAAAGAGCTGTCTTGGATCCAACCAATAGGATCTCAGTCTTATCACAGTTCAGCTGAAGAAAATTGAGTGCCATCCAGTACCTAATTTCCTGCAAACACTCAATGAGGGAGGAGGGTGGGAGAAAAACAGTGAGTTTAGTTCTGAGGTAAATCTGAGTGTCGTCAGCATAGAAATGAAATTGTAGACCATAGTGACGGATGATAGAGCCAAGGGGGGGCACATAGATTGTGAAAAGAAGGGGACCTAGGACAGAGCCCTGTGGGATACCTTGGGAAACAGGAGCAGAGTGTGATTTGTGCTTGCCAATGGAGATAAAATTCTGTCTGTCAGTGAGATAGGATCTGAACCAGATTAAAGCAGTGTCACCGATACCCAAATGTGACTGGAGGCGAGAAAGTAGAATATCATGATTGACCATATCAAAGGCAGCACTGAGATCCAGAAGAAGTAGAATAGAAATGAATCCAGAATCGGTTGAGAGGAGGAGGTCATTGACAACTCTGAGGAGGGCAGTTTCTGTGCTGTGATTTGATCTAAAACCGAATTGGTAAGGTTCAAACAAGTCATTTTTAAGCATATAATCCTGTAATTGAGTGGCCACTACCTTCTCCAAAATCTTGGACAAAAACGGAAGGTGCGACATGGGCCTGTAATTACTGAGGACTGTGGGATCAAGATAGGGTTTTTTAATAATTGGGATGACCATGGCAGTCTTTAAAGACAGAGGAGCTTGTCCAGAAGTAAGAGAACTGTTTATAATGTTGGAAATGAGGGCAGAAAGAGCAGGGAGACAGCCTTTAAGAAGTGATGTAGGAGCAGGATCCAGTTGGCAAGACGAGGAGCTTAATTTCATGATTAAATCTTGAACATGTTGTTAGGAAGTAGTCGAGGGGACACCAGATGCAGGATCAAAAAGTGTTTATTGAAAACACAAACACTTCATAAGAAAGGTAGGCAAACAGGCCAGACATAAAACACCGTGCACATGCACTGAACGACTGGGAGAAACTAAGGTACACTGCCCAAGGCAGGGGGAAACAGAAATACACACTCAATGAGTGGCTAACTAGAAAACGAAGACTTGACCTAACTAAACTGACGGAAACACTGGGAGACTTAGACGTGGGCACAGCAAAACACAAGACTCGGGAATCGCACAAAGGAAATACTCAGGAAGGCACAGGAGCTGAGATTTCACAATGTAGCGCAAAGTTCCGTCTGACGATAGCTTCACTCCTGCCCACTGAAATACCCACGGGAGGAGGCGGGGACTCGGAAGGCAATCTCGAATGGAAACAGAAACACATGGGATTAATAAACAAATTCACGCGAACCAGGTTAACAATGATGACTCGAGACAGGACGCTGAGACAATCAATCAAACTAGACAGTTTAGATTAAGGTAATCACGAGAGAAGCAAAGGAAAGCATAGCTTTAAACGCAGTTAATCAGGGAAAGCTTATGAAGGAATTACAAAAGCTAGAAACGCTCGCACACGCTAATGAGTTAATTAAGGTTAATACTACGTGACAAAATATATACAGTCACCCTCAAATAAGTGCTGGTTAGTACGGGTTAGTAATTATCCTATCAGAGAACGCATTCGCTCAGAGTTTAGCGAGACCCAGAATTAAGCACAGGTGGAAGTAATGAATGAAATACCACAGCCGAAACCGAAAGAGGAAACGTGATTGGACAACGAGACGCAGGCATGCTGAAGGCTGTCACACGACATCACAGGAGTTTGGGCAAGAGAGAATCAATCGTCAGATGGCAAAATGAAAGCTGAAAAATAAAGCGAGAGTGAGGCACGAGAGAAAAAGAAAAAGGGGTGACATGAGTATTAGGGGTACAGGTGAACAAAGAGCTAGACATGGAATGAAACTGTAGTTGCTTATAGATTTTTTCAATTTTGCTTTGAAAATACTGAAAAAAATTATTCCACAGAGTAGTGGAGCCAGTCATTGTAGAGGATGGAGGGTGAAGGAGCTTATTGATGGTTTTGAACAAAGTGCTGGGTTTATTACTGCCTTCATTGAAGAGGTTTGATATGTAAGTTGACCTAGCAGCATTGAGAGCATCCTTGTATGCTTTCATATGATCAGTATAGGACTGGAGGTGTACTGTGAGCCCGGTGTTCTTGTATCGACGCTCTAGGCGCCGTCCTGCAGTTTTCATCAGTGGCGTTGCCAAGGGGCTGCTGGACATCTCGTTCCCTCCCATGTGCCCCCCCCATTTAAGAAAATTTAATAAATAGCATCTCACGCCCCCCCGTCAACACCCTGGTTTTCATGGACCTAAGATTAGAAGCGTACCATGGAGAAGTGTGGGTAGACGGAACAAGCATGATTTTCGGGGGGCCATTTTATCAAGTGTCTCGGAAATGATAAAATTATAGTTGTGAATTTGCTCTTCACAAGAAAGTGAAGAGTCGAAAAGAGGTGCAGAGGAGAGGGCATTGAGGAAGGAGAGGTGATTTATTGAATTAATTTTGCGGTAGGTTATGGTAGATTTACTGGAGCACTTATGTAGAGGAATATTGAGACTGAATTTTATAAGCATGTGATCAGATATTCCTAAAATGGATCTAGATGTGCAAGTGATGTTTAAGCCAGTAGAGCAAATAACATCTAGTGTATGCCCATGCGTGTGAGTAGGAAAGTCTACATGTTGTGTTGGCTTTCCTTGGCAAATTATTAAGGAGGGCATCAGACTTTTCATGCTCCAGAGTACCCTCGGCTTTGCATCCCTGAATGGATCTAATGGTGCAGGTTTTTTTTTGTAAGCTCTGGAAATGAGTGATATTTTCTTACTTTTATATACGTTCAAGGGGTCAGAGTTCAGGGGAGGTCAGCGCAAAATGTAGTCAATATCCACTCTTAAAGCCACCTATTATGTACAAGGAGGGGAGAGCAGCAATTCACATCAACAATGTGAACATATGAGCGACAGTAATACACACCAACAATGTGAACATATGAGCGACAGTAATACACACCAACAATGTGAACATATGAGCGACAGTAATACACACCAACAATGTGAACATATGAGCGACAGTAATACACACCAACAATGTGAACATATGAGCGACAGTAATACACACTAACAATGTGAACATATCAGCGACAGGGTCAGGGGCCAGAGCTGACTGTGTTAGTGCAGAGCCCTTTAAGGGCCATGATATACTCGCTGCTTGATCGAACGTACGCCTACGCGTCGGGTCGCGTCTGTGCCGGTGTGTGCATATACTTGTTGCAGCACTACACAGCCAAAACGCACAATACCAGCGGTCTCCACTTGGGGCAGACAACAAAAATATGATCCGGAAATGAAAAGCCGGTATTTCTGGGTAGTGGATGCCGGTCATTGTTGTGGGGACGTCTGTCGGTTCCGGTCTGGTCACAGTGTTTATTCGCACGAGCGCCTCTAGCGGTCATGTCAATTTTGCAACTCGCGCACGCATCGCGGTACCTCGCGTCAAGATGTGCGACCGGCCATGTCCGATGCCTCAAACCGACGCAGGTAACACGTGGCAGCCGTGATGCGCTCGCGTTCGCATTGTTTGCAGCAAGTATATCACGGCCCTAATAGAGACAGTTGTGACGACTCAAGATGTGAAGCCATTTTGTTTCCATTGTGCAAAAGGGCTTGACTAAAGGCCATGTAGTATAAGCACAAGGGGAGGAAATGTTGAGACATGAGCAAAGAAAAAAATGTAAGAACCAATCAAGGAGCAGCAGAGTGGTGATACATTTCACTCCTCTTTGAATGAATTCTGTTTTTTTTTTTAATGTGGAACTAGGATTCCTTCATGTACACATTTTCCCATTTCTTCTTTTGCAATTACTCAGTTTGTTTTAGAGTGATGTTTTATCCATAACTCAATCATTTCACTAACAACTTATAGACAGCTTTCCATTTCCCCATATCATCTGTTTTACACATTTTTATTACAACGTAGTTTTACCAAAGAGGACTTCTTCATTGATTACCAAATTTACAGTTACCTTTGGTTGCCTTCTTTGATCCCTTGTATATACAATTTGATCTACAAATATTGTTTTAAAAAGCTGGAATATAACTGTGAACAGAGCTAAAAAGAAAATATGTATCTAATTATCAATAGGTCAGAATACCCCAATGGAAACAACATGGCTTTGCATGTCACGTGAACAGATTTTTCTGAAACTCTTATGTCACAACCCGCTGTTAGGAGACTCTACGTGGTGTGTGTCTGTGTTTGCAAAATACATGACATTTCATAGGTCTCTCTTTTGAGAACCAGACCGCCATCAAAGCGGCCACATTTCTGACCTGTCAATCATTAAAACAGCTCCGCTTCCAGATGGCGCCTCAAGATATTTCCAGACGGGGCCATCTGGGCTCTCTAATCTGTGTGAAATTCCGATAAGGGCCCTGCTCTCTGTGTTGTGTGGGTACGGCTTATGCCCCGCCGATCCATAACTTGGCGAGAGGGAGCGGACGCCGTGCCAATTTTGTAAATCTCATTTTCAGTCTGTTCATTGAAACTCTCCATTCCCGCTGGACAAAGAGCAGCCTTATCAGCTCTCCTTCTGACGCTCGCCGGCCTCGGCAATATTCCGCTCGTCCCGACGTTTACTGCAAAATTGTTTGTTGTCGACTCTCAAAGAGGGCCGACGTTAATTAAGCCACGCAGGATACGCGACTCTGCCCCGGCCTCCGTTCTCGTCAGTCCGACAGGCCGGAGACTAATGACGCTTAATTGAAAAAGCTAGTTAAGTCGCTCTAACCCAGAGTTAAATAAGGCAATAATACATTTTTAATGGACTCGCCGTCCTGTAATCACTGAATCCTGTGCAGATTATTAAGTGGTCTTGTGGGGGTGGTTTTGATTCATAGCATGGTGGGGATAGAAACTGGCAAAGTAATTGGAGGGATGTAATTAAGCCCTTTCCTTTTATAGCTGTTTAATCATGCTCTTTGTAGACTGGCTTCTAACGTGCGTAGCGCACGTACAGTACGATCTCACTCCGCCTTCATGCGAAGTTGGCAATTCATTAGATGCAAATTGAACAGCTTTAGGTGTGAAATATTCCAGACCTCCAACAACAACTAGAAAAGAAAAAAAAAGGTATTAACCCTTAGTGCACTAAGTGTCGCTATAGTTGCCCAATGATGCAAGATATCAAAATCAGAGCTGTTGAAAACCTACCATGTGGCGACTTGTTTAGAAGAGCTCCCACTGGGGTCGCCACAAGATGGGTTTTCAAGAGCACAAGATAATTAAATTTGTATTTTTTATATATTTATTTCAGCGCTCTAAGGGTTAACTCTTTTTACTCGGCACCATCACGTTCCAGTTCGCTGTCGCTGTGACAGCAGTCCCGCTATAAACCGCTAGCATGTGTATCAGAATGACCTAGATCTCTGACGTTTTTTTTAACATTAAAAAAAAAAAAAAAAAAAAAAGTGTGGATTTTTTGGCATCATGAAGACAGCTTCATTAGGTGCCCTGGGATAGTTTTAATGAGGTAATTCCATGGGCACCAGGCCTAATTTCCGGGCCTGTGCGAAGCTGTCGAGCGTCGTGGTTCCCGAGACCAGCTCTAGCGCTCTGCCCCCAAATTTCAGGCCCGTGTATCGATTTTAAGTCCAGGAAACTCTGGCTCGTTAAGTTTCCCTCTCCGTGCGGAATTGGGCTGTAATTTGTGTCTGTCGCAGTGGAAACTTCTTTCAAACCTGTTGAGATTCATGTTTGAGTAACGGGAGATGCTGTTAGTGAAATCATTCGCTGCGCTGGTGAAACGATAAGGCAGAAGGTTAGGTGTGTGCAGTGATTGACAGGTAAGGATTGGCACCCGCGAATCAGACTGCCTGTGACTGTTTTGTTAGCGCTAGCCCTTGTTTTTGTTTTTTGTTTGGTTTTTTTTTCACCCAGCTCGTTTCTCGCCAGATAACGGCCCACGCACGCCGCTTATATCGATGTCCTGCGTCACGACCGTTCCTCTGGGTCCTGGAACACTGCGCTCAGCTGAGAAAATGCTCACGTAATGAATTCATCTGCTCGCTGTTTATTAATTTATTTATTCACTTATCTACTTATTTCTTTATTTGTTTGCATTTTGCTGTGGAACTTGGCGATAAGCATTGCGCTATTTTCAACAGCGTTCCTCGGGATCTCATGTCGCTGTGGGAAAGACACTTTTCTCTCACTGCCTCCTGCCACTGACGAGTACACACACACACACACACACACAGACATATGCACACACACGCACACGCGCACACACGCACATACACACATGCACACACGTACACACATACATACACGCTTGCACCTGTGCACACTCACACACAAACACACTCACATGTGCAGGCACACACATATACACACTTGCACACAAGCGTGCACACGCCAATACACATTCACGCACACATAAACACGCATACACACATGCACAGGCACACACAAACGCACGCACACACACACAAACGCACACAAGCACACACACACGCGCGCAGCCTTGCCTTTTTGGTGACATGCACACACACTCACATGTTTTCCTTGATTTGCGGATGTGTAACAATACCGTGGTCTCCTGTTGGAAAGGTCTGACACACACATAAAGGCGGAGACTCCATGTTCCCTCTGCCATCATTCCTTTCACAATCAGGGCTTCTGCTGACTAACCTCCAGTTATGACATAACTTCCTGTTAAACAGTACTGTCATCAAGATAAAAACATAAAACACCTCTTGTGGCCAAAAGATAATCCACAGCTTTCCACCTGTGATACCGCAGTTCAATCACATATTAGTTCTACTTGAGTAATTATCAGCAGTAACTGTTTGACATGCTTGAAAAGCATTGCACAGTGTGTAATTTGTAATAATTTGGATCTCATCTGAAGAGTGTGAGCCATTGTGAGCGAGAGCCTCGTTAAATGTAATTAAATAATTAAATGATGAATTTATGTGGTGCGCAGCAGGTGGTTACTTTTCCACGGCTCCGCTATATTCCTGCAGATTTGCTTAGACCCGCGTTTTGTCCCTGCAAAATAATGTTGCCGATCATCGACAGCGACCCCGTGTCCGAGCCACAAGATATCCTGCAAATAAACATCGCCTTTTTCAAGTGCAAGAGCGCTGGCCGACAAAACATGTCAAAGCAGCAGTTTTTAGGACTGCACGGTTTTGAGGGATTACCGCAAATCTCGTTGCTCGTATGACTCTTTCACAAGGAGGAAAAGAAAAATGACAGACTTGTTCTTGTCAGAGACCTTGTCACTCTTCTTGTTAATTAGCTTCATTTTGTCCAGGTTGAGGCAGGTTTGGATTTCCGAGGTATGTGTTATCAGCGGGGCTGTTTCTCTCAAATTCTATGGCTTTTAGTTTTCTAAGTACGTTGTACTGCCACAGTGGTAAGCGAAGCTCTTGTTATTGACTTAAGGACACCAGAATTGATTCTTTGATGACATGTTTGGTTCTTAAATGTACCTAAAGTGTAGACTTTAGCTGCTCGGCCGAACCTTACTTGGAGCCAGGGAAGCCAGATTCATGTGATAAGTGGGGGAGCCAAAAATTGAGTCCGCGTGTATGTGTGTGAATTTGTGTGTTTGTGTATGTGTCTGTGTGCCTTTGTCCTCGTTGCGTGTTTGTGCATGTGTGCTTGCATGTGTGTTCAGGCGTGTGTGTATGTGTGTGTAGCCTTGGACAGTTTTCCCACTTATTAATTCTGGACTTTACAAAGCCATCATCTCTACGTTTGGATAAAGTTATTAGCTGTTTGACTGCGGCAGATCTGCGTGTTTCATAGAGGACTCACTGACTACTTCTGGAAAGAATGAACCAGTCTCTGTACTGTCCTCTTTGATTGGATTAAAAGGTAAATATTCTTTCCAGTTTATGTTTTCCTATTTTAGTTTAACTGATCTCTTAGAGAGGCGGAGGATGATTGGAATGCTACTTTTTTACTGTAAATGTTGTAATATAGGTGCATTCGCTGGGAAACAGTGCTTTGTGACTTAAAAAGAAAATGGGACTGGGGTGTAAAGTTTGTGGGATGACGGCCCCTTGGACCCCCTAGTTCCAGTGGCCTTGCCTGGTGCAGCTGCTGAGCTGTGCAGAGGTGAATGGGGGATGGACATTACCCTCTAAAGGTGCCAGGTGCTCCGGGTCGGGGTCTAAATGCACGGTAGTGGTAATGCAGTCAGAAATCAGCCAGTGCTGCGCCAGTCACATTACATTTTAAATACAACGAGACCTGAATTTAGCGCAGCCTCTATATTTGGGCATTTAAGGGCTCTGTTGGGAATTTCCCGATGACAGGCGGCAAATCCTTTCATGTTTAAAATGTCATAACAGCAGAAGTCATTTTTATGGAAAAAAAAAGACTGTCCAGTTTTGTGTGAAATTCTCACTCACTATGTGGAACTTCGTTATTCATTGATTGGATTGATTAAATTATGGCGTGCAGTGGTCCAGGGATGGCCTAATCAAATTTTGGACCTACCTGGGTCAAGGTCTCCCTCAGGAGGGGCGTGTCATGCATCTAATAGGGCATCAGGTGAATTAGCATGTGCTCAACCTTGATGGGTCATATGCATTTTTACCATGATCAGAAAGTTCAGGTCCTTGAATGAATAATAATGAAATAGGAAATAAATTGAATGAGTTTTCACTTGTGTGTGTGTGTGTGTGTGTGTGTGTGTGTGCGTGTGCGTGACAGATAGTGTTAATGTGTTTGTGTGTGCATATGTTTGTGAGTGTAAATGTGTATACATGCATGTGTACATGTTGGTATGCCTTTGCATTTCTTCTTGTGTGCATATATGGGTGTGTTTGTGTGTAAGCGCGTGCTGGCATGCATGTATGTGTGTGTACATTTGTATTTGTTTCTCTTGTCAGCGTGTGTGTGCGCGATCCTGTGTGTACGTCTAAATTTTCCAGTGTATTCTTCCGTATCCAGCATTGCCCCTTCGGGAAAAGCCTTGTTTGTGTATTTGCTCCAGCAGATTTGTGCATTTCCACAGGGGAATGAAGCGATTGTTGTGCTGTGCTCCACGGATTTGAACCTGCAGCCTCCTTCCTTTAACGAATGCTTATGTGCCGCGCACTGTGTGTGTGTGTGTCTGCATGTGTGTATTCCAGGTTCACGTATACACTTGGCGAAGGCATGTGGCTACCCCTCAGCAAGAGCTTCGTCATCCCGCCCGCCGAACTCGCCATCAACCCCTCAGCCAAGTGCAAGACGGACATGACCGTCATGGAAGACGCCGTGGACGTCAGGTGAGGCGAAATTCTGCAGGGCAGCCTGGTTTCCTGCAGGGCGAGTCTATATTTATCTCTGTAAGGCCGCAGGTTGTACATGCTCTGCGATTAGAATGTTCTAGACTCAACGATGTATTACTTATGTTGCTAGTGGTGAGTGAAAGCAGAGAAGTTCCTGTACAGTGTGGTAAAATTATGTAAAGAAAAAAATAAATAAAATAAATAAATAAATGAAAGATATCAGGTGAAACCATGTGGTGATTGGAATCCACAGTGCACCTCCAGATAGCACAAGAGTGTGTTTTTGTACTTCCAGACAGCGCATGTTAACCCCTAATAATTTTGTTCTTGTTATCATTTATTCACATACTGTTAGACAGAAAATGCCGGAATTCTGCCTAAAAGATTACTGTTTTTCGCCATTGGTAGCATCACAATGTGCCAGAACACAGACTGTGTTGTAAATTCTTTGCTTAATTGGCTGCTTTCTGCATTTGTTATTTTGTTGAAAAATCTGTCGCCAAGGTGCACACCAGAGTGTGCACATTAGCTGAGAAATTTTGTGTAATCATGTGATTTTAGGGGCCTCTGCTAGAGGTCTCTGTACCATATGAATGTATTCTTTATTTTGATTGGCAGGGAGCAGATAAATGAGTTTGCAGCATTTGCTAAAAATACATTATTTGTCTCATTGAGACGCACGCAGAAAGCCGAGGTTTGGTCGAAGCAATTTCATTAGGAAGCGACATCTCGAGATGCAGTTTTTAATACATTTCAAAGGCTCTGTGACACTTAATTTCCAAATATAAGAGTGTTAATGACGAGTGGCGCTGGCGCTGTGTGCTGTTTAATGGGCATGATGAAGGTGTTTGTAATGCCATGGGCCGGTCTGAAGTGAAGTCAGTCGAGTGCATTTCTTCAGTCATGGATCCCCTGGGGAGTGTGAATTGCTGCTAAGCAGTGTATGACAACATTGTGTTTGCGCCCTGCGATGGATTGACACCCTGTCCAGAGTGTTTTACTGCCTGTAATCTGAGTGCTGAGATAGTCTCCTGCATCCTCCATAACTCTGACCCGGTATCAGCAGGTTACGCTGTGGACAGGTGGATAGAGTGAAATGACATTGCAAAAGTGGCCATTTACCCCATTTGCTCATGGAAGCTGTCTTTTAACATTTTGTGAAGCATATTAATCACTTCTTTATCCTCTAAACAGTCTGGAAATGACCAAACTTTTCCAATGCCCTCTGTTAACCTCAGGATTTATGGCCATTATTTGCTCCTGTCACGTTTTCACGGAATATTTTGTCACATGACTGTTTACATCAGCTGATTCAAGTAAGGCTTCACAGTAGTGCTAGAGCCACAGAATTTTTTTTTTTATTTATTTATTTTTTTTACAGGATATGGTCAGTGCATGCAGTTTATTTTTGGCAAAATTTTAAATGACACATGTAGAATCAAGTACTGTATTTATAATTTCTTGCTTGTATTTAGATTTAGTTATTTTCCCTGAAGGAAGCATGATTCACGCATTATTCATTCAAAGTCTGTCAAATATGTGAAAATCTGACGACACTGTCTGATTTTACAGTTTCTGGCTATGATAAATTGTATAATTACACTGATTTAAAAAAAAAAAAAAAAAATAATAACTAAACATGTCTTTGAAACCCACTGATGGGTTTTGGGGTTCTGAGAGTTAAAAAGACGCTGCAGCCATTTTGCTATTCCCTGTATTTGCTCATTAAGTTTGCCTGGTATGGTTTAGGTATTGCATAGACATACTATATATATATATATATATATATATATATATATATATATATATATACTGGCTGAGACTGGGAAGATGTAACTTCTCTTAGCGCTGCTTTTGCTGCTCAGTCCTAATTTACATGTGACAGGGTGAGCAAGTGACTGTCTGACGGCGATGATTAAAGCACTAAGGAAGTGAGCGAGCCGGGATATAATTATGCGCAAAAATCAATGTTAAAGCAGCCCCAGCAAATATTGCTTGCCCATGTAATTAGATAAGGTACTTGGTTAGAAATTCTCAAATGTCTCTCAACACTGGAGGAATTTAGAATGCATTGTTGCCTTATTGCACTTAGGAAGACACACAGTATGATTTATTTTTCAATTGCAAAGGAGGGACAATCCATCTTTGCTTTGTTTTTCTTTAAAATTAAAAAAAAAATATATATATACCATATTCAAAATTAACGTTCAACTGAATATTTTCTTCTTTTGAGTGAGATAGACAACTTTCCCTGTAGTGAGCATCATGTGTTTCAGTGTGTTTCAATGGATATAGAATGTAGGGAGGCAAAAATATGCTCTTTTTAAAACATTGACATGATTTTTTTTTACCTTTATTTACCCGGGGAGATTCCATTAGGAACATGTTCCCTTTTTTTCATGGACACCGTAACAGAAATTCCTGATAGAACATTTGCATGTTTTTATTAACATTTTAGTGTCTCATACTTATGCGTAAATGGGGTTGTAATCTTTTTTCTTTAATATTTGGTCTGAAATCCTTAGCGTGCAACAACTGCAAGCCTCCCTGAAGAGTTTTATTCATTTCAATATTGGCGAGAGAAAATTTCATGCTGTGAAGTTTGGGTGGAGCAATCAGCACATACCAATTTTTTGCATACTCACGGAGTGGCTCGGCTTCACTCAGTTCGACTCGCCACGTCAGCCGAGTGCGGCTGGGATTTGCGCTATCATTACAAGAGGGCTACTCGCTGGATGGTGTGTCTTTAAATGATCACGTCCTTGCCTTGAGTCAGTAACGTTTAAAATCAGCACCCTTGTGAGTGCTATGTACTATTGCATTCGCCAACAGTTGATGATGAAGCTCGTGGTTGTCGCTGCGGCCCGCTCGAGGACTGTAGACTGTATAAAAAGATGGACGCAGCACCCAGGTCTGAAAAGTGAAGCCAATGCGGAACTCTCTTAAAATTGCATTCTATTTAATTGCCAGCAGATGGCGACGTCAGTGGTTGCAGAAAGAAGTTCAATGCTATAGAAGTCTATGAGAAAATGACCCGACTTTCCCAGTTGATTTATTATTTCAATAATGATTTTCCACATAATTTCATGGTATCTATCGCAAGTTATAAGTCTCCCTTCGATATATCATGATGTTCATTTTTGTACATTATGGTCGCAAATAGACTAGAATAAAGGATAAAGCCAGATATGCTTTGGGGGCGTGGCTATCCTCTGGTCCTTGTCAGATACGGTCAGATCCACCCCGTAGATCCACCCCTCGCTCCTCCTCACGCTCTCGTCCAATGGGAATCACATCCCGTTTCAGAATGACAAAATGGTGCTGTTCAAATTGCCAAAATCAAGGCTTCCTACGTGGTATGCTGAAACCAATGGGTGACGTCACGCTTGCTTCGTCCATCTTTTTATAGTCTGTGTTAAGGAGGTGGTCCATCTTGATCGCAGCTCGGCAAACTCGGCACGCTTAGAGTGCTAATAAAAATGCAGATAAGGGCAAATCGGTTTAACACAGAGCAGCTAACGTGCTAATGGAAAAACCCCAATTGTGTCGAACACTCCTACCAGTTAAGAGGACAGAAGAGGCTTGAATAATCAGCAGCTGCATTATCTGCTCTGAAAGTTTTTTTTTCTTCTTTTTTTAAGTCGAAATTAATTAAGACAGTTTGCCTCTGTTTGAGTACGGAAATTTAAGTAGCATATGGTACGCTTAATATGTGAATGTGCTGGCACCCACGCCTCTACTCTTAGTAAAAAAGTTAAAAGGACAGTATTTAATTTTTAAGTTTTGCAGTTGGTAAAATGGTGGATCCTAATTGCTGCAGGTATTGCATAAGCATCAGTCTTAATTACCCAAGCGCCACTGCTGTTTATGTTTAGCAAGCTACTGCAGAAGCTAAAGACTATCACAAATTACCCAACCAAAGACTAATTACTTGAGAAACATATACTTCTTGACCAACTTTTTTGTGCATTTCTCTGCCGAACAAGGAAGGGATCTCTGTCCTGTTACACCTTTTTCCAACCAATGTTTCCAATTAAAGAATAATTACTGAAGAAGATAAACTTTTTGAACTACTTCAGTCGTGAGTGTGTGTGTGTGTGTGTGTGTGTAAAGGATCAGTGTCTTTTTAGACCCCCTTTTTTCAATGATAAAATAATCCTTTACCTTTGTGAGTTTCTTGAAAAACCTTTCCAATGGAGGTTTTGTCTCATTAGAGCCAAACTCTTCCTGAGTTACATAATCACACTGCAGCTGGAATGAGCCTCCATTTTGT
The DNA here is from genome assembly GCA_029692085.1 of Gymnothorax javanicus. Lineage (NCBI taxonomy): Eukaryota > Metazoa > Chordata > Actinopteri > Anguilliformes > Muraenidae > Gymnothorax > Gymnothorax javanicus. The sequence continues at coordinate 122,479,486 of CM056198.1, forward strand.
GTAGAGATTGATGCCTGTGGGAAAGTGTGCGAAGTTGAGACATCAGATGACCTTGTGAAAAAATTGGTGTGAATGAAATAAATATGCCAAAAGTAAATTGATTCAGCTGAAGTAAGTGAGGCGAACGAAAACAAGAACCCTTGAAAAGCAGGTACGCTTCACCAACCATAATTACAGGCGTCGCTTGAAGTGATGCACTTCATGTAAATCATTTTTTCATCTTGTTTTGTAAGTAATTTTCACTTAATCCATTTTATGAAGGCCAATTAATTGCAAATTAAAGTGAATAAACTCTTAGCTTAACCTCACACTCATTTTTAAATCTTTTATTCTGGAGTACCAAGCCCACGTACTTATGAACTGCACTGTTGGTTCAGATATTTGTGTCAACCTTGACTTTTTAATTCAAAAAACATGCTTCCTTTTCTAGGGTGCGTACAGAGTAAGTCTTTAACTTAATTGAGCTCTGCTTCACTGGAATGTTCTAGTAGTTTTTATGCAGTGGAGTCAGGTCTGAAGCAATGTAGGACAGGACAGATGAATGCCTGTAGGTGTTAGAGGGCAGCTTGCACAGTGCCCACGGCGTGACTTTTATTCAAACTCATATTGGCTGCTCTCGAACCCTGAGCACTGAGAGACTTGGCCTGAGCTCATAGTAAAGCTGGCCAATCACAGGCAAGCAAAGTTTACTGTCAGGGCTAGAGCTGGCTTGTCAGAAACACACAAAATGCTCTCACCACTAGGCCTGGCCTATCAGTGCAAACACAGCCTACACTTAAAGCTAGAGCTGGCCAATCAGAGGCAAGATCAGCCTATTGCCTGGGATTGAGCTGGCCAATCAGAAGCAAACACAGCCTATTCTTGCAGCTAGAGCTGGGGCGTGTTCAAGAGCTCTTGCCTTTTGCGAATTCTCGCCTCTTGAACGATTAAACCACGTCTGATTTAGGGTAGACGAGCGAGAACATCTCGAACAGTCTTGCCTTGCTTTTCAAGATGGCATCCAGCATTAACATTAGTGTCCGCATTTTCACATCGCTCGAATTTGACGCAAACCCTAATTGGCAGCTATGTTGGTAAACGTGCAGTTACTCCGGCGTCTTTCCCTCGCGAGACCTAGTACGAGACCGTTTGGTCTTGAAGACGCCTCTGGCCTTTCGGAGGCAAGATTAGCCAACTGCTATGACCCGAGCTAACCAATCAGAAACAAGTGCTGCCTACTCTCAGGAAATGACATAGCCTATCAGATACAGGCTGGGGTGATTAATGCTCATTGGGAAACTTGACTTCCTCCAAAAATAAAAAAGTTAATTATAAACCATAAACCTAGTGTCTGGAGCGCACAACATGCTTGTTTGTCTTTGAACCCAGAAGGGCCTGGTAGCCTATTGTTCTGGTTGTCAATGGTTCTTTTCCCCCCGAACCTATTTTTATCCTCCATAATTCATCCTGACATCGTCTGATTCAGACGGAGCTCACTTCATTTATTGTTGAAGGTGCTCTTTTGATCCATGGCTACTTTCTTCCTTAGAACTGTGGCCCTCGGCTGACTGGCTTCAACATTTTTTGAAGTTCTTAACCCTCCAATCAATAATGTTCAGGGTCTTGAAATTCATCATCCATGTTGCCATGGAGAGAATGCAATGAGATTCTAGTCGGTATTGTACACTGATACGCACTTTTTTTTACCAGCCTGGGAGACTGTTATATATTACTGTGAAGTGGTGCATAAAACAGTCAGTTTGATTTTTATAGGCTGAATAACTTTGTCCTGATTTACTGGAATGCACTGCAAGAATTTATTTACTTTATATGATATAGAGATAAAGACTGGTGACAAATTAATGGAAAAATCAAAATAAACAGTCGTAGTGAGGTGTTGGGCCTCTACAAGTGGCCAGATCAGCTTCAGTACACCTTGGCGTAGAGTCTGCACTCAAGTGTGAAACTTCACTGGAGGGACGGATGGCTTTCATCACAATATTCTCTCACTTGGTGTTTTGATAACGGTGACGGACAGCGCAGTCTAACACGTTGTTCCAAAATCTTCCATATAAGTTCAGTTGCCTTGAGATCTGTGGTGACTGTAAAGGTAGTGACACATGCTTAGGATCATTTTCATACACCTAAAACCATTCAGTGACCCCTTGTGCCCAGTGGGTTTTGGGCCATTGTCATCCTGGAGAGACCACTCCCATCATGGTCTGAATGCTTCATCATAGGATATAAAGGTGATCACACAGAATAACTCAGCACTGATTTACAGTGACAGTTCAGCCTTTAAGAGGACGAGTGGACCCAAACCATGCCAAGAAAATGAAAAAAAGGCATTTGAATTGGTTATATTTATCCACACGTTTATTTAGGTTTTTCCTTTAATTTGTCATCTGTCTCTGCTGCAGGTTCTCTATGATACCCTTCCATTTTATTTAAAAATTTTAGCCAAAACAAGTTCAGTTTTACATCTGCAGAATATTTCGAGGGCTGACTGCAATAAACAGTTATGTCCAGATGTTATATATTGGACATAACTGTTTATTGCAGTCAGCCCTCGATTTGTAGATGACAGGCTTATTTAAGGGGTTCAAGTTCAACAGTATTATGATCCCGTTCCACAGTTGTTTTGCAGGTCAAAAGAAACCCTTCAAGAGAACCCACAAAAACAATGCAAATGGTATTCAAAAAAAGTGTAATCAAACACACAATTCTGTGGATTGCAGTCTAGGGTAAACTGAAGTGCATTACAGTCACATATTACTACAACTTATCGCAAGTGCTTTTTTATTTAACCCTTGAACTGCGTGAACATTTCGGAAGAGCACGTTGAGTCACTGTATCTAATTGATAGAAGTGCTGAACTAACCTCAACCTGATTACTAAATCTCCAAAACTCATTTGAGGTCTGATATGCTGAAAAAATCCAATCAGTTCAGTTCAGTTCAGTTCAGTTCAACATATCTTTCCATCAGCTACAATGACTCAAGATGTGCCCCAGCTAAAGGTTGAGCAGGCAGTTAAAGGGTTAACAACCCAATAGCTGATGGAACAAGTGAGTTCTTGTGTCTGTTTGTTTGAGTTCTTGTTGCCTCAGAAGGGGTACCTGAGGGTAGAGTCTGGAGCTCGGAGTGCAGTGGGTGGGTGACTTCAGGAAAGATAGCATGAGTTTACTGCTGGCCATGTCTCCTGAATAATTCTGACAGACCAGACTGACCGACGGCTGAAACCTTGCTGTGGAGCTTCGCTGTCTTGCTAAGAGCAGTTTTACTTTTTTGCACTTAGATCTCTGAATGAACGAATCCTAGAACTAGGTCAAAATCTAGTTTTTGGTTTGACCATGATTTATGCACGGCACTGTGGGCAATTTGTTACCGGGATAGTCAGTGGTATGGTTTGTAAAAATAATTTTTGGATTTTTAATGTTTGTTAAGTATTCTGTGTTGGTCTTAGGAATAATTGTTGTTAAAGTGTGTCGAAGTAGCACATCACATGACCTGGTATAGCATAGTTTGAGTCAAAATAAGGTTAGTTCAAACAAAATCAGTTTGAAAGAGCAGCAGCCAATGGGGAAAGTACACTCGGCTGACTGACCAATTGCGTAACTTAACTGGTGACTGTGGAGTTGCTGATACAAGCTCCCAGTGAGATTTGGGATTTGGACTTGATCTGGAGAGATGAAGTTGGGAGGAACACGGCAGATTGGCCCTTCAGCAAGGCCCTTAACCCTGAAAACTGCTGTAGGGGCTTCACTTGTTTCTCTCTCGCACTATGCCTACTTGCAACTGCTATATCTCCAAGGATGTTCGTGAGATACATAAACACATTTCAATGGAACGTGTGGTTACTGATAAAATAAAGTAAGTAATGTAATCTAAAAAGCTGCTGGTTTGATTCCAAGATCAGACCATGCAATCGTGGCCTTGATCGAGGTACCTTACCTCCATTGCCTCGGTGAATAAAGAGCTGTGGATTCAGTGCTTTTAAAAAATGCAAAAGGCCACGTCAATCACTGAACAGGAGCCTCGGCTTGTGGCCCACTATGTAGGAAGCGAATCCAGGAAGCTGGTTTGAGAGGGTATCCATGGTAATCCATAGAGGGAGAGGGAGTGTTAATGGATGGAGGTTAATGGACAGTTCAGATTGGGCAATATCGGGTCATGTGATGAGGTCCTGACCCTTGCCTTCGCGGCATTATCTCAGGGCCCGTTGAGGTCCGCTCAGGTCGCGTATTCGTTTTTAAACGGAGCCCAAGGACTCCGCCGAACAGATGCTATCGTGCTATCGATGGCCTCTGGGGAAGAACAGTGACGCGGTCGAGCACCTCACGGTGAAAGCCTGCCCTACTTTTCGCTGCTCCGCGCTGAAGGCTCTCTCGACGATGGCGCTTTTTCATGTTTGCCGCCCCGCGAAAGATATAGCGGCCCCCTGCACATGGGTAAATATGCTTCGCCCCACCCGTATTTCATTAGAGAGTGAAAACCTCAAATCAGATTTCGCTCCTTTAAGCATAAATATCTCCTCATGAGGATTTCGCCCCACAGATAGACGGAATAATCTTAAGATCTCTCTCTGGGCTTTGCAAAGATTTCTCTGCATTAAACCATTTTTATTTCTTTATTTTATTTTTAACTCCAGTTGTGCCCAAGGAGCACATTATGTTTTAAAAAATTAACTAACAAACAAAATTTTCGCCGTTGCTTCCTTCGACGCTCCCCGGCCGCTTAAGCGATGCAGGTATTTTTGGCGGCGGCTGAAGATGAATCCTGAAGCGTCTGAGGGGCTTTTCCGATGAACATCCGGAATATTTCACTGAACAATGAGATTTAAATGGCCCCCGGGCAGAGGGAGTTTGAATTAAGTATCTCTGCTTCAGGAAAGCCCTATTACAAAGATAGCATCTGGGTATTTCGAGTCCCTGTGGCTGCACACGGGAGGCGTTAATTCATAGGCGCTGTTGCAGGGGTATCAGTGGAGATGCCACCCAAAAAAGAGTCTTTAGCGATCGCCTGATAGCTCTACGCCCGCTCAGTGTGATATGATGCTCCATTCTCAAGAGCCAAGATCTCTGGAGCTGGATACACTACAGAGCTCCCTCTTTCTCTCTCTCTCTCTCTCTCTCCCCCTCTACTGCAGATGGCATAGCTCTTCGCTTGCTCTCTCTCCCTCTCTCTCTCTCTCTCTCCCCTCTACAGCAGATGGCATAGCTCTTCTCTTGCTCTCTTTCTCTCTCTCCCTCCCTCCCTCTACAGCAGATGGCATAGCTCTTCTCTTGCTCTCTCTCGCTCTCTATCTCCCTCTTTCTATGCATTGTGTCAAACAGTGTTGTCACACAGATATGAAATACTTTAAAATCTGCCTCTCTGTCTGTATTTTTCTCCCCCTCTCACCTCTCTTTCTGTCTTTCTCTCTCTCTCTCTCTCTCTCTCTCTCTCTCTCTCTCTCTCTCCCTGTCTCCCCCCCCCCCTCTCTCTAGCTCTTTCAGTTGTGGTGAACAGCATTGTCTTAGTATGGTGAAAGACCTTAGATTTGCCTCTTTCTGTCTGCATCTCTCCCCCACTCTCCCCCCCTCTCTCTTTCTCCCTCTCTCCTCATTTCTCCCTGTCTCATTCTCCGCATTCGGTATCTCTCTCTTTCAGTTTTCTCTTATAGTTGTGAAATGCCTCATGTCTGCCTCTTGATTTTTGACAGTGAGGCAACCTTCCGTTTTGAGCTCTTCCTCGACGGCGTGATTGATGGGGCGATAGATGCTCTTTTTTTGAATTACCCTCAGGGCGAGTGTGTAATTTTCGACCTTTCTTCCTGGGGGTGCCTCTTTAGGCCGTTACAGTCTCTCTTTGATAATAATTTGTCTGTTTTTTTCTCTCTCTTTTTAACTTCTCAGCAGGATGTAAGAGGAGTGCAGTGGGCTGTGATGTTCTTCTCGCCTTAATTTCCCATTTGTATGAAAAGAGACGGTGAAACAGGCTCGTTCTGCTGTGTTCACACTGTATTAGCCCTGTTTTATTTGATTTTTATTCCGACCCACCCGCGTTTCAGTCTCTGTGCGTACCCGAGCTTGTGCGGCTCCTCCTCGCCTCTGCATTGCAATCATATCCTTTTTATTCGCAGCCTCTATCACCGCCGGTCGTTGGCATAAAATGCTCGGTGCTGTGGTTTATGGCCGTAAACGTCCCTGGGTCGCAATTCAAGCCTTTTTTAAATGATAATACTCGGAGGCCGCGACAACAGTCTTATTTAGGGAACACAAAATCCTGCTGGGCTCCCTGGGCCTGTATTGCAGGGCCTCCAGGAAGTCACTGCTACCTTCTGTGGAGTCCAGTCTCATCCTCACGCATCATTCAGTGACACTATCTGACCAAGCGTGGATAAACGACGAAAAAGGAGGCTTTAGGTGACCTTATTTGACGTCAGTGTTAAAACGAACCGTACACCCCTGACTCCAAACCCTTAACCTGAAACCTAACCCTAAATGTCAAATAATGACGGTAAAAGGCTCTATTTTTGTTGTATATTGACGCTTGGTCAGGTAGCTTCACTATATGACGAGTCAGAATGAGAATTTGTCTGTCAATGAGGGTAAGAGGGTATTGCTTGCCAGAACTGAAGGTCGTGTCGTGGTTCTAACTCCATCTAGTCACCACTGGCCCATCCAGTTGTGCCTTAATTTTTCCTCCCAGTATTCTGGTCTCCCCACACAGTCCAAAGACATGCGTGTTGAGCTAATCAGAGAGTCCAAATTTCCCATAGGTTTGAGTACTTGGGTAAATGGCGCATGACCCCTGCATCGGATTGGCCGACTGTACAGGGTGCTTTCCTGCCTCCTGCCCAGTGCGTGCTGGATTAAACTCATGCCCCTCCCCCCAGGTTAGATATTAGATAATGGATGAATTACAGGTTTATTGAGATGATAGCGTATCCCAGCATTCACTGCATGAGACGAGTCGTCAATATATTGCAAGGTATCATTTACCTGCATTGTCATACTTTACGGGCAATTTAGACTCCAGGTAGCCAAGCAGCGCTATTGAAATGTTTTTTTTTTTTTTCCTCCCCGGCGTAAATCTCATTGGATGACCATCTCTACATCTATTATTGGAGTACCCATTAGGAAGCAAATTCATATCTGTTTTAGAAGCCCCCGGCCCTTAGCAGTCGCACACATGCAATTCAATCCTGAAAACACATTAGAACACAGGCCTCTCCTTTATTTCGACACTGTTTAATCAGTTAATTGCCTGCTCTTGTGATTGCGTTTCATGTCCTATTACTGATTGAAATTGAATTTACAGTTGTAATTCCTATTCTTTTAATTGACTGAATTCTCTCCGGTCTCATTTACTTGTGCGCATATAAAGCAATTCTTGTATGAACGTTGGCACATGAACGTACGGTACTGTGTGTATGATAATGAGTTATTTGGAGAATTACTTCTTTTTTTTTTCAAAAACAGTTTTGTTAATAAACATCGCCCTTCTTGCGTTATCACTATTTTACCGGATTGTGTGTCATTTTGTTAGTTATGTGTTAAAATTGTTAATAGGGAAACACGCTAGGTGAGTTGGAAGTAACGAAAAATGTGTTTAGCACAATTAACAAAGCTCACGGATGTGTTGAGAAATGACATAGTTTTTTCTTTTTAGTTTTTGGCGCATCAATTCAAGAAGTGTGTCTGCGACATTTTAAAATAAATTACAGGGTAATCCTGGGTGTGCGTAAAACACACAAGTACTTTTGTGTGTAAATGCATTTTCTGGGAAATTGCTGCCATTTACACAGAATGCTCAGTGGCAATTTGCAGTTATGCAAAATTTCTAGCGGGAACGCATACGATAGTGAATATATTCATGACCCAAAACCATTAAAATTGAAAAGACCAAATATTGTTTTTTTCTATGGAAAAGAAACATATTCAGTTATGCATATATTCTTGGCCATGCATTGCTAAACAGTTTAAATGAAAGATAAATTCAAATCGCATGAGAGCAGATTGCTTTTGTTTTCATTCTGGTGGCTTTACCTAATCTTGTGATCAAAAAGAACTTCATTTCTGTATGAATATATGCAGGACAGCGTGGATTTATATCACAATCACTGTCACCTGCCATCAGTAGTGCAGCAGTGTACACGAGCTCTGAAGTGCTGTCGCTCTGGCTGGATATGAAATAATACTACGTTTCCCAGCAGTCTTCTTGAGTAACAGACATTATTTGGTCGTAGACTCATATTTCATTCTCAATACCTTGAGTGCTTTAGTGTGAACAGGCTCAAGGTTGATACTGCTGATTAGATAAGGGTGTACATTAAATGGATTTTTATTTGATGTGAACTACTCTGGATTATCGGGATTGCCGTATACATTTATGCACAAGCACCAGGAGCATTATTGGTCGTGTCTGCCGCAAAATGAGGAGTCTTTTTTTGTACAAGATACAAAACTCTAAAGAGATAAAAACACATAAGATACAGGGACACATTAGGACACAAATTGAATTGAGCTATTATTTGAACAGAAAACAGGATGCCAAATACCACAATCGAGTTTCTTATTGATACAAAAGGCAGCATTTGACGAGAGCAGCAAGAAACAAAACACATTCAAATGCGAAATGCTACCCTTGGCCGTCCCAGTGAGCCAAGCATATCACATTCAGTAAGGCACAGATAGAGAGAGTTGAGTCAGGTTAGCGTGCATATTTATCAACTTCCTCCTTTTCCTCTGCCTTATTTCTGGCCCCCAAGGTATTACCACAGCCTCTGAAATTAATCTAATTCACGGTTTGGGTTAGTCTGTTTGTTAGCGAGGGAATGGAGTTGTTTCTTTTTTTTTTTTTTATAATTTATGTGTTTATGGCCAAAATGTATGCAAGAATCCAGAGGAATTTTGTCATGCAGGTGCAGTGGCCTTGTTCTATTCATTAGCGCGGTGTAATTGACTATATTAACGAGCACATTGCTAGCCTGGCTAATACACTCTCTGTTTTGTTTCGCACGTTTCTCGTTTCGCCCTTTAGGCCTGATGAAAATGTAATAATGTAATTGCGAATTTGAATCGCCATAGAAAGTCATCACACGCCTGGAAGATTGCCCTTTTTGTGCGAATTAATCTTTGAACTGCATAATGTGCATCGCCAGTCTGTCCTTTAGACAGTGAAACGCCATAGTTCCTATGAAACCGAGGTGTGATGGACGTCTGATTTCGCAACCTTGCGTTCGCTAGGTCCTCGCTGGCCCATGAAATATAAGAATAATAATAACAATAATATAAGAAGAAGAAGAAATGAAATATAAAACAAAATAAGAAAGCAGAAACAAACAGACTCTCAATCTTGGGTTGCAAGAGCAGCAGATATTTGGCGACAAGCCTCTTCCAGAGATAAGGCCAAGAAGTGATAGAATTTAAAGTTTGAGTGCATTTTTGCAAAAAAGCAATAGGATGAAAAGCCAAGCGAAACAGTAACAAAATGCAAATAAAGAGAAGATTTTGCGGTTGTTTGTGGGTGAAAGCTGCCACTACTCGTACAGTAATGTGTCTTCTGTCTCTCTGGCAAGATCTCTACTTGAAGTTCGAAGCGTGTGTCGTGAATACATAATGTACTGTAGAGTATCTGAAGAACAAACTTCTTGAGTTTTGCACGGAAAATATAACCTAATATATACTGTACAGACAAAGGTAATTTCAAAGCGAACATGACCAGGGAAGCACGTTTTATTCTTATTCACGTCGTTTGTTCAGTGGTGATCCCTGAGTTTAAAATTATAACTATGGGAACTGGCTATTGTGGGTTTTGCTATTGAAAAATCCAGCATAGCTTTACAGACATTCCGGTCTTTGCACTTTTATGGTGAAACATTTTAAATTTGAGACAAAAAAAAAATCGAATGCCGTTTGCGAGCTAGACATGCGATGCAATACAAAAAAAAAAACGATGGACTTAATTGGAAAGCACCAGTTAAGGTCTAATGAACCAATGAGTTTCCTCTGTATTTAGACCAGTAGGGCTCTGTTGAGTGTTTGAACCCTTCCTGGATGTCCTTGGTTGTAAGTTCACAATAGCCGGTTGGCTTATATCGCCCCTAATAGCATTAGGACTCTTCACAATGGCTCCTACAGTGTGCTGGGATTTTTACACTGGCGTCGTGTGTGTGTGTGTGTGTGTGTGTGTGTGTGGGGTGCATGCGTGTGTGCGTGCATGGGTGTGTTTGTGTGTCCATGTGCGTGCGTGCATTGTGTGGGGGTGTGTGTGTGTGTGTGTGTGTGTGTGTGTGTGTGTGTGTGTGTGTGTGTGTGTGTGTGTGTGTGTGTGTGTGTGTGTGTGTGTGTGCATTTTTTGGATGCAGAACTTCAGTATAGTCTCAAACTGTATTTTTCCACGCGTGTGAGTACACACGTTTAGCTATAAGCATGCGCTGGAAGGATAAGATTCCTGTGAATTCTCACACTTTGGCCTCCTCAGTGTCGCCAACAGAGGCAGGGATTCATTTCCGGGCAGAACGCTTGTCTGTCTTTGAAACAGACCCTTCATTACGGGGACCCGAGTCTCATTATAGCTGCCACTCTCTCCAGTTGAAGCCATTTTTGCATTCACACCCTCTGCTTCCCAACAAACCGCTTCAAAGTATTCGCTGTGATTAAGATCTTGGTTGCAGGTAATGTCACCTGGCTGCCTATTCATTCTCTGGCAGTTAGGAGTTTCATTTTGCAAAAATGCCTTCATTTTAAGATGTTTCGTACGATAAGCAATTAAAGTACTTTTGGGGATCGTCAGTTAGTTTTTACGTCCCTTTTATCCTTAATGGCACCTTTTATATCATCTTCCACAATAGCGTCTTCCAAACATATTCTGAGCTCAGCGAATTTTCTTTGAAGTTTAGTTTGTTTTCCTCTTCAGTATATTTGATATGTTTTCTCGTGAATATTTGTGTTTATGAGTGAACATCAAGGAGAGAGAACCGAAGATAACAACAGTTCAGCCGTCTGTGCACTGCCTTCTAAGAGAGAAAAGTTTGTCTTACCTCTTCTCTTTTGTCACCTTTATATACTATCATTTCTTTTTTACTCTGCGCAAGAAATGTGTGGGTGTTGGGGCACTTGGTCAAGTGTGAAGTCTCTCGATAATGAATAGGTAATTATACATATTATGCATGTTTACATCTTTAAAAAAGTGTTCCATTTATATGCTACTGTGAAAAATGTTTTTTTTTCTCATCTTAATGCTTGCATGGTTAACACTTTTTATACCCTGATTTTTTCTTCTTTTTTTTTTTTTGCTCACCTGGTCAAATATTTGGGGTTTGAAATTTTTGGAGGTTCAAATCAATACGAAAAAAAAGGTTCTTGTAAATAAATAAATACATAAATAAATAAATCATTATTTTTTTCAACTCCTTGCCTATAGATATTGATAAAATTTTCGGTCGATGTTTATCTCTGATATGTATATGACATTTGATTATGAGAAGTGCGATCTGCTTTCATGAAAAAGTCACAATTACTGTGTGTGTACATGCATTTGTGTGTGTGTGTGTGTGTGTGTGTGTGTGCGCGTGTGTTTGCATGTGTCTGTGCATGTGTACTTGTGTGTTTGCCTGTGTTTCTATTTGTATGTGTGAGTGTGTTAATATGCGTGTGTGTGTGTGTCTACATGTGTTTGTTTGTATGTGTGAATGTATGAATATGTGCGTGTGTGCTTGTGTGTCTGCCTGTGTTTCTGTTTGTATGCGTGAGTGTGTGTGTGTGTGTGTGTGTGTGTGTGTGTACACCTGTAAGAATACCTTGGATTACAAGGCAGATTCAAGCATTGCATTATGTTAGGGGACCTGGGCAGTTAATTCAAAGAGTTTGAACACAATTCCAGACTCAGCCAAGGCTGTTTTGCTGGGTCTTGCATCAGTAAAGTAACCTGCTGTACAAATAGATTACATGTAAAAATAAAACCTGTATCAGTTGCACTGCATAAGTTATTTCAAAGTTTCATAAGTTCAGCCCTTTCCGTAAATTCAGATCCCTGAAGTGCTCTATGTCTATCTTCATAAGACCGTCTGATGCACTTTTGCGGAGAAGCCACGGATAGATGGATGAGATAAAAAAATGAATTGGGATTTTATATTCTAAGGAGAATAAAACTTATCAACAGGTGGAATCTATAGCAGCGCATGAATTCGGTATTACAGCAAACCCTGGAGCCCCACAAGTTAAAACGCCGGTGAGATAACCCTCGACTGGCCTTTATGTACGTATGAAAGGCATTTTGACGTGTGGACGTAAGGGGTTCACGAGTTTCAATGAAACGCCCTCAGGCCTTGGCGAATTTGTATCAGTTTTTCTGTTGCCTCCGTTAGCAGCCGCAGAACATATGGTTGTGGGTTCACAAAAAGCTCTGAAGATACCCTCAGGACCCGAAGTGGTTTAAAAATGGAGTTGCGTGATTTCGGAAGAGGAGACAAACTCGAAGCATTCCGTAATTGTCCTGGGCCGTCGGATTAGCTCTGTGCAAATGTGCCCAGATGCCAGTCTGATCTATTATAAAAATGGAAATTGGTTAGCAAGATAAGAATCGTTTTTTTTTTTTTTCCAGGAAATTTAATGAAATATCAAAATAGTTTGTTTCAGGCAATCTTTCAATGAATTCAGAGTGGCAGGGAAAGGGACATTCGGGAAGCTAAGGACTCTGTTACTGTGGGCCAGATTCACTCAGTGAATTATCATAAAACCACTTATGTCAGTATAAGTATTCCGCATGAATAGTGCCGTGATTTTTTTTTTTTTGATTTAACGTTTGGCAAAAACGCAATCCAATTAAGAGAGCCGTCCGCTTTGTCCCGTCATCATGACCAGTTTCCGTGTGACAACTTCTAACTGTGTGGGATCTGCAGGCCTGTTAGTGTGGTATCCGCAGTGGGGTTTTCAAAACAAATGTCTCAGGGCAAGGCTTTTGTGGGAACAAAGAATAGGGGAACACAGAGATACGTGGAATGAAAGAAAAATGGAACAATTTTCTATATTTTTCTACAAACAACGTTCCTTTGCCCCGCTTCTGTGAGGCTGTGATGCTTTGAACCAGGGTTTTCAAACAGGCAGACCCTGGATGGAGAGTTTCTCTGTGACGGATTGATGCTTTAGTAGAGATGGGAGGCCGGCCTCTGTCACCTTCACAGTGTGTCAAACACATTTGCAGACTGTGTCCCTCGCCCACAGTCCCCGTTTTCCAATGTGCCCGTGCTAAATTTATCAAAACAATAAACATAAAGGTTTGAAAGGGCATTTAATATTGTGTTCACCGGGTCTTTTGAGTGTAGTAAAGGTGGCCTGTTTTGCCCAATCAGAATTGACTCCTCCTCCTTCGTCTTCCTTTTCTTCTTCTTCTTCTTCTTCTACTATTATCTTGCTCTTCTTCTTCTCCACTTCTTCTTCTTCTTCTTGCCTTTACAGGGAGGAGCTGATGATATCCTCATCATTCGACAGCCTGGAGGTCCTCCTCGACTCCTTCGGGCCGGTTCGTGACTGCTCCAAAGACAATGGCGGGTGCAGCCGAAACTTCCGCTGCATCGCTGACCGCAAGCTGGACTCCAGCGGCTGTGTGGTGAGTCTGTCGTGCTGGCTGCCTGTGGCAGGCAGGATTCATGTGGCTCTCTGATTCCTGGGTGTCTGTTGACCTTTCAGTGTCCCAGCAGCTGTAACTGGAAGAGTTTCCTGCGCAGTTAAAGAGACGCTCCTGCACCACAAAGCACTGAGCAAAAATCTGACTGAAGTTTAAAAGTTTTAATCTCAGTTTAAAGTTTCACAGATACAGATTATTGTTTATTCTTGAAAGGAGACTGTCCATAAAAAAAGTCTTAATTACCTCCGCCAACAACGAAGTTTGTTTGGTGCCGTTTGTTTGTCTGTTTGTCTGTTTGCTTGTGAACAAGATAACTCAAAAAGTAATGAATGGATATCTCTGAAATTTTGTGAGTGGGTCGCTATTACATCAGGGATGGATCCTATTGATTTTGACCACGATCAGTGAAACAATATGGCTGCCACGGCAGCCATCTTGAAATCCTATCACACGCGGTAACTGAACTTTGCTCCCACTCAGCAAGATTTGGACTGTGCTGCCTTGGCGGAGGTGTTCACTCTAGGAGTGCCTTTAGTCTATGTCTGTGAACCCGGCCCCATGATTTTACTGAAGATTGAGCTGATGCTGTGGTCGAAGGACCGTAATCAGAGCAGAAAGACAAAGCATTTAGTGGGAATTCGCATATAGGGGTAGGGTTCACATAATTAAACTAGAGGCACTCGTAGAGTGCAAACCTCCGCCAAGGAAGCACAATCCAAATGTGCATGAGTGGGAGCAAAGTTGGGTTATTGCGTGTGATAGGATTTCAAGATGGCTGCTGTGGCGGCCATATTGTTTCACTGATTGTGGTCAAAATCAATAGGGTCCCTCCTTGATGTAATAGCATATCCACCCACAAAATTTCAGACAAATCCGTGCATTACTTTTTGAGTTATCGTGTGTGATAGGATTTCAACATGGCTGCCGTGGCGGCCATATTGTTTCAGTGATCGCGGTGAAAATCAATCGGGTCCATTCTTGATGTAATAGCAATCCACCCACAAAATTTCAGACAAGTCCTGCATTACTTTTTGAGTTATGTTGTTCACAAACAGACAAGCAGACAAACAAACAAACAGGGGCGAAAACATAACCTTCGCCCCAACTTCGTTGGCGGAGGTAATAATATCATTATTAATGATCAGAAGTCATTTCCCAGTTATAGAAAAGCCACGAAAATTTCATGTGATAAGAGTAAAGTATGAAGTAAACGCATTATGAGCTAGCACGTAGCACACAGATGACACCTGCAGTTAACTGACAACAGTCCTTCACTCTTTGGCTTTCTAAATCGTTAAACGCACTGTGTGGCACCAGAACATCTGTCTGGTTTCACGTCCCTGAAATTACCCACTAACACTAAAAGCCATCAAGAGAAATAAGCTACTTATTTCCATAAACTCCCTGTGCCAGAGCACAAATTTCACACGCTGAACTGAATTGCTGGCCTGTCGGCCGCAAAAACTGAAAAATTAGTGGAGGTGATACTGGAAACAAACACGAAAAAACAGTCAGAGCAAAAAATAACTGCCTAGCTCTCTGACAGGATCAGACAACCCTTGGTCGATTGGTCGCTAATGACCACAGCAATACTGCTCTGAAAATAACCATGGGATTGCAGCTCCTAAACCAAGCTCCAGAAAAAGCAGTTGGTTTTGAGCTTCCTCTGAGCTGGCCTTTATGCGGGAGTTTCTGCTGTACCATTTATGTATAACAAGGTTGTGTTTGGTGAATTCTCAGCACACACTTTGCTGAAAGTGCACCAAATGAACTAGACATGACTAGGCCAGAACTAGACGTGGAGATGAAGAAATTGGGAGTTTATCAGTGTTATTTTGAACACTTTTTTTGAGAGCGGAGGCCTTGCTTGCGGTGTCTGTGGAATTCTCGTCGGACGATGGTACCTGCTCCCAGTGAGAAAGTGAGGGTGTGAGCACGAATGCTCATTGAAGATTTAGCGCCGAGAGCCTTTGGGATTTATCGCCGTGCATAAACATGTGCTCGGCTACCGGGAGCACACCCGCCGGAATCACAGCTGAGGATTCCTGAAGAGACATTACTATTCATCTGATATCCGCCAATAAGTAAGTCAGTCGAGCCGCGCGCTTTCGAAATTCCCATAATGCATCAGGGGAACATTACCAAGCTGTCTAAATGCACACGCACTACATTGCTCAGGACAAAAACAATCTCTTCCACGGCGCTCGAGAATTTATTTTGTCCCCTACCTCAAGTCACGTCTGCCTTTCGGACAGCTGTGGCAGTCTGAAGGGCTCGCCCAGAACTGCATTATCATTTCCGTTTCAGCTTATCTGCATTTTTTGTTCCGCTCTCACGAATTCACGACGAGTGTACTGGGAAAGTTTCTACCTCAAAGGGCTTTATTTTGTTTCTGTATTTAGGAGTTTGATGTAAAAATAACCAGGCATCGCGTTAACAGATTTCAGATCCTCGGATAACCGGAGAGAAGTGTGAAGGAAGTGTTCGAGAAACAAGTCAATCGCATGTCCTTCATTTTCTGTTTTTTCCTTGTCGTGTTTATTCCTTTTTTCCGGTGAGATAAGCAGTGACATTGGGCGGATGGAATTAGGCCTCTGCGATTTAGAGTCCACCGGTATTGATTTACCTTGTAGATAACGGGTCGGTAAAGATTCATGGTTTATCTTACAGCAGGTGAACTTGGAAAGTCCCTGTCTTGTTCTCGTCAATTTTCTGGACAGTAAACATAATTCATTCTGTTCCAACGGACTTGATTTTAAGAAAAGACCGGGAGAGAGTCTGAGACGGCTCGCTCATGCATTCAGCACTCACTGGATTGTATTACAATGCAGTGGAGCCCGGACCTTGATGAAAAATAAATCAATTGCCTGTTAATGGTGCCATTGCTGGATGTTGGATTTAGTTACAATGGACACCTGCGACTGAATGAAGCATCTGTACCCAGGCGAGTGGGGGGCAGGGGGCACCACAAATTAGAAAAGGGAAAAAAAAAGAAAGCGTTCAGTTTCCGCGCTAATGGAATTAGCTAAGCCAGTTGTTCGAAGGCGGGTCTTAATTTGCGGTTGACAGAGGAAACCTCTGCCAAGAAAATCACAACGCCTGTTTCTCCCCACGCTGCCAGCACGGGAACATGTCGCTGGAGGAAATGATATTTTCCTGCTAAGCTATTAAATTTAATAAACAATTTGCCGCTCGGCTTGGGAAGTGTGGCTCTCCCAGTATAACGACTCCGGGCAGGACTGTTCCCAGGGGGATTGGGCTGGTTTGGGAGGGACAGGGGTGAACAGTGCTGTCAGTGTGTGTGTGTGTGTGTGTGTGTGTGTGTGTGTTCAGTCCTCCTGCTGCTCCCTTCATTGTGTTTCAGACCACAAGGATTCGATTGCTGCTATCACTATTATTGCTACTGATGATACTGCTGCTAGCACTATGACTGCTAATACTGCTAATACTGCTTCTACAATTACTGCTAATACTGCTAATACTGCTTCTACAATTACTGCTAATACTGCTAATACTGCTTCTACAATTACTGCTAATACTGCTAATACTGCTTCTACAATTACTGCTAATACTGCTACTACTCTGCTGTTGCTGCTGCTACTGTTATGACTATAAGTACTACTGCTACTAACATTGCTTCTACTATTATTACTAAAACGTCCAACTACTGCTGCTACTGTTGTTACTGTTATTACAACAAGTAATACTGCTACTGCTAATATTACTTCTACTATTATTACTGTTACTGTTACTACTGATGCTGCTGCTTCAACTACTATAACTAGTACTACTAATACAGCTGCTAGTGCTGTTACTAATAGTGCTACTACTACAACATGCTATTATTATTATTACTACCACTACTACTGTTACTACAAATACAACTAATACTGCTTATTCCTACCATTACTATTATTACTATTATTACTACTACTGCTATTACTAATACTGATTCTACTACAGTTACTGCTAGTGCTGCTGCTACTACTACTAGTACAACCTTTTCTACTACTAATCCTGCTTTCGCTACTAGTATTACTAATACTGCTACTATTACTGCTGCCAAAACTAGTACCACTGCCTCTACTAATACTACTACTGCTACTAATACTGTTCTCACTGCGACTACAACTAACACTAGCACTAATACTGCCGTTATTAATCCTCCGTTTCTCGTGCTGTTTACTGTGGATGGCCGCCCCTGATCGTACTCGGCCCTTTTGTGTTATAGCTGAGTTACAGCCGGTCTTCCACAGGCCCGACTGTTTTTGCAGCCAGCTTTACTCCCCAGCCTGGGTATCCATCCACGCGAGATGCACTTTATTTAAGAGGAAACTAATTCATAATGAACATGTGAATGTTCTGTGATGTCCTATAAAACAATTTCATGTTCTGTGATATCATAATTAACGCGGCCATGTGACATGGTGTCTTAGTGAACAGAGCCCGTTCCTGCCCTGTCACGTTGGCCACATATTTGGCTTCACTCGCTGAGGCCTTAGCGTGGTCTGTATTGCATCTAGCGGGAATATAAATGTATTATAAATTGAGGAGAAAGGAGGCCATATTGAGATACAGCTGAACTGGGACTAGTGAAAACAAGCTGCTGCACTTTAGCAGTCCAGATGGACGTCACCAGTTAATTTATTTTATAGTCCCCACAATGTGAGTCATATTTATGGCATCATGACTTGCTGAAGGCTTTTCCAGGCCCTCTGTTCAAGACTTAGCGCACATAGCTGGGCCAAATGGTCAGTGCTTTGCCAGCCATATTCTTTATTTATCTGAATCCTATTTGGCATTACATGCAGCATTTAGAGTTTGAAAAATTATTGTGGTCATTTTGAAATAAAGAACTGCAGTCTGTCGGCAGACCAATGTTCTTTTGTCAGGTTAATTACCTCCCCCAAGAAGGTTTTGTTTCCACCTGTGTTTGTCTGTTTGTCTGTCTGTTAACAGGAAAACTCAAAAGAACGGATTGGCACGAAATTTGGCAGGATGGTAGGATGGTAGGTGGTAGTCCAAGGATGAGTTTATTCAATTTTGGAAGTGATCCGGAAGAACCAATAATGCTGACAAATGGTGTGGCAGAGGTATGTGCTCTACCGAGTGCCCCTCTAGTTTGGTTAATTGGCCTTTTAATTGTTCCTCGCATCTAATGGACTACACAGTCCCTTGAATTCTACAACCACAGTCGTTAATGCTTGCCATTCTAATGAGAATTCACTTGTCATTTGACCTACCTGGTTAGATAAATGCACAGGGGTTACTGCAGGGGCGGACCTGCTCGGAATTAGTGCTGTTAATTACTACCAGTCATGCCATCCACACAATTAACAAACGATACGAGCTCACAATTTACCATGTTGTTGCTACACAGATGCTTTTTAGCCAAAGCAGCGTGTAGAAATGGATCTAACGTGATTCGCAAACGTCACCGGACCGAGAGAACATGGGATCATTGTCAGATGAGCGATGCAACAAAATAAATAAATAAATAAATAAATAATTTAAAAAAAAACCTTAAAATTTAGTTAAAGGAAGAGATGGATCACTTTTGCATCGAATTTCTTGATTTTTGGCTCATTCTATTTTTTTCTACCGCCTGAAGGCAGGAAGGGCGCGAATTCAAATCCTGCCTGGGGCCTTTCTGTGTGGGGTTTGCATGTTCATCATGCGTTTACGTGGGTTTTCTTCGGGTACTCCGGTTTCCTCCCACAGTCCAAAGACATGCATGTCAGGCTAATTGACGTCTCTAAATTGCCCATAGGTATGAGTGAGTGAGTGAATGGTGTGTGAATGGTGTCTGCGACCTGCAATGGATTGCTGAGCAGTCCAGGGTGGGTCCCTGACTTTCGCCCGGAGTCAGCTGGTATAGGCTTCAGCTCCCTCGCGACCCTAGTGAGGAATAAGCAGTTTAGATAATAGATGGATGAATGTTATATAACTAAGACTGTCGGACTTGAAGCTAATGTGCTAACATTCGTATCCTTGTCTTTTGAAGAATGTAAGACTTTTTTCAGTCATTTTACTGCCCAAGTGACTAATTGACAACTCTGTATCTGTTTATGGGTTTAATGTAATGAACAGGCCATTTGTGCCCACAGCTACCGCATGGTCGCTTTATAGCTTATACTGCAAAAAGCTATCTGCAAAATGAAGGAAAATTTCCATTGCTATTATCATTATTATTATCATTTTTTATTTATTATTTTAAAGGCTTGCTTTTCTGTGTGTACCTGGAGGAGTGTTTATACTCAAGGTCAGTTCCCTCCTACACTCATGGAAGTAAAAAGAATTCCCAGTGCAATTCAAATGTGATATTACGCGTACATGCTTTAATAAGCTTCTAAATGAGTTTTTCTCTCCGGAGACTTCTGTGGATGTACACAAACCATACGTTTACAGCAAGCCCTCCCCCTCGGCTTATAGATTATATAAAACATTATCGTTACCCATTGTCACGTTAGCAGATTTATTGAGGCACTAACTGTGTGTGTGTGTCTGTGTGTGCGTGCGCGCGTGTTTGTGTTTCTGTGTGTGGGTATCTGCATTTGTTTGTGTCTGTGTGTGTGCGTGTGCGTGTGTTTGTGTGTGTGGGTGTCTGCATTTGTGCATGTTTGTGTGAGAGTGTGTGTGTGTGTGCGTGCGCACGCGCATGTGTTTGTTTGTGTATGTGTGTGTTTGTGCACACGCATAAATGTGCGTGCGTGAGTATGGTGAGTATAAACGTATGTGATAGTGTGTATTTGTGTGCGCGCATTTGTGTGCGTTTGTGTGTGTGTGTGTGTGTGTGCGTGCGTGCGTATGCTGGTATGTTTCGTGTTTGTGAGCGTTGTTTATTATGTCCAATGCCCCCAGAAAGCAAAATGTAATATGAGCTTCTCTGTAGATCGAGAGCGATAGCAGCGATCACTTTTATCTTTGCTTATTTGCATCTTTTTCACTGTTTTGCATTGTGACAGAGTTCCATGAAACTTTGAGGCTGTCTGTTTGCTCATGTACAATAACACAACAGCACCAGCGTAGCTGACCTTATCATATATGAACATGGAAGGGAATATAAAGTTACCCCTTCTCTGGTTAAGTTTTTGATTTTCATCGGCGTTGTTATTCCTTGTTAAAAATAAGCTCCTAATTAATCGCGAGTCGCAGTGAGCCGAACACAGTTCGCCTCGCCGAAGTAAAATACGTATTGTGCGTGACAGCTTGCCGGTTAGCCGTCCGTTTGCGCTTTCATAGATAGCGGGGGCTGCCACCCATCTGGCGCTGATGCCGCTTGGCATTTTTTGTAATTACCGCTGGAGTAGGTGTATATATTACACTCCTGTCGGTGTAATCATAGCCGTCAGTGACTGGGACCCAGGCCCAGTTCGGCTAATCAATTAGCACTTCGTCTGGGCCGTCTCTGCCAGTCCCATCTTGTGTTTAATATCTCTCATCGCGAGCGGCAGTGAGCTCTGACCTCCTCTGTCTGTCTGATGAATTGGGCTCCCGGGGAGCCCAGACAATGCGGTCATTTAGAAGTAAAGTGTAATAATCTCCACACGATTATGTGATTAATTACGTCTCATGCTTTTTTTGTCTGGTGTTGGAAATTGAGCCGGGGGGGGGGGTGGGAGTGATGCCTGTCCGTCGTATCTGACACGCTGATGAACGCGTACGCACCATTGCACACATGTGCACGCACGCACGCACACACACACACACACACACGCGTGCACACACACACACACACACGCACACACTCAGAAACACGCATGTGTTTTGGTTACAGCCTTTCCTATAACCAAATTTTGCTTAGTCCCAACCCTAAACCTAAACTTAGCCTTACTGTAACCGTAACCCTAACTTTAACCAATAAGCCTTAATCCTCCGGAATCTTCTTTGAGGACCATCCAAAATATCCTCACATCTCCAAATGTCCTCACAAAATGTGTTGTTTCTCAAGAGTATATTCACACAATTATAGCTAGTCAAGCCCACACATGCAAGCCTCTGCAATCAGTCATGTGAACACACTCACATGCACTCACCCGCTTGTTGACACTCACATGCACTCACCTGCATGTACACACTTACATGCGCACACTCGCATACACACACTCATGTACACACACCTGCATGTGCACACTCATGTGCACACACTCACATACACTACAGGCCAAAAGTTTGGGGTCACCCTCAGATTTTTGATGGTGCACCAAAGGCAATGTGACTCCTTGGTTTTGGGGAAGGCATTTATACAGCATGCCTTCTTGTTACATAAAATTGTTCATGTCCTAGTGACATAAAATCATGTAAAACAAAGACGCTGGAACTCAATTATAAAACATCGTGGTCAGTGATCAATCAGTCAAGACAGCTTTAAAATGTGGTCTGAGGTCTGGAGTTCACCCAAAACCTATTGGCTTCCTATATTTTATGCACTGAAGTCATTTCATGTGTACAAAATAAGGAAAGAAAAGAACAGTTGATGTGTGATTTTTTTAAAAATCTGAGGGTGGCCCCAAACTTTTGGCCTGTAGTGTACACACACTCATGTGCACAGACCCACAGACACACACTCACATGCACTCACTCACGTGCACACACTTGCATGTGCACACTCACCTACACACACTCACGTGCACACGCTTACTTACACACACTCACATGCACACACCCGCATGTACACACTCACCTACACACACTCACGTGCACACACTTACATACACACACTCACATACACACACTCACATGCACACGCGCTGCCTCCTGGCCACTTTGAACACCAAAGCTTCTCCTTGACTCGGAAGATGGAAGGTGATGATGTCATTAAGAAGTGGATGCTGTTTTCCGGTTGAAGTTATGATACTGTTACAGCAAGGGTCCATTTCACAGTCAGTTGCTCTGTGTTTTTGCCGTCAAGGAAGTGGCAATAAAGGAAGGTGATTCCAGAGCTTTTTGCCTCATCAGCGTGGCCAAATGATTGGTTACACTGGTTGTTAGATTGGCAACCATTGAGTTGCAAGTTCAGTCTCGAACTGGGCCCTACCATCGAGCCCTTGAGCAAAGCCCTTAGCCATAAACTGTGCTTTGGGGCGTTACCCCTGTTCCTCTCTGTCCCTTTTCACTTGCAACTGTTCTGGCATTTATCCCAGGGCCACCTTTAAAAAGAGTACTGCGTCCTCAGTGGAACTTCCCTGGTTAAATAAAGGTTTACGAGGGGCTGCCGGATTGGCTCACTCGGTTAAGGCGCCGCATTGCGGAGCAGCAGCGACCACCACAATGCGGGTGCGATCCCCAGTCGTACCAGCCGGCAGCGGTCAGTAGCCTTTTCAGAGCAGCGCACAATTGGCTTTGCGCTGCAGGGAAATAAATTGGGAGGAACTGCCGAGTTGGAATATTAGAAACGTTGCTTTGTTCGTTGCTCCAGGGCCTCTTGTTGGCCAGCCGGGCGCTCGTCAGTAAGATTCTAAGCTTACTCATGTTCGGGTATCTTCCGGCCTTATTCTGAACTGGCAAAGTTTCGAGCTGTGAGTGTAAATAGAAGCAGCGGCTGACAGGCACGTGCTTTGGAGGAGAGCCGCCAACTGTTTTCGCTCTCCCAAGATGGCAACATGGGGTTGTGTACAAGCAAGCTTGTGTACATAGTTCTCTAATCGGGCATTCCAGATTCAGGTGGGATTGGAGATGCCAAATTAATTTTAATAGATAATAATAATAAAGGTTTACGAAGCAAAATCAATTGGACAAGAGGTAAGTTTGCAGTTCGGACAGTTCCCTATTGCAGGGGTCACTGAGTCTCCGATTAGCACGACATGCGTGTTTTTGGACTGTGTGAGGATACTAGAGTACCTGAAGGAACTCAGAAGCCCACACAGTTGTGATGGGAACACGCAAACTCCACACAGAAAGGCTCCAGGCCGGATTCACACCCGTGCGTTTTTGCTGGTAGGTAACATTGTTACCCATTAAACGGCCGCGTCTCCCTCAAAACACAGTTGCAGTATAATACAATCACACTGTGCAGCAGTATTAAAATAATGTTAAAACATCAGTGCTGTGTATTCAGCATCGATTCAGCAGGCATTCATATTAGATGGCTCTGAGAGCATAATGCTTATCTGTGGACTGAAGCACAGCTGGTTGCCGAAAGGTTTTTTAAAGGTTCCGAGGATCCACCAATGAGAAACAGCAAGGCACTACCACACTTTAAAAAACAGGAACACATTGCTCCAATCCCTGCTGCCTGTTTTTAGAATGAGGTGAAGTAGTGCTGAGTTTATCTGTCTAAATCAAATCAGTCAAAGAATGAAAACAGGAAACAACCTATGTCCTTATTGTAATCCAATTCACTGTCGGTTCATTGGGACACCTACGCCACTGCCAGGGCCAAGGTTGGGCCGATATGGAGAAAATCTGCTGTTGGAATGTAGTGTAAGCTGTAAAGTTATGTATTTTCATTTTTTATTTTGTGTTAAAGTAACATAGCCTGTTAGACGAGGACGGTCATCGTCAGCACTGCTGTCAGAACCTGGGCTCTGGCAGTTCAATTTAAAACGAAAATGCGCATGCAGACCGCCGATGTCCTTCGCACCCACGGGAAATACTGAAATAATGAAATAAAGCACTCGCCGCGTCGCTGTTCCCCTTACCTACGCTTGACTCATCTTGCCCTAACCGCAGGAAACGCTCCTCGAAACGCTTCTGGCTGACGCGCTTTATCACCGAGGCTAACGTTTGCGTCAGCACACTTCGCCTCCAGCTGATACGCTGCCCTGACCGGGGTCGGATTTTTGGGGGTAGTAAGCAGGATTCGGAATGGAGTAAAGTGTCTTTACGAGCCGCCTCGTACTCCCGAAGGTGTAGTTGGTGCTACGCCCTCCTCTCCCTCCCACAGGACGAAATGACCCTCCTTCATCCCTCCCTGGGGCGTTGAAGACATTCTAGGTTGATGTGGATCTCCGTTCTGCTCTGCGGGACAGACGTGATAGCATGCTAATGCTCACCCTTAGCCCTTAATGCTACCTCAGTGGCCACCCTGTGTGAGATAGGATGAACTCACTGCAGTTACAGTGAACTGAAGAAGGGCTGCCTGATCCTGTTTGTGTCAGTGGTCTCCAGCCCTGTCCTTGGAGAGCTACCATCCTGTTGGTTTTTACTCCAACCCTAATTCAGCTGTCTTGATTAGGCTAATTAGCAGCTCACCAAGATCTCTCAGTGAAAAATGAGATGTGCTTTGCTGTCCAGGAACAGAGTTCGAGGCCACTGCTGTGGATTTTAACACCACCTCGGTCGACAACTAGAGGTCCTTGTGAGATGCTGGTTAGTTGGCGTGCCATTTTGTGGTAGGAGTGAATAAAACATGATGTTAGATCTCAAGGAGCAGAGCTGGGCACTAGCTTATTATAGATATCATAGAACACAAAAATTGTTCATTATGACTTCAAAGAACATGAACATGTTCATTATTAGTTTCGTCTCGGAATGAAGTGCATCTAGATCACAGTAAGCACACAGTCGTATCTATTTTTGATTCATATTAGTTAAGTGCTAATCCAAATATTAACTGCCTGTCATGAGACAAAGCCAGGGTCTAAAAATCATCTATAATGAGTGACTATTCTTGCCAGGCATTGTTAACGCAACAGGTCATTGACCAGCTGAGTTAAGATGGTGCTAACTCTGTCGTCTATTGTCCTCATCAGAGGTGTAAAGTCCGGGTTCAGGAAGTAAAAATCCTCCCCAGAACTTTATTCCAACCACCTGGATTCGCTTCGGACAGGAGATAGAGCCAATATGAGTGATCAGCTCATTCTGTGGGAGGGAGAAAAACTTGGCAGGACTTTTACTTTCTGACCCCTGGATTTTACACCTCTGTCTGTCATCCCTGTATGCAGTAGTTCGACTTGTAACCTGTAGAGGTCACAAATATCTGTGAAATTTTACAAAACTCTGTATCCAACATCTTTAGCTCATACACTACACTGGGACTGCAGTTCAGCCCCACATCCCCAAAAGTGGGTGTGGCAGAGTGTTCACACTGAAAAACTGAAGTTTTATATTGTAGATAAAGAGCTGAAACTTTGTATTTAATCAGCAAACAGCAAGTCTGAACATATAAGTGACGGGTTTTCATGGTTTAGGAAAAAAGGCAGTTTGGTGACCTTTGACATTCCGTCGACCCATAGACACCTATTTGAAGGATCCGTAGCCTATGGCAGTCAGATATATTCAGCAAACCTCTTGAAATTTTGGATACAACATCTTTAGGACATAAACTACTTTGGGATTTCATTTCTGCCTTGTAAACCGCTCTCAAATGGGCGTAGCAGAGTGGCAGACCAGGAGAGTTTCATGTTCACTTGAAGCTCTAGTTCTTAATTGGTCCGCATGGGCTATCTTTTAGTGAAGTCTAATGTGGAAGATGGGACACTTGGTGTCAAAATTCAGATCTGCTGGTGTCAAACTAGATTCCTCTCAATGGAAAAATAAATAATTTACTCTTTTATTTGCTTAGTCTCATATTCAGTGTTACATCAATTCAAATATGGTATATTAAGATGTATCATATGAACTCAGTGTTAAATCGACAGCAAATATTTTTCTGCGCATGACTGAGATTCGCCTATGGCATCTCTTGCCTTATACCGTACTTACTGCAAAACTGTCGCTTGAGCCCATCTTTACTCTCGATTACATCCTCGAGGAAAAGTAAGAGTGCAAAATCGCCGGATCGTGAAGCTGCACGACGAATTTACATTTCACCCAGACAAGCATTAATCATTGATTTCGCCGGCGACGGTTTCTCGCTTCGTTACGTCTGCGTGAAAAAAGTAGGGGCTTGGCGTCGCGACTGAAGTGATACTTAAAGTGATCTTCATCAGTGAAGAGAAGGAGAGCGACAGAGAGAGACAGAGAAGGACAGGAAGTTTAAAAACTCCGGATGAAAAGGGTTTCGCTCGACGCAGCGCGTCAGATACGGACGGGCGCGGTGATGGAGCTTTTGCGCGCTTGCCTCGGCACGTTTCAGCGGGAAGAGGTATCGCTCTGCCAAGGAGACGATCCATCACTTACACTCACAAGGTTGCCGCGGATACGGCTGGTGTCATCCCTGGGAGTGGAGTGATTGCGAGCAGTGAGGCCGGAACCCACCCCAACCCATCCCGCCATTTTAAATCAGATGAGCCCGTCACTTCTTTAAGATGGAGAAGTCGTCAGTGATGGGGACGGTGGGCAAGTCAAGGGCTGCTGAATTCGGTTGGATTGAATTGCGATGTTCATAAATATACTGCAAAAAAAATATTTAAAGGACATCTTTAAGTGCATCATGAAGGCATATAAGTATGTACTTCATTGAGCAAAAACATTATGAGCACCTGTCTAATATGCTGTTGGGCTTTCATGATCCACAAAAATGGCACTGTCAAACTGATGTCCCCATGAATTCCTGGACCCAGAGTTTCCCAGAATCACAAAAATCACACTCTGTCCACCACTTTGTCTTTTCCCCCACAATGCATCCTGGTACTATCTCTTTCTTTGGTAAATGACACACAAGTACCCGGCCAATGTACATATTTTAAAGAAAATGGGACTCACTGGACCAGGTTAACTCCCTCCGTTGCTTCAAAAAAAAAAAAAAAAAAGTTCACTTTTGATGCTTGCATGCCCATTTTAGGTGCTATCGATGGTGGACGGGGGTTAGAATGGACAATCTAGCTAGTTTGTGGCTACAAAGCCCCATATATAGCAGCTTGCAATGCACCGTGTGCTGTGACACATTTCTCCCATAACCATCATTGAAATTAGAGGCCTCCTTCAGGTATATTTATTTTCAGTCGTTTTATATTCTGGAAGCACGCAGTATAGGTCTATAACACCAACTGAACACGAAACACAAGCAATAAGTCAGGATGCTTTCAGCAATATTACTTGTGAGCTCCCATAAGCACTTGCAATGAGTTTAATGGATAAGCTAAATAATGGATATGACACATAATCAGAAAACATAATAACATCAAGAAATGTCAAAATACGGCACCCTTGGACCTAAAGGAGATGCAAATTGCCATTGATGGCAACGGTGAGCAGTGGCATTTTATGAATTCATATGAACCTCTAAATGAATAATCAGAAGTTTAGAGGACGGCGGTAATGCGTGTCGTCGCGTGCCAAAAACAAGCGATTCCATTATGCTGCGAGTCCCCGAAAATGACTCATTACTTTTTCCCGCCGATGGCTGGCTGAAGAAGGATGTTCGTGGAAGTAGCGCAGCGGATTTATTTATCACGCCGAGTTTAACCTTTAATCAAGCTGAAAGTATATAGATAATTAAAATGTATATTTTCTGAAAGACACCTTGGGGGAAGCGCCGTAATTCTGCTGAAGACGATCCCGTGGCCGAATGAATATGGCTGTGTGAGTAAGACGTAAGGGAAATAAAGCGATAAAACGCACCGTAAAACAAATAATGCACCTCGTTCGAGGCGATGGTTGCTAACTGACTGTGGGGACAAAGGGAGAATAAATAGATTTATAAGAAGGAAAACACTGGAACAAAACACATCGGAAACTCAGGGTGTCTGTCCTCTTTGAAATGGTTACGGAGTTCTTCCTTTCAGTCATCTCTTAGTCACCATTTCACCTCCTGTATATCTCATACTGCTTCACATACTGCCTGTGACATTTTGTGGGCGGCATGATAGCACAGCGGTTAGCGCTGTCACCTCACTAGGATTTCAAAGCTATTCACACCAGTTTGCCCCCAAGATAAGCATATTTTGCAATACTACGGAAATAATGGCGAGCAACTGCCTTTTTTTTTTTTTTTTTTTTTTGAAGGTGTTTCCATTTTTTCCCAGTGGTTTTGGGGGTAGCCCTGGTGCTTTGCAGCAAAAAGCTTGTGGGTTTGAATCAGACCTGGGTGGAGTTTTCATGTTCTTTATTTATGGGGATTTTCTCTTAGTGGTTTGGTTTCTGCCACTGTCTGAAAACATGTATGTTGGGCTAATGGGACACTAATAATTGTCCTTGGATACAAGGGTGTGTGTGTGTGTGTGTGTGTGTCAGCAAGGCACTCGAAAGCTATTTAACGGATCGCCACAAAATTTTATGATTGGTTGGACTGTATGAATGGGAAGAGGTGATCAAGATTCATGACTCATCTGGTTGCAGATTCATATTCTGGTGCTGATTATGAGTGCTAGTGGATCAAAACTGGTTGGAAGGAGGTTTGCGCTCTCTGAGTGCCCCTAGTTGTTTTGCATTTTTACAGCTCCTTACAGTCATAGTAAACAGTGCGGCCTTTACATTTGCTGGAGTTTTATTCCAATATCATTTACATAAGAGGGAAGTCTTGTTATTATTCGGCACATACTCCTCAAACTCCAAGCTCTCATAGGCTCTTTATTTGTGTTGTTTGTCAAGGGACAAAGTAGTGAGAAAGCTGCATCAGGAAAACGAGGACAACATATTTAAAGAACAATCTAAAAAAATGGATACCTTTTGCTGATTTAAAAACAGTCTAGTGGGAGCACAGGCTTGTAGAAATGGTGTATTTTTTTCCCTTTTTTTTTTTTTTTTGTGGCGTTTTAAGTTATAACTTGTTGGATTTAGTCCCATACACACAGAATTTCTCCCGCAACGAGCCCACCCTTGCTTCATGGTAAATTTACCGCAGAAATTTACCAACAAACTCAGCGTCTTGTTTTTTCCGGAAGCGGTACTGTACGATTTTTTTCAGTAAGTGTCCAAATGCTGGCGCTCCGTGCACAGAGAGAGAACAGGTCACGCGACTCACAACATTACCGCTTCTCAAAACGTGAGGCGGAAAACTCTTTTTCCTCCAAACAAATGCATCAATACTTAAAAACTGCATGGTTCCTTTTATCTCAGTGTTCTTTTTTCGCCCTTTCTTATCTTATGCAATGTGGTAAAGTATTCCTTTTGAGGGATTCAACGGCAGTTTTCTGCAACTGCCGAAACAATCGACTGACGGATAAAAGAAATGACGGCAGATAACTCTGGACTCCTGTTCACCTGAACTGACTCAGCGAGCCTCGCCCACATGCGATGGAGATTCCGTTAATGAACGCCATCTTCAAGGAGAGAACTTACACTCCAATCTTTTTAAACATTTTTTAACTTTAATCAGTCGGAAAATTTGCAGGGACAAATCTGAGTGGAACAGAGACTTCTTCAGATCCTTCTTTAAAGGGGTAACCCTGAGTCATACTGGCAGGAACTGCTCATCAGCACTGAGGGATCTAAAATACTTCAAATACAAAATGGCTACCTGTCCTCGGTGTCTGCAAATTTAGCGTCATTCGCTTCTTCATCTTCATTTCTCATTTCTTCATGTTCATTACAGTTTTTTTTTTCCCCCATCTTCTCTACGATGATTATTTGAATATGTTGTACATTGTCAAGTTTTCATTAATCAAATGCCTGTCAGTTTCCTGTTCATGTCCAATCAATATCAATTCTTGCAGTGATCAGGGCTGGACTTGTAATCTGCAATGCCCGGTGGGCCAACACGCATTTTGGGCCGATGCAATCATAGTTAATGAAATTGTAATAATGTAAATAATTTTTAACGACCGCGCCAGCCTTTAAAACACGGAAAGCAGCCCATTGGTTCATTTTCTACACTGACACTGGGCTTGGCCCAATGAAATCTCTGAGCCCACCCGTCTCAGCCTCCTCAGGCCTGGGGCCTTTCTGTGTGGAGTTTCAGGGCATGTAGGCTACTACTGAGCTTAATTGTAACCTTTGGTAACAGCGTAGTTCGCGCGTATGGCAGGCTGTCACGACACAATCATGGTGGGCCTCCACGTCCAAAAAATGCCTGGGCTGTATTTTGTCCCAGTCCAGCCCCGACAGGGATGCTTGTCCCACCCTCTTCTTATTTGACCACTTATATTGAAGCCCCACCCTTCAGTCTCTCCCCTCAAAAATTAGCTTTGCTTAGGAACACATCATACTGTTTAATCCAATTTAGCTGCCCTTACTTTCAGTGTGACTTAGCTGGTCAGTTTCCTTTAGGTTTTTGCCTCAGTATTTTTAGTTTTCATCCATGCTAAAGTGATTTAGGACTAATAAAAAGAAAATAGATAAAATAAAAAACACAAATTGCTCGTATCCAATTGAATGTTATACTGCAGAGCATTTTATCATCTACTGCACTTCTGGACACTTTCTCTCTTCCTGTAAAATGGCTTTACAGAGTTGTGGGCTTTCTGAAATGCCATTGATAATTATTTTGCCCCTGCTAAAGGTCACAGATATACAGTCCTTAAAAAGCCTGTTAGTCATTTAACTTGGAGTTCTGAATGCCTGAAGGAGTTAACACACCCCAATACAAATACTAATTATGGCTTTATACTTACGCTAAGTCCAGTGTAAGGTAACTACATTTCACATGCAGTGGCACTCGATTCAGAAAAGATGAATAGATGGACTCAAAAGATTCACTTATTTGACTGAAACCTAAATGTTGAAGCACTAATATCCAAGGAAACTACGCCTTTTCATACTGTTAAGAGTGCTTTAACTCAGAAACCTTTTGTACGTACTGAGCTGGTCTGTGTTGTCACCGCACTTGACGCAATGACCTCGCAAACTTTTCGGATTCATGTCCACCCTTGGTTTCCGCGGAAACTATACACATGAATTCTCACGGCGGATTTGTCTAGGATGATATCTGAGATGCTGGCGCCGGAGGGGGGGGGGCCAGGGGGCCATTGGCCCCCACTTTTACCCTCCTCCCACTTTCTTTTTTTTTTTTAAAGATTATTTTTTTGGGAATTTTCCCTTTATTCGATAGTTTTACAGTGTAGAGAGACAGGAAAGTTGGGGAGAAAAATGGGGGAAGACATGCAGCAAATGACCCAAGCCGGATTCGAACCCAGGTCGCTGCGGGAAGGACCAAGCCTTTATGGTACGCGCACTTAGACCGATGAGCCACCGGGGCGCCCCCGCTTTCTTTTTAAGCATAAACAGTTTAGGAGGTTTGCGCATGCATAGTCTATTGTCACGCTGTCTTTAATGGGCATCATTTAGGCACAGCGATTCTCTGCCCAGTGGCGTAACAATGGGGGGCGCAGCGAGTGAAACAGCACTAGAACTTAGTGGCGGGGGGCCACGAAGGGCACACTTGTGGCGGTGGTGGGCCGCGACAGTTGTCAATATAGGTATGTTTAAAAACTAACATTTAAACATTGAGTAAGACCTGCACTAATACGGCCAATTTTACCTGTGCTCTTGGTTATTTATACCACCGCAACTACATTCATTTCTCAGTCATGGTGCTGGCAAGTCGATGTCATCACGATACATTATTCATCATTTTAATTGAACATAAGTCGTTATAACATTAAAAAATTTAGATTTCTTTTTGGAAAATGCTTAATAAAACAAACAATGATAATTTTATTTTGCTGTTGATATCGTCATTGAGACAGCAAGTGCTTCTGGATAATGGCCATGAGCATGAGCGCAGATCAGCTGTTTTTACGATGTCCACTTGCTCGCTGATTATTTATTGTTCCCACTTCTTGCTATTCACAAAATTTCAGATCATCCCGACAAAGTTATGTTAATGTGTCGTTCATTTGCTCATTTTGCCTTATTGTTCTTGATGATGACCATTATTAAGATAATAATTTTAAGATGATAATGTTAAGAAAGAAATAGGAAACTTTATATTATAGAATGAAATAGTTTAGTAACCCTTAGTGTGTTTTACGTAGGTCTATAACACTTTGAGGAGCGTGCAATTGTCTGCTTACCGTGACATTGAAATTTATGAAGTAGCAACATCGTGAACACCTTTATCCGTGTAGAAAAAACACATGCGTAGCTGTGTGCGACTACAATTTGCAAGTAATAGTGTGCGCGCTATAATTCGCTGATGTCAAAAGCTTGATTGATTTTGCAGTGGTTTTAATAATGAGTTCTACTTAATATATATTTTTTCATGCATGTACTATGCGATTTAAGCTCTGGCTGATCCTGCTTACCCAGCCACGGACCACACTACGTGTTATGCATGATGTGCATTGAAACGAAAAGTCCAAAGCATTAGTTTTAAAGAAGAGATGATGGATTTGGGGCATGTGTGTCTGGGTTAACTGGAATGAGCCAAACGTCTTTTTATTTTTTATACTGTAATTGTTGCAATATAGAGGCACGGCTGAGGTGCACGGGAAGAGGCACTGTGAATGAGTTGAACACACAACACGGCACTTTTTGCCCGCCCCCCCCAACTTCTTTAGTGAATCCGGCGCCCCTGATCTGAGAGTATGTGGTGTATTGGCAGAATGCCAAATTCATGGGAGCAAAAATGTTGGCTTCCGATTATAGAGTCTATGGTGCTACATTGGGAAGAACTGAGGTCTAAGTGGGTCCTTCTTTGTTTATCATGTGTTGGTGATTTTTTTTCAGCAGTTAATGAAGATGGAGTGGTGGGGTTCATCGGTGTGGCGTGTCTGTATATGGACCCCTCATACCTCTGCATTAGTATCGATCGTACGGAGGGTCAGTGATTTAAAGAGTCCGCGCTCAGATACGTTCTGAGACTTATCGTACCATGAGCTTCACATTACAGGTGATAAATCAGTTGTCACGGCGCCTGTAGCCGAGCGACAAAATCGATATGAATGTATCCAGGGAGGAGGTATGTGCTTTTGTCATTAGGATCGGCCCATGTTACATGGGGGGGGGGGGGGGTTCCTGGGGACGGCGGCCTACATGTGCAGCCATGTGACCTGACTGGGACATAGACCTGTGGACGTATGCATGCATGCACGCACAACACACACATTGACACACAAACACATGCACATGCTCACATACACACACACACACATGCAGAGCCAGACGCAATCACCTGTACTCATACAGACTCTTGCATCAGCTCTCATTGACACACACTCTCACTGATGCGTAGACACACACACACACACGCGCGCGCACACGCACTCACTCACGCACACTGTGGCTGACTTCGGCTCACTCACTCAGACGGATGCGCATATTACAGTCAGATTGTGAAACCAGTCATTTTATTAATATTACTGGTTTTATAATCTGACTGTAACACATATAAATATGAACAAACACACACTAACTAGTGCTGATACTTAAAACACACACCGACTGTCACTAAAATGAACACACACACAGGCACTCAGTCACTCACGCGCACACTCACGCACTGTTGCTAACATGCATATGCACGCACACTCTCATACACGTACGCACAGACACGCACTCAGGCGCTATTGCTGATGTGCACACGGACTTACACACCCACGCGCGCGCGCACACACACACACACACACACAGATGTATTCAGAGATACAGACAGTCAGGGAGAGAGAGGGACGTACGAGTTCATTGTATCCTTGATTAACCCATATTGATTTGGTCCCTTAGCGCTATTTTGATTTGTTTATAGTTATTTTCAGGATTAGATGGGATATCATGTATGTTGGGTCACATGTTGGAGGAAACGTAAACATTTATTGCTGAGATGCTAATCCAGTCCTTATTTATTTATTTATTTTGTTGTTATTTTAGGTTCTGGAGTTTATGTAATATTACCCAATTTGTCACGCAACAGTGGGCAGGAAGGCAGTTGTTAGCTGGCGAACCATTGATACTGCATGTAGTTTTTGCTATTGACCGCATCTTTTTGTTTTTGTTAGTTATGCAAATATTCAACAAATACAGTTGAGTGCAAGTGTTACATGTACCAGTCGTCATTGCAGCAGGACAGAGCAGAGCAGGGAAGAACATGCAGACGCAAGTCTGCGACTTTATCCTGGGTTCGTGCAGTGCACGGTTTATTGAGGCTGCACATGTTCCCGTTATTCACAGTTACGGTCCGACCTAAAGCCCTGACGGATGTATGTTACGCTGTTCCCTCACAGTCGGGCTGTGGGAGGATCTGAAGAGGGTTAGAAGGACATAAATAACCGGAAAAATTATGCGATCATAATACAGTTTCCAGTTACATTCACTCCATTCAGGTTAGATACAGTCTGTGTTATGCTACATACGTTCTTTCGTTGCTGCATGTGTACATACTGTCGCCGTGCCATTGAGTCGTATATTTTGCTTATACAGTAGTTATTACACACATATGCTTTAATGTTTATATGATTTTTGAATCATAGCACTCTGTTTTTATTGACATTTTCCACTGCATCCCAACTTTTTTGGAAATAGGCTTTTAGATACAGCCGAAGGGACCGTTACTGCATCTTGCGGAGCAGTCATTCATTCTATTTTGGTTTGTTGCTAATCAAGAGCTGCAGTTCCTAGTTCTCCTGCGTCATAGTTCCGGTTGGACAATTGTGTTCATATTACCCATTCTATCAGTTGTCATAATTACCACACTCGCCAAGGATGGGAATTGTCATATCGAAAACTCAAATATTTTATCTGTGTCTGCTTTTACCCTTCACTTCTGATGCTTCATAACGCAAAGCATAAGTAAAATTTTATCCTGGAATTCAAATGTGGCAAATTTACACAAAGTGCCGTATGTGTGCAGTTATAGGGAAATAATGCATGCCCTTAGAACTTCCGTCAGCCAATCAGAGGCAGGTTTTCAACAGAGCTGTGATACTGCATAATAGACCATATAAACCTGGCTGTATGAAGTGGAGGCAGATCTCAGGAACAGGTTTTCATCCAAACACTCGCAGTAAAAGCCTGCTCTCGGGAGGCTTAGCTTCTCTCAGACCTGTGCTGAAACAGCCATTCATCTGAAGTCTAGTGGGCATGACCTGTCTGGCTGATGTTTCTGTTCCAGAAAGTTCTGACAGCACGAGTTTTCAATTGGGGAAAAGCGTGTCCTCTTTGTGTTCCTGACCTGCCATCAAGGTTTCTCGCGGCGCGCCGACGACTGTGATTCTCGATCCCTTCGCGATGGGCTGCGTGCCTTTTCATTTCACGTTTCTGTGGACAAAAGTTAAGGGTGAGAAAAATGAAAGGAGAGCACTGCGGCCTGTCTCGCCGGCTGTAAGATGGATGACTGGAGACAGTCTTTTGAGCAATGGAGCGCACTACATGCTGAGATGCCCTAATCACTGACACCGAGGTTTACACTCCTGTAGGCTACGGCAAGGCCGTGGGTATTAAATAGTGCTCGGATGTAATTGCGTTGGGGAAAAGCAAGATGGATGAACCGGGAGTGCTAGCGGGAAATGATGCTAATAACTTCTGCCTGCGCCCAGAGGTGAGGCAATAAGAGAGGGAAAGTTTTGCTTTTATCTAAACAGCGGTGCCTAGTTAGAGAACCGAGCCATTAAAAGACACCACCTCGAGTTCCACGGCAGATTGGAAACGCAGTTTGGCGAAGCTGCGGGAGCCTTGAAAGATTGCTGTGGGAGAAGCGGGCGGCGGAGGGAGACTCGCGGAAACTCAGCCGGGCCGGCAAGAAGTTTTTAAAGTTTTCTGACCTAAGATCCGCACACTTACCGTTTCCGCAGTGGACGATATTTTCCTCCCTGCTGGTACTTTCTGAAGTGCGGCGCTGATGCTGTTGCATTTTCAAGGCGCCCCTGAGGAACATCCTCCTGCAGCACACTTTAACTGCACTATAAGCATATTCCACTGCGGGTGGACAAGACGTCCGAGGCACCCTTCGAAAATGGCTTTAACCTTGATGGTTCTAAAGAAAAATCACAAAAGTACATACACCGATCATTCTTATTTATTTGAATGCTAATTGGCAGATTTGTTTGGATGAAAGAGGTGTAACTAGAGGCTAATCGCTAGGTAGTTCTGCAAAGCAATAGCTAACATGGTTCCGATGTGGCCCGAATAGTTAGTGCTTGAATTCCCGGTGTATCCGTCACAAAAATTGCAAAATTATGTAAGGTGGCGAGGGAAACTGTGATCGCTTTAACGTTGACGGTTCCAAACAACAATCACAGAAGGATATACACCGGTCATTCTTATTTATTTGAATACTAATTGGCAGATTTGTCTGGATGAAAGAGGTGTAATCAGAGGCTAATCGCTAGGTAGTTCTGCAAAGCACAAGCTAAAATGGTCCGAAGTGGCCGAATAGTTAGTGCCTGAATTCCTGGTGTATCTGTCACAAAAACAGCAACATTATATAAGGTTGCCGGGGAAACTGTGTCAAAAATTATGACAGCATATTCTAAACACCAAAACATAGCAAAAGCAAATATAACTGCGGCTGCACATCAAAGCTCTCTGACGGGGATGGACGAAAACTTGGTGGGATTTGGATAATAAACACTGCTCTAAAATTAACTGCAGAATGTAGTCAGTCCTTGTCTGAACCTGACTCAACAGAACCTGTATGTCAGGAGTTTCATGGGACAGATATTTGTGCCAGTGTTTACCTGTATTTGCTGAATAGCATCTGATAGTTCTCAGCTTCACCCCACAATAAGAACTTTACGATTAAGAGTGTTTTGGGTTTTAGTGAATTTGAACGGTGTCATCGAAGCAGCTCAAGTCTTACCTGAAGGGACAGGTGTGGTCGTTGGTAACTGCTGTAGCCCAGCGCTACTACTCTCGATTCAGCTAGTAAGACGAGGCTTTCATTCAAGACATTGATCAGTGGAATCCGATGTTGTAGCGCCAGATTAACCCTTAGAGCGCTAAATGCAGCAATTGTTGCGCAATGATGTAAGATATCAAAATCAAAGTAGTTGAAAACCTACCATTTGGCGACTTGCTTAAAAGAACTCCCTTGCGAGAGCTCTTTTAAACAAGTCGCCACATGGTAGGTTTTCAGCAGCACAAGACAATTACATTTATATTTAAAAAATACATATTTCAGCGCTCTAAGAGTTAACACAAAAAACATCTCCCACATTCGCTCTTTTCCGAAAAGTTTACACACACCTGCATAAAGGGAACATCTGATGCAAACAAAATGCACTCAAACTGTCTGCGACCAGAGAAAGCCTTTTGTCATTGGACCTGAAGCCGAGCCAAACCCCGTAACTCGTGACATAAGCGGTGATTAAATCACTCTGCCACTATAAATCTAAACTCGTTTTTAACTTTGACAGGTAGAATCAATTTTTAGCTCTTTGTTTTCATAACATTCGCAGGCTGACAAATTCGGCTATCAACACACTTTATTTTGCAGCCTGTTTGCCTATAAAACCTGTAACAGTTGCAAAGGTAGTTTAAGGCAAGAGAGAACTCAAATTTATCTCCATGGCAGTTTGTAGCCTTGTAGTTAAGGTGCTTTACCGGGATCTGGAAGTTTGGCAGTTAGAGCTCCATTGTAGCCACAATTCGATAACTGCAGCTGTTTGGCCCTTGAGTAAGGCCCTTTACCCCACGCTGTCACGGTGAGTTAATCCCTGGTTTGTTAAAGGTTAGGTGCTGTAGAGGAAAGTGTCAACTAAATAACTGACATTTTCATTATTACAGTAGGGTTGGATGATGGAGGTGCATCCTCTAAAAATTTGAGCGTGTCCGAGAGTAAACTTTCTTTTTCCACTCTGATACGATCATCCATCCTACAGTCATTTCCAAGGCAGAGGTGAATTGATTCGGTCCGCTCAGCAGTACATTGAGTCGTACGCGGTTAATTCCGGGGCAGTATAGTATTGGATTGTACATCAATAAGTCACAGATTCCTGGCGTTTGTTCCACAAAGCAGGTTTGCTGAGTTAGCTGGATAACTGCCCCAAGTTAACCCCCGACTTCAAACATGGTACACGGGTACAATTAAGAAAAGGCTAACTCAGAAGAAATCCTGCTTTGTGGAACAGGACTGTGGTCTCTGATTTTGTGCCGGGCTACGTGACACGCATTAACATGTATTCTCAAACATTCCTGCAATTCTGTGCTTATATGGCTCTGCCTAGTGGCTACGGCAGTGGTCTCCAACCTTGTCCCTGAAGAGCTACCATCCTGAAGGTTTTCATTCCAACCAAAGCAAGGCACACCAACAAACCAGGGTTTCATTTCCCAAAAACTATCTTACATTGTTAGAGCCATTGACTGAATATGGCTCAAACTGTGTAAGCTGCTAACAAAGTTAGCAACTAAGCTTTCGGGAAACATACCACAGCATCTCAGGACGACCTGGAGCAGGGGAACAAGGAGCGCTTTTCAAGGGTGGTGCGAAAACCTACTTCCAGGGTCTCTGACCCTGTTCCTGGAGATCCACTGTCCTGAAGGTTTTCACTCCAACCAAAGCAAAGCACACCTCATTTCTCAGTTGGAGATCTTGATGAGCTGTTAATTAGCTGAATCAGCTGTGCTGAATTGCGGTTGGAGTAAATCTACAGGATGGTAGCTCTCCAGGAACAGGGTTGGAGGCCATTGTGCTACGGTGTTTGACTGGAACTTATCAGGTTTAGCACACACCCCAGTGCAGTGTCATCACAAACCTTTTAGCTGTCAGTCCATCGTGCACGGCCCTAACCCCACTTTACTCCTAGGCTGATTTCACCCCATTTAGTCTAATCAACTGTAAGTTGCTGTTCAAAGCTCGTTGTGTGTCTGTGTGTCTCTACCTCGCAGTGTCCTCCAGGGTTGAGCCCAATGAAGGATGGCACGGGGTGCTACGACCACCACATCGGCATCGACTGCTCGGACGGCTTCAACGGAGGCTGCGAACAGCTGTGCCTCCAGCAGCTGGTGCCCTTAGATGAGGACCCCACCCTCTACAACATCCAGATGTTCTGCGGGTGAGTCATTCTTCAGTTTTTCTGCTACTGTACTTTTCAGACGTATCCGGACAGCCAAAAAGCGTTAAAAAAAAAAAAAAACGGCTGGGAGTGTTTACATGCTTGACACAATATGGCTGCTCGCACCTCGACATAAAAGTTGACACTCTCCGCTTTATTTTGTTTTCTTCGTTTTCAGATCCAGTTTGCTGGAAGCTTAAATCGTGTCTCTGTCGTAATACTTACAGTGTGCCCCATAATCAGTGTTATTTTTCAGTGTTCAACTCACACTCTTGGAGTACATCTATATATACCCTCCCTAATGAAGATGCATTCATATGAACTCTAAAGGAGGTAGTTTAGCTGTAAGAAAAAACATTTTAGCATGTCGTGTCACCCAGCACATTCAACTGATAATTCTTCTCAAGTTTGACTTGAAAATAAATTTTAATTAGCGTTACAACCACAGTTTGAAACTCACAGAATTCAACAAAGTTGACTTGCCAAACTGTGTTTATGAAGACACATATTCACACTTGGAATTATTTGTAAGTCGCAGTTTTGGGCAAGTGTTGATGTGAACGTAAGAGTTCTATTCTAGGCCAGTGGCATATTATGTTCATATTATTGCTAAAAACTATTAGTCTTGTAAATAACACCATTATTTGCCTGTCATATGTTCATATTTCACAAAAAAGGTTTGTTTTTCTCATCCAGCCAAAATTGTTATTATTTTTTTTTCCTAAAATGCAAAACGACTGTAATTATTTTAAAATTAACAGTTAATGAATTAGACTTAGTTCTGCCTCATCCACTGGGCTTGGAAATGAGGGATAGAACTCATTAGCTGCATCACAGTTCTCGATTGATTGATGATTAATTGATTACCCTCTTTTGTTTCTGATGTAATTAGCAATTTTGTTTTTTGAATGACAAAGGTAATGTCTGCCCTTTGTGTTTAAGAGAATATGAATCAACATTTGTTTTAATTCCACAGTGTTAGCGCACATTAGCTAATAAACAAACGCATTAAAAACTGACTTTTTTCGTTTTGAATGTGCGGTAACACCCATTTGAAATGAATGCCGCACTGCAAGGGAAATTATGATTGCTCTTTACTGTTTTTCACTCGATTTTCCCGTATTTAGAATAAACAGAAATAACAATTTGTCCAGGGGCTGTGGGGAGGTGTCTGTTTTTATACCAAAACACTAGCATGTCATGTGCGTCATACCAACACAAATCTCAGTAAGCTGGGGTCCTTAGATTCCATACAGCTAAAAACCTGAGTGTTCGGTTTAAAGTAGGGGAAAATGGCACTAATGTGACAGTTTATCAGAGCCTGTGGCTGGCTGTCTTTAGTGTCAGGCTTCTGTGCAACAGAGCGCAAGCATGAGAGAAGAGCGAATTACTAGATCGTGCTCCGACGGCGTAGATGCTGCTTCTCTTACTTTGATACATCTCTAAGAAAAAACACAGCCAGAACAGAAAAGAAAACCCTCAAGGTCTCATAAATATGACAGAGCACTGCGTCCGCCGAGGATTCGAATAAGGGATTATTTTACGGTTTAAAAAATGTGAAATATTTGTCTTCAGTACATTAAATACTGTAAATAATAAAATATATCCTGGGTACAGAAACCTTTTCAGCCGTGATTCTGGCACTTTGATAAGAGGATGTTCCTTCAATTTTCTCATTGTAAAAAGTGGGAAGGGAGATGGAGAGTGGCACTTCGAGGGAACATAAATATGAATGTAGCCTTGTCAGTCGTAAGTAGATACAAATAAAAAAAAAATCAAAATCTCGCTAGGTATGGCACTGCGGTGTTCTGTGCTCGCTTAGAACCGATGCTGAAGCTCTTCGAATTCACATAATCACAAATTTGGAAGGAAATTGCATTATAAAAGCCTGTTACATTGTGCAGGTCGATGGAACGTTTCAAAAGCCTATGTTTTCAGTCGCGATGTTTATACCTGAAATGTGTGCACATAGCCAATAAAGAATTTCAGCTTCTGTTTTTCCGGCCATCTTTGCAGTAAGCCTCTTATTGGGTTTCTGCAGCTTTGTTGTCTCTTGTAGGTACACTAATGGCCCTCCAACATAGGTATTCATCAGCATCTTCTGTCATGTGACAAAGGACAAAGGATCCTTTAGCTATAACATGTCGATATAAAGTCCATTAGAGCACAATATTTGTTACACTACACTCATGGGCAAAAAAAAAAAAAAAAAAAAAGTGGGCCAAGCCCAAAATAGGTAAGGATGAAACACTCAGATCCCCTGCCATGGGATGGCTGATATTCCAAAATTCCGGAAACAGCAGAAAGCATTTTCTAAAAATGGTGGACGGACTGAATTATGAAGAGGCTCATCTACACAATAAGACATGTGAAATTCTGCGGGAAAATATTGAACTGTTTTTGCGGTCTGGCCTGGAAACTAAACGCAAAGGAGGGATGGAGATGGAGGACAGACAGAAGTATGAATTGGCACATTTGCACAATATGATGTATGTATGTTTTATATTTCTTGGAAAAAAAAATGTTGAACAGTTGAGACGCTGAATTAAAAAGATGTGCGGTGGAAGGACAGCCGTGCAGACGGACACACAGAAGGATGACACTCATTCCTACACCCACTTCCATTTTGTGGCAGGGAAAAAAACATATTTAATGTTTAATGGTCTTAACAACAAACAGTTGGTCAGAAAATTATCAAGAGTTGAAAAAATGCACTCCTGAGACCTACTTTGCCACCATTTGCTTTTTAAATTTTGCTGCAGTGAACTGTTTGGGTAAAACCTTGAAACTGGGAAGTTCACCTTCATAGTCTTCCAGTATGCAACGGTAAAAAGATTATTAAAGTTTTCAAAATGAAATTCAAACTAACATGCCTGGGTGTACAAAATTTTCCAGAAATATGTTCTAGGATTCATTTTTTTTCAATAGAATGATCTTTTTTTTTTTCAAGAAGAAAAAGCTCCTGCCCACACAGTGAAGACCAACTGAGAACAAGTCCGTCAAGCACATTTTTGGCCCGGTTAGAGTCCAGGATATTTTTGGATATTATTTTAAGATATTTTGTCTCCTACTAAACACAAACTAACCGGGAAATTCTCATCAACTGTGAACTTTGTTGTTGTTGTTGTTCTTCTTCTTCTGTGAAAAGCCATCTGGGTTATTCCATGCATGTCAATTGAAATAGGGGTTTTGTTCACTGATTCAGATTTTGTTCAAACTTTGTGTACAAGTTATTTGGAACAAAATAATGGGCTGTACAAAATATTTTGGCTGAATTTTGAAAATGTAGTATGTTATCATCCCTGGAAAATTTGGAATTTTCGCACTGGAAAAAAGCACCTTAGCTGAGAAGCCATTTCTAAGGCTCAATGTCTCCAAAAATACAATCCCTGGAGTCCTGAAATTCGGTGTGCACATCGATTTGGAAGGCACAAATAAACGTCAGTTTGTGCATGTGGGGGGCCTTCAAAGGCGCTCTGGGCCAGGGGCCTCATAGGACTATAATCCGTCCTTGCCATCCGCACTAAAACTATTTTTCAAATTAACCCTTAAATGCCCAACTATAGTAAAAGTTGAAAGAAAAATCTATGCATTCTGTTAATTTGTCCTGGGGAGGGGCTAATAACAACCCAATAGCAAATTTAAATTTTTGGTGACCTTTGACCTCATATTAGTTTTGTGACATATATGTCACAATGGGCATTTCGGGGACCTTATTGCTAAAATGACTTGAATGATAAAACAGTTGACATATAGCTGAAGTATTATGCATTGCTTATTTTTCATTAGCTTACCTGTTTGTCTACTTTATCCTGTGATGAATGGGTGCTGATCTATCGTGTGGATTCCACCATGGGGGCGGCCATATTGGAAAGGTTAGCTGGTTAGCTTGAAAGGTTAGCCCTGCCCGCCTGGCCTAGCAACCAACTACTCTGCGCTCAACTGACTCGTTAGGTTACGTTTGTTTCAAGACTTTTAGCTCGCTATTTCAGTGTTAGCGAAGTTTAGCCTTTTCACCCGCTAACCAGTTGGCTATCTACCTAGCTAGCTATAGCATTATAGAGTTCGATATCACGGTAGCTTGCTAGCTATGTTGCTAACTAGCTCGCTATTTCAGTATTAACGATAAATTGTTGATTTTTTATTCTTGTGTGTTTATTTTATGGGCTATGTGTAGGGTAACCACATCCATTGTAGTGAACACTAGCTAGTTGATAAGCTGGCTAGCAAACTAATGCACAATTCAACATATTTTCCTGGACACCGGCAAGTGTGGAGGACAAAAGTCAATCTTGTTCCCTACTCTCGCTGCTGGTTGTAATGATATGGCCGATCGGCGCAAGTTGAGAACAAGGAAACTGGAAAACCGAAACAAACGTAAAATTATTTAACGGGGCCTTCGGGAGACCGAAGGAGACATTCCAAATAGCCTACTTTCATAGTATATCTACATTAACGAGCCCAAATAGCCTGATGTGATATGATAATGGCGCTAGATGAAAAAGCAATCTTAGCGTCTGTGTTGCTTGCCAACCATTCTGTCCACTCGATCTTGCTTGGTGGAAGAACGAGTAGTTCTCAATTTTGTTGCATTCTTACCAATAAATTGTTGATTTTTTTTCTTGTGTGTTTATTTAATGGGCTAGATGTAGGGTAAACGTTTTATAAAAGCAATAAG
Organism: Gymnothorax javanicus; assembly: GCA_029692085.1. Classification (NCBI taxonomy): domain Eukaryota; kingdom Metazoa; phylum Chordata; class Actinopteri; order Anguilliformes; family Muraenidae; genus Gymnothorax; species Gymnothorax javanicus. The sequence continues at coordinate 122,523,444 of CM056198.1, forward strand.
CCCCTTGAAGCAGTGGGTTACAGTGATTTTATAACGGCGGAGGGGCACTAAGGCACTCCGCTGCGCGTTGTGCCTTAGAACGCCCCTCCGCCATTATAAAATCACTGTAACCCACTTCTTCTCGGGGCTTATTCCTTTATTATCATTTCTTACCATCTTGAAGGTATAAAAGTATATTCTTTTTTTTTTTTTTAAATTTGGCATCTCCAATCCCACCCGAATCTGGAATGCCCAATTGGTGAACTATGTACAAAGCTTGCTCGTATGCGACCCCTTGCTGCCAACTCAGGAGAGCGAAGACAGTTCACGGCTCTCCTCCGGCACGTGCCTGTCAGCCACTGCTTCTTATACACTCATTGGTTGAATCTTCGCAAGTTCAGAACGAGGGCAGAGGATACCCGGACATGAACAGACTTAGAATCTTCCTGACGAGCGCCCGTCTGGCCAACAGGAGGCGCTTGAGCAACGAACAAAGCTATTTATTTATTTATTTCCCTTCCCGGCAGTCCCTTCCCAATTTGAAACCCTGTAGCGCGATGGCCAATTGTGCGCTACTCTGAAAAAGCTGCCGACCACTGCCGGTTGGTACGACCGGGGCTCGAACCCGCGACGTGATAGTCACTTCTGCACTGCAACGCAGTGCCTTAACCGAGTGAGCTATCCGGCAGCTGAAGTATATTCTTTTAATGGGGTAAGCAAATACTGTTGGTACTAAGGAGAGAATCATATTAAATTTCTTGGAACCTTAATGTGGCCCAATAACTTACAGAAAGCACCAGAGGGTATGCCCTCAGCATCAAATATCTTTTTGTAGAGATATCAAATATGGTCCTTGCATCTTAGGAAAATCAAATGAATGAAGAAATTAATAACATCGATATGTAAATCCAAACTTCTACCCTTAAATGTACTCAGACCTTACAAAATATACAAACGTATGTATTGGTGGGCAGGATGCAAGTGCTCTGGTAGTTCCTCTCCTGACCTAACTCAGAACAGGAGACTGCCACATGGCTGAAACTCACTCTTGTTACGTGATATTAGCACCATATGTACACTTTTCTTTTAGAAAACAAGGTGAGACGGTGGGTAGGAGTGTTTTAACTTCATAGCAGATGGCGCAGAGAAATTATAGATGTTATTTGAAATGACTCAGTCATTTTTGCACGTAATCTAAAGGAAAACAGAGTCCTTTTCATGGTAATAGTTCTTGCAATACAAGCATAATATTTGCCTTTTGTTGAGCGTGTGTCAACAGCTCTATGTGGATAACGCAAGTGCATCAGTTTATTGTTGCAGTATGAATGCCTAAATTTCCAGTTTACACATCCATTGCTCGGTACGGTTATCTCTGTCCTTTTTTCAAACTGATTCGTAGTTGTTTTTTTTTTTTATGTGTCTCCGATAAAAGAGAAATTATTCATGCTTCTGTGAAACTGAATTACAGTGGCTTTTTGAGTTACAAAAAGAACACGATGGAAATAATGGGTTATTTTTTTCCGTCTGAAAAAGAAGACAAGCTAAAGGACTCGCATTTTCCAAGCGTGGCTTTTTCAGAGTGTAGCTGCCTGAAACCGTTGAGGCCTCCGGTTGATTGAAAACGATGGACGGACTCTGTGAACACGGGGCTCAGGTGGAAATCACCTTGGAGCTATTGTGTGCGATGGTTAATAATTAATAATCCTATTTTTCAAAGAAAATGAGAGAACATGATCAGTATGTTTGCGGGCCAGGGTCCAGCATGAGTAGGAATTGTTAGTGATGGGTTTACCAGTAAAGCTGTAATTTCAATTACGTATGCGCTACAGCCTGCCAAAGAGATTAATGAAACAATGGGGTTAGCGCAGTAGACACTTACAGATGTGGAATACACTGGAGCTCCAGGGAAAAGATTGATATCCACTCACACGTCTTGTGTGTGCAATATCTACTAATGAAGTGGACTGATTGTGACCAATCAGACATAGTAACTCACACAGAGCATAGCTGGACTGATTAAGTTTTGGAGATCATTGGGTCAAAGGTGAAGGTCGCATAAAGTTAGCTGTAATACTGGGACTGAAGATAAACGTTTAGGTTGTATAAAGCTATGGCAGGCAGAGGCATAGCAAACAATGCTTTGCATTGATTCTGCCTTATTCTCGCAGAACATTAATTTGCAATGTTTTGACCACTCAAGTCTGCATTAACCAAAGTGTCATCACTGGCTGATGAAAACCTGGGGTGTGTTTCCCAAAGGCGTGGTTGCTAACTAAGTTAGTAACTTACATAGTTTGTCCATTCACAGTCAGTGGGTCCAACTATGTAAGTTGGCAGCTGTGATTTTGGGAAACGCGCCCAGAATGGTTGAAACGTTGTTCATTATAATACTGGAAGGACGGGGCACCCAGCTGGTTCATCGGTTAAGCGTGTGCGCCATACACAAGGCTGACTTCCTCCCTCAGCGGTCCGGGGTCGAATCCAGCCTGGGGCCTGTGCAGAATGTCTCTCACTACTGTACTGTCCAATAAAGGAGAACAAACTTTAATCTTCAAAAAAAAAAAATTCTGGAAGAATAAAACCAGTGAGTGGACATCTATCTCTCTCCGTGTGGTTTATCCGTCTCGTCCTGCGCCTGTGCATGACTCAGGCTGTATACACACAGTAGTTACACATTCTCTTTATAGGAAAGACTGAAACACACTGTAAATATGCCTACTTTTTTTTATAAAGGCAAAGGTCCAGTTTTGCAGAGAGAGTAAATTGAGTTTTATTTATTTATGTGTTTATTTATTGTTTATGGAGAGTGTCCAATCAAAATTGAATTCAGTCCAGGAACTGGCTGAATGTGTTGAGCTGATCTGTGGGTGGTGTTTTTATTTTTTATTTTCAGGGAAAGCTCGGCCAGTATCCAGCAAGTATTAATTGCGGGGGATGATTTGATCATAGGTATATAAATATTAAATAACACTCTGTTCTCTTACGGAGGCCTGTGCATAACATCTGTAAATAATGGTTTCCCTCTCCTCCAATCGCAGTTAATTCTGTATCGCCAGACAGCTGCGGCTAAGTGCAGCCGGAATGCAGGACACGTCCAGGTCCTGCCATCTGTGACAAAACAGAAGTTACGTGGTGATGTAGCTCCATTTGCATTCCGAGGGCGTCGACACGCCCAGGCGCGACGGCTAGTCCTACGCACGGTTCCTGCGGTAACCCAGCTGACTAAACTTTGATTTTTCCCCTTGCCCGTGGTGCAGCAGGCAGAAATGCACCCTGGCAGGTAATTTGAAAGATCAATAGTGCAAAACCCGGGGCAGTTCCAAACCTCGCGGGCAGGCCCGACCGAAGGAGAGGCCACGTTTTATCGCAGAACATGCTGAACCCGACTCCCCCGTTCCGCCGTAAACAATAGCGGGCGAGGAATGCGAAGCAGAAGAGCTGGGGGAGAACGCTTCACGCCCTGTGGCTCTCTCTAATCAGAGAACTCATCAGCTGTAATTAATTGTTAGCTGATACAACGCTCCAAAAAATACCCAGTTTAATCACCGTCAATTTCTGTGTACAGAGCACAGTCACTGAATCATTGATCTCACTTAAGCGACGGGGTATGTACTTACATGCTGATGTGCTTGTTTGCATTAGGTCACCTTTTATCGGAATAATTCACTATTTCAGTTTTTTGTCCAACAGTAATAATAATAATAATAATAATAATACACTTGCTACACTTTACAATCTCTAATTTTAGACTCGTAATGTTATTGTTTTTAAAACTGTCAACACATTAACGGACAGTACTACAGTGAAAGACATGGAGTGGTCTCAGGAAGGAAGCACGTGTCACATGGTGAAGGGCGGGTCAATGCACAGCCAAGTGCCGCCATCTTTATTGTGTCAGATGCCCGTTTGACTCTCGCTGAGATCCTCCCGTTCAGAGCCTCTGTTTTTTGTGGATTGAAGGGACTGTAGTCCTACTTCCTGGAGTCTAGTGACACATTTCCCCTTCTGCACTATAATGAAATGCAATTTGGTGAATATTTGCTTGATTATTGTAGTTAAGGGTGAGCATCGATTAAATCCTTGCACCTCGGTGTCCTCAGACCTTCTGACCAAGGTCCATGAAGGGTGGTCAATGTGAATCATCGATCCTCTTACCGAAGAGGACTTTGTCTCGCGTTCTCACCGCACCTGTGAATCAGACCTCTGCCTCCCGCTAAATTGACGAGCGCTTGTTGATTGATATTGGTGGCGGTTGATTGGCCGAGCTGCGGACTGTTGCACCTTGTTTCGCAGAACAAGATTGCCGAGTCAGCTGGACCCCTGCATCAAGTAAAACTCGGTGAAGTAAAGCCCGTCCAAAGCTGGGCCTTGGACTGGAATAACAATAACTGTTGTGGGCTTTATGCTGATCTGTTATACAGCTGACTCAAGGATCCTGCTTTGCAAAGTACCCCCCGCTGAAGCAAATGGCTAATATTCTACTCAAAACCTCATGACCGTTTGAACTACTACATCACTGCCCTATTGAGGCAATGCTAAGCTAATAATCCTGACTTAAAAATACAATTACGGGTCACGGTTCATCAGTTTTCAAACTTTCATCAACCCAAGACAGAAATATATATCTAGCATGTATTCTGAATGGATGAGCACACGGCACACGGCCTTACCCAGTGGCGGAGTTGGTTTCATTTATCTTCTGTCTCGCCCTCTCTTGATCAATGGCAATCAGCTCCTGTGGAAGTTATGTTCGATCTGTTGTACAAGACTTCCCTGATCTATCACCCTGGCCTTTACCGCCTGCTGTTCGCCGAAAAAGAAAAAAAAAAAAAAAAAAACGTACAGGTTATCGTTACATTACAACAGAAACGACCCGCTCATGCATATTAATGAGGCAAGAGGCTCGAGGAGCTGCCAGGAATTTGTCCCCACGGGCTTGTAACATATTTCACTGTTTCCGATACATAACGCGCCTCTTAAAAATGTATGACCTGGGGGTGCTGTTCAAATGAGCCAAAGGTTCCTCTGTTTTCTATTGTCTTTTTTTCTTTAACTTTTTAAGTTTCTGCTCACGCAGTACGTTAGTATATGGACATTGACTTTATTATAAAGGGCAATGATTCTCTCATGGTTCACTGTTTAAATGAAAATTGAACCTGACATTCCATACTTTGATTAAAGGGCATGAGCGTCCATTTTGTATATTATACATGCAGAAAAAATGCCAGCACTGTTACAGTTTTTTTTTTTTTTTTTTTTTCCTGAAATTAAATAACTCTTGCATACATGCAAGGGTTATTTGGTGTACAGTATATGAAAAAGACAAGGCTTATAACTGTAAATACTGTATTTTAACCCTTAGCAGATAACCACTCGAATTGCCTATGTCTTTAAGTCATCTCTTAACTGTCAGCTGTTCCTTAAACTATGTATTCTTGTCAAAATTCTCGTGTCATTTTTTTAAAAATATTTTTGAAAACCATTGTCTGTCATTTTTTTCCCCATTGGCTTTGTAGGTTTATTTTTGTTGATACTATGTTCAGAAAAATTTGTGGTAAAAAAATTATTTGAATGGGTAGCTCGATCTGTGTCTGGTGAGTAGTTGTCCCTAAAGACTCAAGATTCGAAGTAACCTTTGGCAAAACACCGATGCATTCTAGGGTGAACATATTCACATCTCATTAAGAAAAGCTTTGTGTTACTCGGTGTTATTCAGTAATAATCTCTTGTTGCTAAAGTTGGCGAAGTCTGGCAGCGCCGATAAACCTATGAAGTGCTACATTTGTGCCAATGGATCCAGATGTGGAAAGTCTAGGTGTCTAGACTTTATTTGACATATAAAGCAAATCTAAGTGACTGGAACTGAATAGGAAGGACTTCTACTTCCTGTTTCCAGAATTTATTTCTATGCAGAGACCTGGAAATGGTGGCAGAATTACACAGCAGGACTGTGATGCTAATAGCGACCTTCACAGAATACTGCGGTGCTGTGACTCTGATGGCGGCCATTACAGATGACAGCAGTGTTGTGATGATTAAAGCAGCTTCTCCACAGCACAGTAATACTGTGATGGTAACAGTGGTCTCTGCAGAATATAGCAGTACTGTGACTCTAATGGTGGCCTTTGCCTGCTTTGGTCGTGTTGCTGCAGCTGCATCGAGGATTATAAGCGCGGACCGGATGGGCGGTCCTGTCAGCCTCTCTCCGAGGCCTGCACTGAAGGCCTGGACTGCGGAGACACGGCCGACATTCCCGCCAACCAGACCGCGTTCGGAGACCTTTTCTACGGCTACAACAACCACACCAAGGAGATCACCACAGGGCAGATCCTCAAGGCCACCTTCAGGTAGGAAGTGAATTGTGTGTGTGTGTGTGTGTGTGTGTGTGTGTGTGTGTGTGTGTGTGTGTGTGTGTGTGTGTGTGTGTGTGCCTATGTGTGTACACCCTTGTTTCTGTGTTTTTATGCATGTGTGCTTGTGTGCGTGTGTGGGTCTGTGTGCATGTGTGTTTGTGTGTACATGTGTTTGTATGCGTGTTTGTGTGTGTGTGTGTGTGTGTTTGTCCATGTTCTTGAACTTGCTACATATTGAGGCCAGAGCTCATTTTTAACCAACAGAGTGGGGACATTTTTGGGAAATAAGAACAGTGTGTCCTGCCCTCATAAGTACAAAGGTTAATTGTGACTCATTGGTTAAGGTTGGGGTTGAGGTTAGAATTAGGGACAGGTCAAGGTTAGGGTAATGATTTGGGTTGGAAATGCATTGGTTATGGTTCAGATCAGAGAATGGTAATGTACTCATAAGGATAGAAGTAAAAGGTTATAAATGCGTGTCCGTGTGTGTGTGTGCAGGCGTGTGTGTGTGTGTGCATACATGCGTGTAAACTGGGGGTGGGGGTCCAGGATAAGGGGATCAGGGATTTTGGGGGCAAGCCCACCCTGTAGAGAGTTCACGTGGCCACCTTCTGCCCCTCTCCCATCCAATCTTTGAAGATGATTGCAGGTGGCTTTGATCAAAAAGTACCCAGATGAACTCCCGGGAAAACCAATTTGCTGTGGGAAATGGTAATTTAAAAAAATGTGCGAAACCTTAATCTATCCTGATAGTTTTTCAAGATAGTCCCTGTGGTCCAGTGGCAGAATTAACTTTTTCACTTTCTGTGCTAATTCAATTTCAGCTGCCCAGGTCCGGTATTGTGTTCCGTTGCGGGTGCAGTACTTTTCAGCACCACCTGGGGCACTGTCCTGTACAAGGAACGATCCTTCGACTTAAAATTGGGGTCCTGACTTGCTGTGGTCATTAAATGGCCAACCATTACACCTTCCCAGAGCTGACTACTGGCGCAAACACGACTGTCATCAATGACCTGCCTGTTTTTTTTTTTTAAACTCAGCGTTTCTGATCCCACCCAAGATTGTCCAATTAGCCTGCTAGGTGCGGGAGTGCTCATATTGTCCTGCGTGCTGGGGAGAGCACAGGTTGTAGCTCTCTTCCGAAACACTCATCTGTCAGCAGTCACTTCTTATCCAGCCACGGGCACAGTCACAACACGCGCAGAACAAGGAAATCTCTTTCTCTCAGAAAAAAGGTAATAGAAATTAGTCCTTAACCCTTAAAGCGCCAAAGGCAGCATTTGCCGCTCCCGCAGGGAAGCTCTTTTCAACAAGTCGCCACATGATAGGTTTTCAAAAGCTCAAGATATTTAAATTTTTTAAGCGTTTGAAAATTGATTTTGGCGCCCTAAGGGTTAAGTTTAAATAGAAGATTAAAATGCTTGGTAAGATTTTGTTCTTGCTTTATCGAGTAAACCAGCCCAACATCCCAGTTCTGTGTCCTTTTAATCGTGGAGATATGAAGACTAGCATGTGAGTCAAATCTCACCACGTGCATTTCGCTTACTTGTCAGGCGCCTAATATCTGATCAGCTCCACCAACTCCGACACCTTTCGCCTTCCCCAGATCGTCAGCGCAGACGCGAGTCGAATTCTAAGTTGACATGCCAGGGCACATATGAAAGGCTGCCCATATAAATGCATTGAAGCAGATGCCGAAGGTGCTGAATTGTACCTCCTATCCCTTGAAGTGAAATGAAGCATTTGATTAAGCAGAATGCTGTTTTTGCATTTCAATTCGCGCACCAGGGCAGGAATAGCGCGACGAGGCTGGTGGCCTTTCGACGGAAGGGGGACCAGCATTCGGCCAGAGACAATAGTGCAGGTACCGTCACAAATAAGTAGTCGGAGGACTCTTCGTGTGCTGAGGCGATAGAAACGTACATTGATACGGAGCCTAGACCAACATGGAGGAAGACCATGTGTCAAGGATGATATTTATTCAAGTAGAGCGTATTTGCATTGAAATGAAATCGGGGTTGAATTGCATCAGTGGCTGGCCCATGGGTTGGCTGGCTCAGGAATTGTTTTGCCACCACTTCAGAGTTGAAGATCTAATATTGGATTGGATAACTGAATCACACAAAGGGGCCCGTACTATGAGTATTCACAGTCATTCAGGCCTACGCTTTCGCCATTTCCTAATTTCTAGCTTTTTTGTAATGCATTCCACCTGACTGTGTTATTATTTTTGAGTACCTGTCTCCTTTAAGGTTTTTTTTTATATTTTTGAATTTAGTTGGGATCTAAATGATATTGCCTAGCAACAACCACATCACATGGTTGTTTACAGCGGCCGCCTGAATGGTTACCTTTGCATTTTGTTTTTTTTTTGATCCTTTTAACCCTTAGGGCGCCGAAATCAATTTTCAAACGCTTAAAAAATTTAAATATCTTGAGGTTTTGAAAACCTATCATGTGGCGACTTGTTGAAAAGAGCTCCGCAGTGGAGCTCTTTTCAACAAGTCGCCACATGATAGGTTTTCAAAAGCTTTGATTATATTTCATTGTATCAGTGAGCGGCAAATGCTGCCTTTGGCGCTTTAAGGGTTAATAATTACAGTATTTATCTTCTTAGAGAGGGCTCTTTATTCCATTATTCATCCTTCCGTGAGAATCAGCATCCACAGGAAAGCATGGTTATGGCACTGTGATTGATTCTTTAAATGGCTATAGCATGGATAGGTTGAGTGATACGATATAAGAACAAATAAAAAGAGGAAGCAAGAGGTTCTAGCCTTTCGGTCACTTTTTTGGTTACAGTCACGTGCAGATTTATTTCCATTTAGGTACAGTCACTAATTATTTTTCCCTCACTGATGCAAATTAAAGAGTCCAATGATCTCTGAAAAAAGCAAAAAAAGAAATCCGTTTTGCATTTAGAAGACAGGAAAAGATGCATTTGTAAGTCAATATTAAGGAGAGGTGTTGATTGAATTCGGGCCTGGGGCATCACGTAATCCGAACGGCATGCATTATTTAACGCCAGCCTTTTCATATCTCGCCACGCTCGCACCTGAGGAATCACCTTAATGTTATTCTACCTTGTGTACTTTCTCGTCGCTCTGGTGAATTATTGATAGTCAGTGTGTTACCGTTGTGCTGGAAAGGACCAGTGCTTGGATAATTTATTGATTAGTGTGCAAGATTGCATGGGGGTTTGATATTGTCAGGTGGCTTGTGGCACTGACTGAAGGCGGAAGTGGCTGTTGATTATAAATTAATAAGTCACATGACTTGGATGCATTCAACATTACATGAAATAGGCCATTTCAGTAAAACCTTCCCATGGCATTGTTTTTGATTGTTTCTTATGAATAGTACTATCAACTATAAAACAGCAGAGGTCATTGAGTATTAAAGGCTTGTCCTTCCTGTTCCCCCAAAAGCGAGGGTATATTTAATCAACAAGTCCAATAGTGACTGCCCTAACCATGCAATATCCTCTTGTGTATGTCTCTAATAATAAGATTAACTGTGATTTAACTACAGTGGACTGATAAAGTCCCCAGCAGTCATACTTAGTCAATTTTGGCATGTACTATCTCGGTTTGAATTAGGAAATTGTTTTTGAACGCTTATTAATGACCCGATGACATAGGCCTGTGGCGTCCTGGTTAGGCTCACAAGGAAGCGGAGTCACGAGGTTGCCGAAATCATCTGCAGCCTGGAAATTTAATTTGGGCCTCGGCACATCCCGTTACCCGGGGCATTTCATCCACTTACAGCCGGGCGCGGGTCAAACGATTGGCTGCGGCACGCGGACGAGAAAAGTTAATGTCGTCGAGGAAGTGAATCTCAATTGTACCTCGCTGATCTCATTTACAGAAATGTCGGGAGGGGGAAAAAAAGGGGGTGGGGGGGCAAGACCATTTCAGGTGAACTGAAGTACACTGTGTGGTCATCGTCAAAACGGCCTTTGGAATCCATTCTCAATGTAATGCGGAAAAAAAATGCCTCCATGACACACAATGGTGGAAAGTCAGTGCTGGCTGGCGGTGAGTCGGGCTCGGCTAACGCAAGGTAATATGGTCTGATGAAAGTTTAAATATATCGTAGGGAATAAGTATTAGTATGCCTCTCAGTTGCACACCGCAGGCTCGTTCTGACTTGATGGAATGCCGCAGCGATGTAATGATTTATCTAAAAACGGAGGAGAAGATCAAAGCGGTTAGCCCTGAAAGCCAAAACCTGGAAATTGAATATCGCTTCTGATGCAGTGGTCAGAGGCGCTGGAATCTTCGGGTGGAACAGAGTGAACAAACGGACTCACGTAGATATAAAGATTGAGTTCAGTCTTTGGCATGACATTATTTCAGTTCATTACCTTTATGGCGTTATTGCAGGTTATATTTATATGAGACATAGTGTGATTTGGCACCTCACTAAATCATAAAGTCATAGAATCCAATTTCCACTTTAGAATTGCCTGGTTTTGGAGTCAAAGGTCCTCTTCCTCGCTGATTAGAATAGTTCTTTGGTGAATGAGAAATTAGCGGGAGACTTGGTAGTCGAGGCGCCACCCGAACTTTAATTGCGTCCCCTTGCAAAAGAAGTTTGTTCTAAAAGAACAAAAAAGGACAAACCCATAAAGGTCCCATGATGAACAGTGTGCTGCGATGACCAATTTTTTCAGAGTGAAGACTGACTAAAGAGAATACTCTAGAACCGTAGCCAGTGACTATGGGGAGCATTGTAAAAAGAACTTTAATTAGCTGTTGACCTTTGCCGCACTGGAGTAGTAAATGGCTATTATTGATCCGTACTTTTTTTTTGACCCCGCCCTGTTCTTTTGTATACTTTTTATACTTGCTCGAACTTTTGCGTTGCCTAATGACTCTTTCGAGGCTTGGTCCAATGATTAGATGTATCCTTGTCAAATTAGCAGGTCAATGTGTTGCCAATGACAGTCCTTCTGTGAAAAGCACATAACTGAACTGAATGAATGAAAATCATCTATGTACATGTGCTTGCAGAATCTCAGACCTTTAGCCTTTTAAAGTGATAAACTGACTGCGTTTTCCAGTGAGCCATTTTACAAGTTGAAAAAAATTGGATGTCACAATAGCAGTATTATGATGACACCATTCAAGGCTTACATCGCATTGGGCGAACTCTCCCCTCAAGTTTTTAACAAACCTCTTCAAGTTGGAACCCAGCACATCGATTCGTCCAAATCTCCGTGTACTAAAATTTAATGTAGGGTGATTCTATGTCGAATAACCCAGTTTTCGGAAAGTGACCACCTCTGATTTTTCTAAAAAACTTCGAAGATTTTGCAGCCATGGCTTCATGGTACACCCAAAGTATTTTCTAAAAAAAAAAAACCATGATAATAAAAAATAAATTAAAAAAAAAAACAGAAAAATCTGAGATGGTCAAGATGGGACCACTTGGTGAGATGACATGAAATGACCCTGTACTCTGTGGTGCAATAGCCCCAATTTAACAGTAATAGTGCTATGGGCATCATGTGAGGTTCCATTGATCAGAGGCCCTATGGGAGTGACAGAGCTCGGTGACCTCTCTGTAGTTTAGCGTAGCAGTCAACCGGGTGATTAATTTCACTCTGCTAAAAACTGACAGAAACTGAAGGCATGGAAGGAATGGACAGCTAGATGTACTGAATTGCGACAAAAAGTATTTTGACTGGGTGTGTGTGCGCCTGTGCTTTTGCATATGTGCTTGTGTGTGTGTCTGTGTTTGTATCTATGTGTGTGTTGGTTACCTTGGCTGTAGTATTATTTTGGATAGTACTTTAATGGGCAACAATGTCATTGGAATGGTCTCAGCGATTATGATATGGTGATATAACATTAACAGCAGTCCTATATAAATAAATAATGCTCCAGTCTTCATAATGTTTGTTTGCCTGTTAGTCAAAATAAAATATTTGAAATTGAATTGTGGATATTCCATGCATCAGTAAACAAATGATTAAAAATCGAGCGAACCGACGGCACATAAAGATTAATAATTTATCACCAAACATCTGGTGTGTCTTCCACTCCAGGTAATTAATTCCTCTTCCCTCTGGGCTCTGGTATCAGTCACTCAGGTGCATCTAATGTGGCCTTGCGATCACAATACTGTAGCAAAGCACGCAGAGCCAGATCGATTCAGTGTCACGGCCTCCCTGCTGAAGTCACGACCTGCAGCCAGGAAAAGTAATCAATCCCAGATCAGCAAGACCGCAGCACTGTCTGATATCAATATTTTATGTGTGTGACTTCCTGTACCCAACTACACAACGAACTTAACTGGATTAATACCACCGCGGGTGAAATTTATCCTGGAAAGAAATAAGGAGAAGATAATGCAGAATTGCTCTTTGATACAGCTTCTTTTTATAACTGCTGTTTTAAAAAAAGCAAATAAAAAGAGTCTGATTCTCGATCACCAACTTTATGAATTTCTTGCTTGATGGATTTGCCATGAGATTTGACATTTCAGCGCGGCTCCACAGTGGTGCACCAAAATTAACTTAGCATGATGCCAAGAAAAGCAATGGAGTTGTTTTATCAATTCAATAACCGTCCTTCTCTTGGCATTTTGTGTTTCTTTTTTTTACGATGCCCTGCAAAGAACCTGATCTTCTTTGTGTAGAGCAAGTGTGCGTGCGGTTTTTTTGACCCACGCCTGACAAGCAGCTCATACACAGACACGTGTGCACGCACACACACCAGTAACGTGCAAAAAATGTCATGAAAACACTGTCACCATTTAGCCATGGAGCAGTCTTCTCCATCCAGGCGAAATGCTATGTGCTGAATCTCGTTTGGCAGAGCCAACGTCTGTCACACTATTAACAGACCCGCCTTAGTACTGCTTACAGGAAAAGGAATGTGCGATGCCATAATCTGGGAGGATTCCACAGTTCTGATTGGCTCCCAATCAGATCCACGGTGATCCACGGTGTCATGTTTCTGGAGGAGTTGGATATGATTTGAAACAAAACGTTGCTCCTCGTCAGTCACTTTGGGTTTAACTCCTTAAACTCTTCTTTTTTTCACTTAAGTTTTCCTTTAACCCCTTAAGCGTTAAGTTTTCACGTAAGTTATCCCTTAAGTAGGTTCCAAGTCAGAAAAGGCATGTTTTTCCAGATTGTAGGATAATGTCTGATACTTATTCTGCTGGTTGCAGCTCTTCACTGAAGCAACACTACACTCATATAGACAGAAATATTCAAACCCAGGACACCATGTTTTTTATGGCCACAGCATTACATCAAATGGGAAATATTTCAATCTTTAACATCATTTTATACTCATTTCCCTGCAATTCAGGAGGACATATTTGGGATCATTGGAAACCATGGAATCACCACTAGAATCTGAAATAGGCCTGAAGTTCCACAGGTTTGAATTATGCAGCTGCATTTGTAGGTTTTATGGGGTTAAAGACTGGAGCAGTATTAGTTCATTGATGCAGCTGCATTAATGAAAACATCACACTCCTCTCATGTGCTGTCGGCAGTACAGCTGTATAAAGGAATGTGTTAATTTATTTGCATGTGTACGTGGTGGAAATATGATCCGGTGTGAAGATGGAAACCTTGCTCAGCTAGGCTAAACATGTAGTAGCAGGAAAAAAAAAACTGAAGACACAACTTTGGGAATTAATGAATAATTAATAAACGAATAATTAAAGCACCTGATACCTTTGGAACGGTTGCCGAGAATAAACATTTCAGTGACTGCGAAAATATTAAATTCAATATTAAGGTGAGGCAGGTCTCCACTGTGCCTTGGTATGTTTGTTTTTTTAATTTTCCAATTTAATATTTTAATTATTTTTTGCGAACCACTGTCAAGAAGGGGTTTTCTGTTCTGTCGACCCTGGTCTCCAAAGGCCGCAAGTATGGAAGGATCCAAGAAAGATTTTTACGAGGAAACCAATTAACGCGAGCTCAATTGAAGCAGATGGGGCTCACCCGGACAAAAAGAATTTCTCTGGATCTGATCCTCGTGCTTTTTTCCCGCAAATTCTGCCGCCCTTCCTCCCCGAAGATGCCTCAGGTTCTTTGTAGCGCCCAGAACAAACACAGAGCCAGACGCCATGGAAGTTCGGCCGCTTTTTTATTCCTGCTCACTGTTAGCGGTGCGAGGCTCCGAATCGCGAAGCTTCTGAAGTTCCTCCCCGCAGCTCTGGAGTGACACAAGACGCCTGTTTGAATCTCTGATTCTGTCATTTCAACTGGCACGCAGAAATGATTTTGACGCCACCTTATCATTAGCTTAACTACCCGCTGAGCGGCTGAATACAGTGATTTTGTTGCAGCCTAATTTTGAGAAGCAGTAAAGTATAAAGAAATCAACATAACACCATGTGGCCTCACAGAGATAACACAAGAGAGAGCCTACATTCAAGAAAATCTCCCAGGACTTACACACACTCAGAGACGCGCGCTTACACACACACACACGCACACTCATAAGCACATCATACACACACTCTCACACATGCTCACACACAAACAAACACAAACATACCCACACGCGCTCACACACACACGCACACACGCATACACGCACTCACATGCAACACACGCACACGTATGCTCAAACGTGCACGCTCACACACAAGCACACACACGCAAGCACGTACAAACACACACACTTATCCATATAGCAGCAATCGCAATGCCACTTAAGTAAAAATCCATCCCAATAGAACGCAGATCCTGTAAAGTGAAGGCTGTCTGAAGAATAGTAGTTGCTACGGTGATAACGTAATGATCACTTGCGTGCCGCCATCTATCAAACGTCCTTAAGAGCTACAGAGCAGAGTAGCCTCTTCCCATTTAAGCTCAGCAGTCAATGGGGTGATTCATGCCACTGCAAAATCATCTCACAGAAACTGTGTGGAGAGACGGAATGGACAGGCAGATATGCTGAATAATCATACGGAGTATCATAAAGAATTGACATGCTGAATTATTTTACTCTCATTATACGTGTGTGTGTGTGTGTGTGTGCCTGTGCGAGTGTGAGAGAGAGAGAGAGAGAGAGAGAGAGAGGGAAAGAGAGAGATGAATAAAGTTTATCCTTATAAAATAAATATCTGGGCTTTTTTTTGGCTTTTTCTTTTTCTTTAAATTCACAGGCTGCTTCCCACTAGCATTTTCTGTTCAGAACTTTGAGACTGAAGAAATGAGAAGTGAATCTCCAGGAAAGAGAGGGAGTCTTTGGTCATTGTCATAGTTCTGGTATCATTGTCAGGACAAAGTGTACACACACCCTCCCACAGCACACACCAGTGTATTACAGTTAATTTCCACCCTGGCAGGAGTTATTATGTACCGACACGCCACACTGTGCTAATTTACTAGCTGGCGCAACGATGGAATTGTGCGAAATGAATTCATTCATCTACAAAGACTGGATGGTTACGTTTTATGTCGAGAAAATTGAGTCTCGTGTGAGTTCCGGCATCTCGGCTGAAACAGAACCGGAATGAACCAGTTTTCTCTTTATTTGTTACTCTCCTCTGCCCTGTCACAATCATTCAGGCTCCCGGGGCCCTATCATTGGTAATAGGGATGCGGTGGTCAAATTTAGTGGACCGAATCAATGAGGGATCGATGAAATAATTTTTTTAATGAAGACATTTATCAAATCTGGTATTGTAATAGGAGAGGTGTAGTTGTGGTAAGTGTTTGGGAAAAACCCTGCTGGTAAAAAAAAAAAAAAAAAACGTTACCTGAGTGGTGTATTTAGCTTGTTACAGGCTGAGAGAGTGACGTTTTAACAGTACTTCATTCCAGGCACCTGGATTCACTAACAAGCACCATTCGTCAGGAGGTTGAACATAATTAGTGAAATCTGCTCTGCTGGCTGAAATTTTGCTGGGTGAAGAAGAAACAAATGGCAGAACCTCTGACCTCCGCCCTCTGACCCCTGAAGTTTCCACTTTTTAAAATATTCCTGAGGATGCTAATCGGATACCAGTTCACAACTCCAAAGTCCAATAACTGGTTCACCCTGTCTGCTCAAGGGGTTAGGGAGCAAGGTGGGGCAAGTGTATTTTTGTTGTTACCGTCCAAAATACCCAATAATACCCAAGCTGCATTGTTTTGGCCGTTGCAGTGTTGGCAGAATTTCATGGACTCGTAATAGGACCCTTCGAAAAAGTTACAGGAGTGTGACAGCTTAAGGGCAGTGAACTCCGCAACGATTGGGCGATTTACTTATCTGCCCGTCAGCCTATCACGGAACTGACGCACGGCCGCTAAGTTAAGCATAACTTAAAGAAATTCTAAAAATAAATAGACGAAGGAGAAAATAAGAGGAAAAAAGCGATGGGATCGCGAACGCTCCTTCACTCAGTTCAGCCTAATTACTTTCTCTCACTGTCTCCTCAGTCCCCACTCTCAGACTCTCTCTCGGAGCCTGAAGCAGGATTTAATGAATATTTTACTACTCTTTGTTCTTATTACGTCTGCTTCCAACCATGATTAAGCCCCTCGCTACACCTCACCCCCTCCCCCCAGCACACCTACACTCCCCTCTTTGCGTCGCGACCCGCTCAGCGGGGTGTCCTTCCTGCGCGCAGCAGAGAGGTATACCTTTATCTGCACACTTAATTAAAATGTAAAAATTGAACTCGAGTTAGGAAGATGATGTGAAGAGCTGGAGGGCAGCGGCTCCCTTATTAACAGGTGTGTACTCCTCTCCCACACGACGGCAAAAATAGCCACCGCAGTGAAACCAAATTATTGCAGAATTTTGAGCAAATAAATAAAGGATATAAGTAAAGCTACCGAGATTTGCATGTATTTTGTTGAGGGTGAGCTACTGGTCATTTAAACTAATGAGCCAAAGCGTTATGAGAATCTGCCTGATGTCGTGTTGGTCGTCCGCATGCCGCTAAAAGAACTTTGCTAAATTGTACAGCCTCATGCTAAAAGTTCATAAGTCACACATTGTGACGTACGGATGAGAAAACATCTTCTATAGTTACCTGAGTGAATTTCCTCAGTTTTCTCAAAATGGACATTTTGTGACAAAAGTATGTTTAGCACTGGAGTCTTAAATTAGCAGATTGTATGAATTTATTATGTACCCAGACCCTTTTTTTCTCTAGAGAGACATTTTGTGACTAAATATTTTTAGCACCAGGGTCTTCAATTGACGTCCACATGAATGCCCAGACTGAGGGGTTTCCCTGTATCATGGACCATCCCACTCCCTGTATCAGCTTATCTTCTTCCCACAATGCATTGCGGGTGTCTTCCCCAACTAAATGGCGCACAGGCATCGAGCCAATGCACATGATGTCAGTAAACGGGACTCATCGGATCAGGAGACCTCCTTCTGTTGCTTCATGGTCTAGTTCTGACGCTTGTGCGCCCAATGAAAAAGTAGCCGTACAGCCGTTTAAGTTTTTGTTTCGATTCTCTAGAAGAATTCTGAAAATGGCACTTGCGCCCATTTCGGACCATGCCGAAGATACGTACAGTACCAGTCAAAATTTTGGACACACTTTGCTAATGTCACAGCGCTCTATTTTTGGAGAAATTTAAATATGATGTGAAGGGTAAACAGTCAGAAGTTAGAAGAGAGTAATTTACTTGTTTGAATAGTGTCCAAAATTTTAGAATTCTCAAAGGCCATATTTTGCCAAGTAAACAGAAAAACAAGCTCCTTCCATTTTCCAACGGCCGAATTAAAGTCAAGCTGTTTTGGGACTTATTGGGCAAAAAGGCCCACAAAAAGCTCACCACAAGTGCAGCACATATTTGGGAAGTTAGACAGCCACGCAGCTGCAAACTCATTATAGCCATATGACTGTCCTTGTGGGGGAAAAAAAATGTGAGTATGCTCAGCAAATATGACAACAAACACTGGTTAGTTTGGTAGATTTTAGAATTAGACCCTCTTTTTTTTTTTTTTTGCAAAATAAAGGGTGCCTCTTTCTTTATTTAACATGCATGATAAGAAAAATGTGGGTGTGTCCAAACTTTTGACTGGTGCTGTATATTCCATCACAAAATGCTTTTGACATTTATTGTGTGAAGGTGGCAATCTCAGTTCCTCTCTCTCCAGGTGCATAATTCATGTCCATTTTTCTCGGTCCGTTCTTCCTGAAGATAAATATAGCACAGTAATACACAATGCCTGCAGCAGAGCATGAAACTCGTATGCTCTAGTCCCCACTTTGTTTAATTATTAGCTCAGTGCTTTGCTATGTTCATCTTAAACCCCTGGCAATGTGTGAGGGGGATTTATAATGCATTTAGAGTAATGCTCAAGTACAAGTCCTCTACATTAGCCGTGCTTTGTGGGCTGCTGTCATTAAGCTTGCCCTGTGCAGCTAGTTCAAGAACAGAGAATGCTGGGACTTGCGGTTCAATTGCCCATGTTACGTAAGAGGCCTATGCACCATAAAGCCGTGACCACCCTGGTTTGGTGTGGAAAAAAAGGATTCCCATCACTTCAGCTTTTTGAGCAGTGCAATGCATTATGGGTTGAGCTGCACAGGAGCACTTAGCCAAAAATGTTTGACCAAACAATAATAAAAATGTCAGTTTGTACCACGATGGAGCCTTTTGTTTTGGTTCTCCAAAAAATCTCTGAAAATAGCACTCAAGCCAATTTTGTACTGAACCCTCAGTATAGTCCATTAACATGTGCATTTGTGCATTTATGAGATTACATCATCTACTGAAATTGTGTATCTGAATTTGGCAATTTTGTGCATCATCTTTCTCTTGCCATTCTTTTACAAGGCATGCGTACTCACGCACTCATACGCACACACACTCACAAGCACAACATACACACACTCTCACAAACACACACGCACGCACACACACACACACACACACTCACGCACATGCACAAACACACACAGACACACATAAGCATAAAGTAAATACATACAAACACACACACAGGCACACGTACACTCACACAAATATGCACACACACACAGTTAAAAGCATAGCTACCTGGCTTCTTGACATTTCAGAAAATCTGAATTTGGTGCTTGTTATTGTGCATATATGCATTCATTCTCCAATGCAGTTACTATGGCCCCAAACCTTCGCTCTGCATGGTAATATTCAGTGTGCATTAACCTCTACAGTCATTTTTAAATGGTGGGCGCATTGTTTCCTGCTGTTTTCATCTACTTCCTCTCCATTAAAACTGTAATAAAATTCAACCTTCTTCATGACCTACAGAGTCGAACCGCAGAGCCTCACGACCAGTCTAAAGGTTTTCAGCGCCCACACACATTACATGCAGTTACAGATGGGGAAAAAAGAAACATTTCTTTTTATTCAAAAGAAAATATCAAGATCGTAAATTGATGAAAATGACCATCTTTTGTCATAACTGCTGAACATGTTATATCAATTTTTTCCCCCCCTCTACAAGGACAATTATATGGTGGACGTTTCCACTGATGTGCTACACTTGTATACATCTGGGCAAAAGTAAAGCACTGCAAAATTCAGAACAAAATTTTCCAAAAGTTGGCGAGTCCGGAAGGTTTAAATATGCATTCCATGTCTATTTCACTCTCTAAAGGCTTTTTTTTTTTTTTGAACCGTGCTTAATTGCACGTGATGAATATAGATTGTTAGTTGGCACTTCTGAAAACTTAGGTTTCATCTTTGTCAGATATTGAAGCTGTGTCTTCGAATTAAGGCCCTTACACACTGGATGCCCAATGAAGAAACGACACAAAATACGAAATGTTCGGATCAAAACTCTTCACACCGGCTCTGACACGAATTTGCGTCAGAAACACGGGAAAACGAATTTACGAAGTCTTGACTGCTCAGTCCAAAGAGAAAGAAGAGGACAGAGGAAGAACAGGAAAGAAGAGAAAAAAAGGACTCGTCCTCCAGTGATGAAGATGTTTTCATCGTCGTTCTTTCTAAGAGAAAATATGAGGTTTTGGGTTCACCCTCTGTTACAAAGTGGGGATAGAGAGGGCAAGTTTCACCTCCTCATAGAGGCGTTTTCTTCCGCACATAAATGATGACGTAAAATATCAATATATCTTTATGATTTCTGTGCTCGTTTAGCTTGTGATACTGCACAGATTTGCGTAAATTGGTTTGCGAAGCTCATTAAGCAATAAGCCATGAGAGTCTGTTCTATACTATCCTGAATGTAGTCACGGCTGAAAGGCGTTTTAGGCATGATGCACAGCTGAGTGATAATTGTAAGGATGGCAAAAATAAATGCTGCAAAGTCAGCGGTAGTTTTGGATTTTTTGCATCTATATTGCCGTGCTTACAATGCCATATCAATTATATAAATGTAGGCAATAGGCATTCACTTTTTCATTGTCATTACTTATTATAGGTCATGTATTGGTCTCGGTTGTTCAGTCGATAAATTATTTGATTGTTAATCAGGCGAACTTGAGAGCAATCGAGCGGTAAAACGTGGGGTTACTAAAGGCCCTCTGAACACCTGACGGCACGCCGCTGACCGAGAGGCTATTGAGCCGGAGGATCGTCTTGCAGTCTGTCTGAGGTAGGCAAGTTGTTAAAATATGATTGGTCGATGCGTTTGCTCGCAGTGCAACTGTTCGCAAAAAATCGACCTCGATCTGAAAAATAAAAGGTTCGCTTTTTCACGGTGTGATAATCGTATTTTGTGTGTAAAACCTCATGCCCAATCTGCAGCCCGAATTTTTTTTTTTTTTTGCACGAAAAAACCGCATCTGGTGTGTAAAGACCCTTAAAGTGCAGTCTCCAGGGTATTTTTTGAAAATTCAGGTTTCCTCACCATCTTGAAAGTGCAGGAGGCTCAAAATGTCAACAGCATTAAATGTGTTGAAAACATTCCCTCTCTTTGGAAGCTAATAAAGTGTGAAGTAAAGATCAAATTCTTTTCAAACTGATTTTGTATGCCAGGAAAGGTATGTCCAAGCCATGTGTGTGAAAATTGTGCAGTGCTTATCATCAATTTAGCCTTCAGGTGAAGTAGAACTCGCTTAGAATTGGATGGTGTTCAACTTTTCATCGTGGATTGTGCCATGTAAGGCTATTTTAACAAGTTAAAACAAGTTTCTGTATATTTCACTGCAAACACAAACAAAACATGACTAAAGTGTACAAACACTGTTGTAGTGTTGTAGTATATGGGATTTGAATGTGGAGAAGGGAAGTCTTTTTTTGCAGCTCTGGACTCGTTTGATCAACAGAAGTCGTTGAAATTGCAGAACAGCTGCAGTAAATGCAGTTTGCTTGTGAATTAAAACAGTCAGACCCCTTTGAAATCAGAAATCACTGGGCTGGTTGGGACAGGAGAAACTGTGTTTCATGTTGATTTACGGGGGAATTCAGCTCATCATAGTTTACTGTCATGGGTCATTTGGCAATGGTTATGAATTGATTCAATGAGTAAATAAGAATGTTTTACATTTTATTAATGTTTTACTCGTCGCTATTGTGTCTTTATGTGTTTTTGCATATCCGTTTAACATACAGTGGTCTGATGTATTATAGTATAATGCTGCATTAGTTGCTCCTAATCAAGAGCGTAATCTAAGGGGGGTTAGGCGTCCCCCCAATAAAGTGATGCGATAAATTTACGTTGTAACATCAATGGGAAAATAACCTCAAATGAACTGCGTCCTCCGGATGATGGCGTGTAATTAGTGAGTGCTGGTATAGGGCGGATATACACACCCCTCTGTGCCTTTGCAGAATCAAGCTCAGTTAATGTCTCCGTACAGATAGAACACGTATGTGAAGTTTCATAACAGTACTTTAAGTAATAACGCAGGAGTGGTGCTTCGAAGTTACAGTCCACACCAGGAAGGACAAGAAGAAGAACAAATGGAAGGGGAAGAAACTGAGCGAGTTTTTGGTCCCTCCTTCAGAGGCCAAAAAGTGAAGTCTCGTGGACATGAGCGTTTCAGGTGTTCTGTCCTCCTAATCATAAACCTACTGTTATCGCTTGCTTATGATATTGTAGTAACTGAAAACACCAACTCTACTGCAAAGGGAATCATTCATATTATTATACTGAGAGGCATTAAAAACACATAATAAAATATACTGTTTTAAGTAGTGGTAAATGGTTTCTTTCGTAGTTGCAAAACACGGTCTCGGGAAACTGTGCTTTTGGTGGTGAGACTTGCCCTCACTGTTATCGTTACATTGGCTGTCAATTCAGCAGTTCTTATGCATTATCTGACAGGGCAGTAGATGTTTTATGGAATGTGTTTTTGTGGCGTCACAGATGACGCACTTTGTCGGGGACGACAGCTGACACATCTGGTCATTCTGTGTCATCCCTGCAGTCTGGATACAGTCATTTAATGGACATGAATGCGTCCAGAATCCTTTCTTTGAGACTGGCCATCATTCAACATTCTTCCGAGATTCATTTGTTTGTGGCCTTTGAAGAGGGAATGATGTGACTTTGTTTATGTGTTTTTTTTATTGGCCTTGATCTTCAACTTTTCATGTGCAAAATGATTTCTCCCAATGTGATTCACAACCATGACCCAGGGAACTGTGCTGCATTTAGATAATCATACTGAGGTGTTAAACCAAGAAAGGATTCAAACCCAGACACTTGACATTTTGCAATGCTTACCATACCTGATGGTCATCATGTCAATCAGCAAAAAGAAAAACTATCAGTTTTCAAATTAGACGATAAAAACCACTTTGCATTTTTAATGCCTCTCAGTATATATCATCATTTCAGATTGAAATGTTCTCCTAGTTAAGTTCAATCGGTGAATAGAGACGGTGCTTTCGCTTCTGTCAGAGATATTAACTGTTACACTGATAGACCAGAGTGAATAAAGGCTTGGAAAAGTCCCAGATAAGTTGCAGTCAGGCTCAGACTGAACTTCCATTTTTCCCGCTGTCATCATTTTTATTCAGCTGACTGATGTGCGATTTAACTCTCAGATACTCCATCAGCCATCAGATCAACACCATGGAGTCATTGTGATTTCTCTGTGTCCTCTTACCAGAGCAGATCATCCAGTGCTATGCTTCCAAGCTTTTATTTCATCGTGTAAAGTGTAGTACTCTATAGCACACACACTCAAGTGCTCTCGCTTTTGTGTACATGCATACACCCACAAATATGCACGCTCACGCGCACACACTCGCTCTTGCATACGTGCACATAAATGCGCTGACAGGCTTAAATACACAAGAAAACATAAATCTTTTTTTTTTTTTTTTTTTCCTTACCCTTTTGTTTTTCTGTGCAAAAATGGTTCTGTGCTCGTAAGTAAGCAGTTAAAATAGGCAAGAAATCTGTAGCTAATCTGCTGCATAATTGATGTGCTATTTTGATCTTTTATTGTTGCATTTCCTTAATAATAACAATTCACTGGTACTGTTCCATTTTTAATGTAATCACAGGAGTGAAAAAATTTAAAACATGCAGAATGAAAATATACTTCACAATAGAATACTAACAGAATAACAATGCAATACATCTGTTCATCTACTAGGAGTACTAATACTCCAAGTAACACTGCATAATAACATTAACGCTGCTAATGCTAGTACTATTACTACTGCAACTGCCACCATATGCCTACTGCCACTATTACTCCTACTGCTACTGCCAATAGTGCTTATTATTACAACGTATTTTTTAAAAAATATATTTTTATTATTATTGGATGAAGAAGAAATGTTTCATTAGCAGTTTTTTTTAGCTTGTGAACAATCCCTATAGCTAATTTGCTGATTTTGTCCAGCTGGTTAGACATTGTCATGTTTCATAAAGGCTTCATATCTCTATGACAGAATCAATTAATCACACTGAAGTTGTCTGCGGCTCACAGTGCATTATTCATGTTTTCCTCTGACCACAGTTCTTTCTCCTGCAGGTAAATATGGCACAATAATAAGCAGTGCCCACTCCAGCTCATGAAACTTGTATGCTCTGTCCCCCGTTTGCTTTCTTATTACTTTACAGCGCTTTGCTATATCTCTCTTCAACCCCTAGCACTGCGACAGTTATGTAAAACTGAATTGCAGTTTGAGCGCGGGGCTTAAAGGGCATCTAAAGTCGATTCCCATTGTTTTTGTTTATCGGCCAATCAGCGAGCCGCACCTGCGCAAACGAACCGAAATAGAAGGGTGATCTATGCGTGTACACAAGACATTGGTTGATGAATGAAATTGGTCATGTGACAATGCAAGATGACAACAAAAGCGAGTGATTTGTTTGTGAACATTGGACGTTCAACGTCCCGTCTGAGAGTCGACTTTAGACGCCCTTTAAATGTATGGAATGAACTGCACATGAACAATTCACCTACATTAACCATACTGAGTCGACTGCAGCCATTAATTTTGTCCGACACTGCACATCCATCAGCAAGGAATTCTGGGATGTGTGGTTCAATGGCCCATTGTGCAATTTTGCATGAATGATGCGCATGCAGTTGAACGTATTTGAAATTGAGCAGCTGACGTCATTTTGTGCCATTCCAGCTGCTCTTCGGATGTGTATACTCATTTAGGCATTTATTAATTCAACAGTTAATTCTCTCTTCCTTCCCTGTGTGGTAACTATATTGGCAGTTATTGCACATCACACTCGAATATAAGCCTTAGACTCGACTTTAGTGATGTTATTTCACCTGGTCTACCGACCTGCAGTTGCTTACATGAAGCATTGTTTCAATATTTTTCTCCCAAACTACAACTTATGTGTAATTGTCAACTGCTCACTGTTTTATCACATTGTGGTGACCTGGAAATGCAAGCACTGCTGTGTAATTTTTCATATGCTTATAGTAAATAGGATGAGTGTGAGGTTTCACCTGAGGGATATTTTTCTTTTTTTTTTTTTTTTTTTTGGAACAGCTGGTTGGTTTGTGAATTGATGTCATAGATAAGATGCATGCAGTAGATACAGATATATAGATCTTTGTGATATTACTGACAGTTTATGAAGCTGTATAGCCGGCTCACGAATGAGAGTAATATGGCTGCTCAGAGGATTTGACGGGGATGAAAACTCGGACAGGTGTTTTTCCCAGGTAGTCCACCACAGGAAGTCTGAATTCCGACAGCACCTGGCTTCCACAGACATTTTTGACATCTCCTACTGCGGAACATATGGATTTAGCCTCTCTCTCTCTCTCTCTCTCTCTCTCTGTTTCTCTCTCTTCTGTAAGTCACCTTTGGTTGGACTGAGTGCGTCATATGTCAGGGGAACAGAAATAGAGGCACTCTGTTCTGGCGTCAGCGCTGAGTGCTGTTAGCTCTTGTGCCAGCTGGTCCTGTTCCTTTAGCGCTTAGCACACCTGAGCTAATCTAACCGTGGATCTGATTGAGATGTCTATAGCTTTGCCCCTCTCACGTTGAGCGTACCTCAAATGTAGCCAAGTGGAAGATTATACTGGCTGCTCATTACGGGATATGTAAAAATAATGGCGACATTACACTCTTGGATGATGGATATTTTTGGTACCGCTTGCTATTTTAAAAACTTCTTCCGGCCTGCGATCTCATCTGTGGGTTTGTCAAATGCAGCTGCTTTATTCGAACCAGTCAAACATCAAAATTTTGATGGCAATCCTACGGTTTAGATTTCTGAAAATACGATCTGCTGAATTATGGGGAAACGTGTACACTACAGGCCAAAAGTTTTGGGCCACCCTCAGATTTTTAATGGTGCACCAAGTGCAATGTGACTCCTTGGTTTTGGGGAAGGCATTTATACAGCATGCCTTCTTGTTACATAAAATTGTTCACGTCCTAGTGACATAAAATCATGTAACACAAAGGCATTGGCACTCAATTATAAAACACTTTGGTCAGTGATCAATCAGTCAAGACAGCTTTAAAATGTGGTCTGAGGTCTGGAATTCACCCACAACCTACTGGCTTCCTATATTTTATGCACTGAAGTCATTTCATGTGTAAAAAATAAGGAAAGAACAGTTGATGTGTGATTTTTATTATTTTTTTAAATCTGAGGGTGGCCCCAAACTTTTGGCCTGTAGTGTATGAAATGATGCACGAGATCTAGATATGCTACAACCATAAGAACATACGTATGTCCTGGGTTTGAATATTTCTCTCAGTATAAGTGTGATGTAGATTCAGTGAAGCGCTGCAACCAACCGATACATATGTATGTTGCATTGTCCCACAATACGATATATATATTTTTTTTTTTTTTTTTCTTTTCACTTTGATCTTCCATAAGCGGAAACTCAAGGGAAAATTTAGGTTTAAGGGGCTAAATGGAAGGCTTGTGCATGTTCTGCGTATAGTACCTAAATGAAACCTTTATTAATCCATTGTAAAGCGTGTTCAGATGATGTCTCCAGTCGAATGGGAGAGAGAGAGAGAGTGAGAGAGAGAGAGGGGAACAGAGGGAGAGGAAGAGTTAGAGGGAGTATGAAGGAAGCTGAAAAATAAAGTGAACAGGCAGAAACGTTCCCCGTGTCTTTGTTCCTGGCTGTGATGCATTGAAGAATATGATCGCGGTAACGCCTCTCTCCATCGATAGAAGCACAGAAGAAGTTCTCTGTGGAAGAGCTGATCAGGCATTCTCCACAGATCCATATCTGTGCGCCCCCAGCGCGATTTTAGCAACTCTGCGAGCTTAAGAACTGTCTGCTCAGACCATGACGAGCTTGTGCTGCTTTGAAGGCTCCTATTGAACTTCTGAGAGAGTCGAATCCAGCATTAGCCTGCTAGGCTAAATTTTACAGACATCTCATGGCTGGGTCTGTAGCACGTCATGCTAACAATGCGAAGGTAAAGGGAGTCATTCTCAAAAGAATTTGTACTCTGGGAATTCATACTTTGAATTTGTGCTGTATATCAGCTTGAGTAAAGCGAAGTATATACTTGCATAATGTGACACTGTGGGTCCAGCATGAATGACTATGTCTGATAAAGTTTGGCTTGGGCTGGTTGCTAGCTGCTGTGTTTAAATGTTGAATGAACCAAGCTCAATTATTTTGAGTCTGTTTTGAGTATGGGAGTGATGTAAATCGAAGCAGGTGCGTTCAATCGCAGCTGTAAATGGCTATAGGGGCATTCTGTTCCTCTCACAGCAAGGTTGTTGTGAGTTTGAAGCCAGCCTGGGGCCTTTCAATGCAGAGTTTGCATGTTCTCATCATGTTCGCTTAGGTTTACTCCAGGTAATCCAGTTTCCTAGCACAGTCCACGGTCATGCACGTTAGGCTAATGGGAGACTCGGAATTCCCCATAGGGTTAATGAATGGAGCTTGGTGATGTATTTTTGAACTGTACTGAGTGCATTCCTCTCTCTTGCCTTTTGTATGAGTTAGGCTTCCGCCATGTTGTGACCCAGACCAGTTATACTCTGGATAGATAATGGATGGATCATGTAAAATGGCCAATGATTCAACAAATTTATTCCATCGGATCATCCAATGTTGGTGGTGGGGATCCGTGGCGAATTCGTTAAGTGTTTTTTTTTTATTTGTTTTTGGATGTACAACATTTGGAAGTCATTGGACAGACACTTGAAATCCAGCCCGTGACTGTATTCAATTTTCTGCATTTTTTTTTTAATGAATACATCTTCAAAATGGATAATTGATTAATTGATTTTGTACTGTAAGTTTGGAAGTGATAGCAGAGCATGTGAGTTATTTTATTTTCCTTGGAGTTCTAAGTTTAGCCAGTATGCTTTCCCTATAACAACTGCCAAATGGTGTTTTTTTTTTTAAAATTAGGATTCCAATATCTACATTCTAAGATGATTCAACAAAATGTCATGTATATTTTTCATTTTTCCTGAGCAAGCACTTTGAAATGAAGAGATGAAAGTGTTACACTCTGTGCCGATCCGCAAATTCACAGTTTTTATATTTTCCAATTAAATCTGAATCATAAATAGAAATGAAATGGGATCTGCTCACCCTTGCAGATTCGCTCACAGATATCCAGACATGATATTTGATTAGACCGGATGGAGGGATCACAGAGTGCTTCTGTTCGAATCGGCATGTTCTTGTCATCTTGTTATAATTGTCCCATTTACATATTTTCAGTTTCTTGTGGTTTTAAGATTGGCGGAAAGTTTAATGAAGGAACAGACTGGTCTTGTACGTCGTACTTCACCCCAGTGCTTAGGATGAGAATTCGGTTTTTGCTTTAGATGTATTCCAGTAACAGAACAAAGTCTTCAATCATTTTAAAAACAGTCCTTCAGTTCTTCTTCGGCGTTTTTCCCCTGGGGGGTCGGTGGTATCGCAATTACTCAACAGTTGTCAGTGCTGAGATTTGGCACTTGGAGTGGGGACCTAATTCACACTGTCAAGATTTCATGAATATTCTCTATGACAGCAGTGCCTCACAAAAGAAAGTTTTTCTCGCCCCTGTAACTCATTTGTCAACCCAGTGACTGAGTTCAGGGTTTTTTTTTTTTTTTTGCTGAATAAATGAAATCACAGGCTTTTCGAGATCATTATAATATGCTGTTTCAAAGCCCCCCACCTCCCCCTCATTTAGTCGCAAATGATTCCTCCGTGTGGATGTTTGCAAACAGCAAGAGAGAGCGGCAATTAATATTTCAGCGTGAGACTATCTAGCGCTGCATGTGGTCGAATTTTGGCGCGGGGAAACAAGGTTTTATTATTTTCCGTCAGGCAGCTTCTGGAGGCTCCGTCAGCTCTTCCCTGGGAGCTCGTCCTCTAAAGCCTTTTATTTTTATATTCATGAGTCACTTTTTTCTTTTTTTTTGGGTTTATATTTTTGGTGGAGAACAGCTTCTTCAGAGTTTTCGCGGAAATGTGATTTACACTGCGCTTCCTGCTATGTGTAATTTCTGCCGAGCTGTCTCCAGGCAACCGAGTCTATGACATCACAGCTGCGTGGTTGGACACACATGGGACAGCCCTTATTTGGACGAATGCAGTCTCTGTGTACTTATTCTGTTACACTTCAAAATGAGCCCGGAGATCCAACTTAATTAAATATATTATTATATAATTATTTGCATTGTGCATGAAGTTCTTTTAATGTTAATTGTCTCTAACAGTGAGGTTGCTCTGTGTGTGTTGCGCTTAGGTTTTTTTTTTTTTTTTTTTCCCACGGTCCAATTATTTACGCACCAGACACATCGGAGACTCCTCTGTTATGAGTGTGAGTGAACGGTGTGTGCGTTTGTGACCTGCTGTATAGACAAGCGAACTGGCCGCAGTGTGTGTGTTACTGCGGTACGCTGCAGTCCCTCTGTGGCCCTCTCCAGACATAAACGGATTGCATTATGGGTACATGAATCTCTATCAGCCCAGGCGATGTAACTGCAAAAGCACAGACTGTTATTTCAGCTTAAGTTTATATGTGATTAGTTGTAATGAGGAGGATTAGCCGAGATAGTGAACACGTTCATTAAAATATAGCCACTACAAAGCAGACTGCGAAATACGCTGATCTGTTTGTCAGCATTAACCAACCAGCTCTCTCTCTGTCTTTGATATTGGCATTAATATTTGAATATGCAGGATTTTGTTCTGTTTGTTCCCGTAATAGGGAAAATGTAGGCATGTGAAGCTGCTGTTAATTTTTTTTTTTTACCGAACTGATTTTTTTTAAAAGGAAATCTTAGAGGAAGATTTGAATGCACTATTTCATTTGCTGTAGTGTATTTTTAATTAACAAAAAAAAAAAAAAAAATGACAGCCATTTTAATTGGGCTGGACCATTCCTGTTCCCAGTTCCCCTTTGCTTCCGTGTTGTATTTTGAAGATGGCATATGCGCCTGTCTAAATAACTGTCCATGCACTGTTAAACACGATAGCCCCATTAAGTTATGTGAACTTATTTCCTCTCCCTAACTCCTCTTGTCATGGCAAGTTTTAGATACTGAACTCCAATTCATACATTTTCAAAAGTTAAACTGAAAGTTACCGGTTGTTTCGTGAGTTGAAACAAAACTTATCTTCAAGTTGAGTTAACTCACGTTTCGTGGAGTTAACTGGCATTTATGAGGCCGCCGCAGAACTTGATTTTCTAAGTTTAACCAGCTTGAAAGGTATCACAGTTTGCTCAGACACTGGGATTAGTGCGGGAAAACAAAATGGCCGCCACGCCCCTGCTTGTGCCTGTCTGCCACCTTTGGCAGCCGTATTTAGAGAGGCTGAGCCTGAAAAGTCTGGCTGCTTCATGAACTGTCTGGAACTTTTTCATTAGTTTCAGCCAAGAACTACAAAATAAACTAAAAATACTGCTGCCATTTCAATGTACGAGCTTCAAACATACCCAGCTCTGTTGCCTTGGTTGCATTCAACAAAGCTAGACCTGCCCTTTCTGTAAGACAGGGAGCCTGACACTCACAGCCCTGTAACATTCACTGCTCAAATCCCGGGCCTCTCCTTTCCTTCGACAAATTGACAACTGAAGATAGCTGTACGGTACCGTGCGAGGTGAGGCTGTAACTTTTCCAGAGGAGAAGGGCACTTTTGAACGATGATTCTTTTTTTCGGGGGTATTGTTTGGCTTCCAGGTTTTTTTTTTTTCGTTTGTTTGCTGCAGAAGTTGAAAAGTATGGTCTTATTATAATCCTGGAACAAAGCGCAACAACTCTTTCCTGAGTTCAGTATTAGACGTGAACAAGGACCGGCAGTTAAGTTCAATTTGTTTCTTTATATCTTTATGTGCAACACTATTCTTCAGTCGCCTCTTATTGTTTGAACAGATTACAGTAGATGAGAGCAAACCAAATCCAACCATCCCTGGATAATTAGTATGTGCAGGTCTGCTGATATCGCCTTAATGTTCAAATAAAAGTCTAATTAATATGATGTATTCATGTATTTTGTTTTTAATGGTTGTTACTCAGCTTGGGTGACAAAATATTATTTATTTATTTATTTAAAACCTCAAAAGGAGAATGCAGAATATACATATAAAATAACACAATACTAATACACTTGATTGGTATGTGCTGATCAGGCATTCGGGCCTTTCTGCTGCTTATCAGTGTACTGAGAGTGGGTTGAAGATAAAACTGGTTTATGAAATTAAAGGGAGAGAAAAACCGTCATAAATGCTTGGACGTGAACACAACAAATTCAGGCGCTTCCGTTCATTTTCCCTGTTATAGCAGAGATGCCAAGTCTCACGCATTTGGCGTTAAGTCTCGTGCATTTTTTAGGCTTATTCACGTTAGTCCGCAATTATTCAATGAACGCTTATTAATGAGATATTCATGCGAAATTAAATTCCTTGTGCATTGAAGTTTCAGTTTCACTTGCGTAAAGGTGGACCTCACCACAAGTAACATGGAAAGCGACTCCGGACTTCCTGTGCTTCTCTTGACTCAGGGATTGGAAACAATGCATGTGTTTCATGATCGTTTAAATTGTGTAAATGAAATAAGACCATTTGAAACATCTTTATGCAATTCCATTGCTTTCAATCCCTCAGTAAAGACAAGCGTGAGAATTCCCGAGGCATCATCGATTTCTGTGTCACTAGTGGAGAAATCCACCGTAATGCACATGAAACTGATTAACTTAATGCACAATGACTTTAATTCCGCGAGTGAATTTCTTCAGTGCGCGTTGATAGAATAATTGCTGACTACGGCACAGGAACGTGAATGCCACTAAGAGGCGAGAGACTCACGCCGAATGCGTGAGACTTGGTATCTCTGTTACAGTTTGGGTCCATTTGTCCACTTAAAGGCCGCAGGGTCTCAGTAGATCCATGCAGAGTTATGAGTTCACCTTTATATCCTATGAGGACGTATTCCTACTATGATAGGAGTGATCTCTTCCAGGATTACAATGGCCCAAACGCCACAGGGCACAAGGAGTGACTGAATGGTTTTATGATTATGTCAATGATCCAAAGCTTACAGCTCTGCCATCACAGTCATCAGATCTCAAACCAGCTAAACAGTGCTGTCCGTCATCATCATCGAAACACCAAGTGAGAGAATATCTCTTGAGAAAGGTGCTCCATCCCTCCAGTAAAGTTTTACACTTGTAGCCTCTATGCCAAGATGTGTTGAAGCTAATCTGGTAGCTTATCGAGGCCCAACACCTTACTAAGAAAGTTTATGGTGATTTTTTAATTAATTTTTTACCTCTGTGTGTGTGTGTGTGTGTGTGTGTGTACACATTTTTTAAAATAAACTTTATTATGGCACGTTTTAACACTCTCACACACACGCATTACTGGCCAATAATCGACCATTAGAACCATCATTAACTGAATAATGGACGGTGGGTGTGAGGAGGTGGGCGTGTTGGGGTAAAGGTCATGTTACCTCCATTTCAGCTTCAGTGTTAAAAGCTCGTTCGACAGGAGGGGCATTTTTGCTGAAGCAGAGCCCCACACTTACAGTGAGGAACAGCGTTCACACACCGCGTTCCCGCGATCGCGGTGCATGTAAAGTCCGCTAATGGAAGCCTGAGTGCTTTGCACAACTGACCTTCTTCCCAGGAGCGACAGCTGAGCTGGGGCCTGCTGAGGCAGTACAGTGGCCAGGCTTAATTTTCATAATTGCTCTTCCGGAAAAACGCTGCGTTAATGTGAGAAAAGTTAGCGCAAGCTCGAAATTGTCCCCATTAGCACAAACGCGTGCCGCGTCTGTCGCAAAAACTCCCCCCCTCGACTTTACAGTGTGCTCTCTCTGAAAATGTTTACCCGTCAAATTGATTCTTTTCATGGGCCCATTTTAGGGATGATGTAGTTTATATCGCTTTTTTGAGCAGTAGCCGCAATACAATGACAAACACCTAAGGCAGACAATCCTGCTTACTTTTGACTAGATTGGTGAAGTGGTTTTGTTTGTTCCTAGTTATCCGTCTGAAGTTGAAACCGCATTTTCTCTGAATTTCACACGCAATTTCAGTCACTGCAGGACATTTTGCTCTCGCTCGTTTTGGATGTCTGCAACCTATTGTGGATATCCTGCCCAGAGCTACAATCCAACCTTTGCTTACTCAAGCTTTTGAGTGTTGTTCGATTTCTTTATATGTCATCTCTTCTCTATACAAGCACCAAAATTCATTGAACAGTGACATATTATTTCATTATTTTAGAGTTTGCCGAGCCATTCGCCAGAATCCAACTGAACATGAATTCTACATGCTGAAGGAGACTGAAGGCAAAAAGTCCCTGAATCAAGCAGGAAGTGAAGATGCTGCAGTACAGGCCTGGCAGAGCATCAGCAGGGAAGATACCCAGTGTCTGGTGATGTCTATGTGTCACAGACTTCAAACAGTCATTAAATGCACAGGATATGCAGTGAAATATTATAAATGATTACTTTATTCTACATTGGGGGACTATGTATGAAAACATCCACAAATTAAAGCTGACAGTGTAATGGGTGGTAAAATTGAGAGGCCAAGTGCAGCAGCCAGAGAGAGACGAGCAGTACGGACACAGTACAAACACAGAGAATAACACAGACCACCAGAAAGTACTCGCGCTTCCAAAGGACGTATAATAGTCCGAAAAACGGAAGCAACACGAGAGAGAACAAAAGTAGAAAAGGGAAAATTCCTAAAGAGGAAGGAACTCCAATAATAACTGGAAGATATAAAGTCACACAAATCCTGACTAGAGATATCTTTGGCTATAGTGCGTAGCTACAAACAGACACTCTAGCAAAGGAGGCATGGCAGACTTCCGGCTTGTATAGAGTCCGGGGAAGCGCTGCCCCAGTTCAATCAGCCAGCTGGGAAAAGAATCCGATTGAAAAGGAAGTTGATCTCTTCCCGGGATGAGAGCCACAAAGAAAAGTCCAAAACACACGCACGCCTCACAAACCATGACAGACAGTCCGCTATTCAACCTCATTGCTTTCTCTCAGACTCAAAGAGCCAGACTACGGGTCTGAAACAAAATGTGTCGCTGTCTAATGAATTATGGTGCTCACTATATCAATTTTCAGTTTTGAGAAGCTGTCAGAACAGGACAGACCCAATTAATCTGCTTTTGAATGGAAAAACACAGGAACCGGATAGAAAATCTGCCATATCAGAAGGGCATTTTCTCATCTGAAGATCACAGTCGAATTACTTAATCAGCATCTCCTACCAATTTTTACAGCATGATTGACTTGGACATTTAAATCTGGCATTTTTCTGCTCTGTTACATTCATTGCAGTTGAAACAGACATTTAAAAACGACAAGAAAACTACTAATCAATGGACTGCTCGGAGCGCTCGCAGTAGGTTTATTATTTATAAAATTATTATAAGACCTTTCTGCTGCTTATCAGTATACTGAGAGTGGGTTGAAGATGGAACTGGTTTATGAAGTTACCTTAAAGTTCACAAAAAAGGACACTTTTTGTATTATGTACTGTACTGACAAATGTGTACACAAGGCATTATGTGTGTAAATTATAGATTTATTACACTATAACAGTGTTTACTGAATATTTTCATAACATTTTCACAAAGCCACGGACTTTTATGTGTATTATTAAATAATTGCTTCGTTAGTTTGCTTTGCCCGATCGTGCTTGGAGTGTAAACATGTCACGCCACCATCTCAATTGCAATACTCATTAATAATTCACTCCTGAAGATGTGATTCAGCAGAGAAATGAGCATTTGGTCTGAACTCTATATTCATTTGTTCTTTTGAATAGACTATGGAGACCTTACAGCTTATAATTACATATAGATTTTCATGTGCAGAATTGCAGGTTTTACCATCGCGGGCGTAAGCGTAGATTTTAAACACTGTCAAACTGCAAATGTCGTGTTCCCCCAATAAAACAGGCCGTTGGTGTTGTCACTATATGGCGTTCCACTAGGCAGTGGCTAGACTTTGCTTGGAGCCGTTCTAGAATGGAGATGTAAGGCCCCTTACAGGGGTGTAAGCACACCCCTGCCCTACCTCGGCCAGGGATATGGCCTGGGTCACTGCACCCTATCTGGCAGTCCTGTGAGTCAACCCGGCGGCAGTTCTGGCTCAAGACCCCAGTGTCGGAGGAGGCGGTAGATGGCAGCAACTCTGCTGGCTGCAATGGCGGATGAGAGCTGCGGCAAATGGTGACTCCCAATCGTCTAGGTTCTCCTTGCCATTAGATGTGAGCCCCCATTTTGCAAAGCATGTGTGGTGGCTGTTGTGCAGCAGTGTCCCCACTATAAAGGTTCTCACGCACAGGTGTTCTCTT
Source organism: Gymnothorax javanicus (assembly GCA_029692085.1). NCBI lineage: Eukaryota > Metazoa > Chordata > Actinopteri > Anguilliformes > Muraenidae > Gymnothorax > Gymnothorax javanicus. The sequence continues at coordinate 122,558,909 of CM056198.1, forward strand.
TCAAACAACCACCGGCAACTCCTTTCCTCCGCAGCCCGCTACTCAATGTCCCCATCGCCACCGCGATTGCAAGTCTAGGATTGGCCTCATCAGCCATCTGCGAGTTCAAAAAAATTAAGAGAACAATCTTACTCGTTCGCGAGTGATAACCGACGACGACGACATGGCGTTCCCATTCTCCACATCCACAGGTGCTTCAGCTCATGATTACTTGCCGTTTTAACCCTCCTGTTATGTTCAAATTAATATAGCACTTTTGGTTTGAGGTCAGTTTGGTCCCTGCAATGAAAAACTACTGAAGATGTTTGTAACTGAAAGTGTGACCCAATCTCCTCTCAGCTCATTTATGCCTTTCTACTGTCCATTTCAATAGCTAAGTAAATAAAACACGTGTCCCCCATCCTCCCCTTATACATCAAACATCGAGTTTACATAATTATAGCAAAATGGATGAGACGTAATTTGGAATGAGTGAGAAATTAATTTGAAAACGTCCTCAGTATTAGGCAACACTACAAAAAACAATATCAAGATTATGGTTTTATTATGTAATAATTGATCCTGGGGTCAAAATGACCCAAACAACACCAGTGCTTACAACATGTGTGCAGAACATTAAATAATTTTTAATTAGTGAGTGAAATTCATGTTTTACCCGTGAAGTTAGGGAAAAAAATCTAGCTGAAAAACGGATGTTAACCATGATTTTATAGACATTGAACACTGAGCCGGGTCAAATTTACCCGAAACATAAAAGGAGGGTTAAAGGAGCGATGTCACAGCCAGGCATGCGAAGTAGATGCCCAGAGGTTATAAGAGTGATCGTTCAACTGACCGCAACAATGGCCACACATAGCAGCACAAAAAAGTCCCGAAGTTCCCGCAAATGAAATGTATGTTTAAAAAAAAAAAAACTACATTGAAATACATCCTGGATCCTGCTCTAAGCAAATAATTCATTTTCAGAACGGGCAGTTATGAATTACAGCTACGATTGGCCTGGATATAGCATTAAACTCAACAATTTCCATCTTGAACTTAACAATATTCGCCTTTTTTTTTTTTTCAATTTGACTACGCATGCTGGGCCAGTCAGTGCACCTTTAAAATACTCAGAGAAGGAAAAATCACTTTGGAGTTGTCATCTTCGGAGGTTCCCTGATCGCGGCCTGTTATTTGCGTCATGGACAGGGTACTGATTGTGGGGGAGGCCCTGTCATATTTTCAGGGCTCTGCACCTCCAGTGAAGTCTCCGTTAGTACATTTTCTCTGCCAGCTGCCCGCGAAGACGAGCAGAAAATAGCGCAGCCCCGGCTTAATGATCACATATTTCCTTCCTCATTAAAATGGTATTTGTCCCGTGTAAGTGTCCTGCCTCCCAGCCAGCCGCTATGAATTGTGGGCGACGGCGTCTCTTTAGGAAAGGCTCTCGTGGCACACTTCTCCCGGAAGAAATTGGGCGATATTTCTTCGGTCGGGGGGCCGAGGAGTAGAGCTAATCAGACGACTGGTGACAGATTGATGTTAAAATTAGCTTAGCGCTCGCGCAGAGAGAGGTTCACGCCACCGTCGACTTTTAATTCCATCTTTTGCTTTACTGTCGAGACGGGAAACTTCTCCTGTTTCTTCGGTGTCGTTCGGGGTTGCCGCTGGTGCAGTTTGAATTCCTTTGAGCCGGTTAATGTTTAGGTGAATCGTTTTTCGTTTGTGCACAGCCTGTTGATGAGCTGTCTGTCGCCGAGTGGTTAGCACTCTGACAGGAGCTCAGGAGGTTGGTGAATTAAACTCTAGTAAAGCTGCAATACGGCTGCACTTGGTTCCTTGAACGATACTTCCTAACCCCATGTTAACCCCCTGTTTCTCAAGGGAGGATTGGCCCATGCTTAGTCCAATGAACTGTTTGTTATTTTGACAAAGTCAGCCAAATAACCAATTTAAGGCCACTGTCTTCTTAAGTTGTTCTAAGGAATAGCAGAGATAGCATTGGTAAATTCACTGGTAATAAATGTTCTGTATTTCCTTTTTACAGTGTGGGGGTCTATTTCTCATTCAAACTGTGCTTTTTGTTTTAATCAATGATTTAACAGTTTTACAAAGGCCAGAAGTAATCAACAGCAGAATGGTACTATTCCAACTTAGAAGTTCATGTCTGTGGTTGTCCAAAAGCAGAAGTGAAATGGAGGTTGGCAGAAGGAGGTTAATCTTATATATTAGTATCAGCAAGACACAATTCATGTTATATCCTGTGTATTTGGCTGGGGGTTAAAAGCTCAGGGCTTGACCTAGAGCTTTAGCCAGTTATAGCGTATCGCCCTAAACTGAATTTACCTTAGTGTTACCGGGCTTTCGAGTATAAATAAGTGACAGATATGAGTAAATGGTTGGAACTGAAAGTCCTGGCGCTGCGTCTGTTATTCCTGCTCAAGCTCTGCATCATAAAGAGCAGGACGCACGTGCTAATTGGCACTTCAGTAGGACATTAACTCCATTTTTTAAAAAAGGCTATCGATTCCCAGCACATTGAGTTCTGTGGCAGGACACATCTGAGCAAATTTGATGAAATTGTTTATTCTCCGCCACTAAGTGATGGGGTCCGTCTGTTCATCGGTCACGCCTCTTTTTCGGGCCAGAACTCCTGAACCGTTCAATATTTCTCAACAAAATTTAATAGTTGACTGCATCCTATTGCACAGCTATGCCTTTTCATACTTCTGTCTGTCCTCCTGTTTGTCTGTCCATCTGTCCACCGCGTTTTGTTTCCAGGCCAGATATCAGCCATCCCGTGGAAGGACATCTGAGCATTTCATGCTCGTTAGAAATGAGTTTGCTACGGATCGTCACCAGAAGAGGCTAGAAGAATAATAAGCAGACTTGTTGCAAACTCGATGTGGCGTGTGGTGCGCCATAGGAACAGCAGAGTACCAGGCACTGAAAAATGATGCGGCGTAAATGAGAGGAGACTGTCGTCTGTCCGTACGAGTGCATGACTGAGCGTGTGAGACAGGGAGGAGTGGAGGGTCTGATTGTGTCTGTGCTTTTCTTTCCCCCCAATACCCCCCCACCCTCACTCCCACCCTCAACCCCACAATGCAGGCAGAAGAACTACGCCCGAGGAATCGATCAGCAGCTGCCAGATGGCATGGTGGTGGCAACGGTGCCCGCCGAGGTGCAGTGCCAGGAAGAGCTCTCCGATCCTGTGCCCGACCCCGAGTATCTCACAGGTATGCAATTTCCACTTCGCATGACCTACCGCTAAAAACAACAACAACAACTAGAGGCACTCCTACAGTACAAATCTCCGCCAAGGCAGCACAGTCCAAATCTTGGTGAATGGGAGCAAAGTTCAGCTATCGCGTGTCATAGGATTTCAAGATGGCTGCCTTGGCGGCCATATTGTTTCACTGATCACGGTGAAAATCAATAGGGTCCATCCCTGATGTAATAGCGACCCACCCACAAAATTTCAGAGATATCCGTTCATTACTTTTTGAGTTTATTGTTCACAAACAAACAGACAAACAAACAGCACCGATCACATAACCTCCTGCCAACTTTCTTAGGCGGAGTTAATAATAATAATAATAATAATATTAATAATAATAATAATGGTACACCTAGTACATGTTTGGGGGTTTTTTGAGTCAGGGAAAATGTGGTGAATGACTGATGCTCATGGTCTCCTTCTCAAATGAGCAGAAAGTTTGTAGCTCTACATTTCCTGAAGGTAAGTTCTAGTGCTACAACTGTTAGCTGTGGCTAACTTTGCCAGTATTAGTGGGGTATTTCATGGTAAGCTAGTTGGCAGGTAGCAAAAACTTTTGGTTAAAGCTTGAGGTGCTTTTAGTCAAAGCGACCTTCAAAATGTCAACTTCGTGAGTTGCTCACATTTTACATTCATTCTGAGAGGAATGACCCCAAAAAGCCAAACCTGACCTTCCCACTCGAGCACGTTGTACTTAACAGGAAAGTACTGCGAACTCAGAATCCAGTAACAGTGGGTTCATGAATTGTTCTCCCTGTAGGTTCTGATACATGCACTAGTCTCAGCTGCCAAGGGCACGTGTAGGGGCCTCTTCCAGGGAATTTCAGATGGCAAGCTAATCAATATGCTTAGAGAAAAATGCATGACTGAGCCCTAAAATTAAATACACATAATTTTACTTTTTTTTTTTTTTTGAGAAATTATACCTTTAAAAAAAGCTAATGTGGTCTGAGCCCAGTCGTGTAGTGATCAAAACAAAATTCAAAATTATATTAAAACCACTTTATATGTATGAGGGATTTAAAAAGCTTTTTAAGCTTTTAAACAAACTGTAGAGAAATCAATTCATTTCAAACCACCTTCCCACAATGCATTAGGTTGTCATGCTCATAAATGCATTCAAGTCACCCCCAACCAAGACCCCCCCCCACCCCACACACGCCTGCCCTCAGACTTATTTATGTATGGAGTTAACGCACTGAATCACCGGCCTCTCGATTATTACGGCAGACAATATTCCATTTACAATTACGTGCACACTTTTCGCACGAGTCATTAACACTCAGGCTCTTAATGAATTACCCGCTAATGTGCAATATAAACATGACGGAATTAGCCGCTCAGCAGAAGGTGAAGGTAGATAATGACCAACAAAGACACTCTGCTGGTTTGTGCTTGCATTTGACACGTGAGCAGGACCCGGCAAACAAAATTGTCATCTTTGTTGATGGACGAATTTACCCAGGGCAGCTTGTGGCGCGTGACTTATTGCGAACACTTATCGTTAAGTGAGATTCTCTTTAATGTTCCCCTTCGACATCAGAATTGTGTGTCGGTGAGACCTAACTTGTATTAAAATTGACAAATCAATTTTCCACCCCACAGGACTCATTGTGCCACAATCATATGAGCCGGGGGTTTATGTGAGAGGGGAACGGGCGATGTGGCAAATCAAAACTCACCTTGATGGATCATTAGGAATACAGGGGCTTCACTCCGTTAAAGGTTATTTTGTTGTGCCACAGTGAGTAAACAAGAGCGCTCAGAGAGCGCATACCTCCATCTAGGCCCAACAGTCCCCCACATGTCTGATGGAACCGTGAGCATAGTTATTATTCAACTCCACACAGGCACATAATAAAATTCATGGATCAAGAATTTTATCCAGATCACTCCCAAAATAAAATCACAACTAAATTGGGCCAAGACAGGCATCTGGTAAAATTTCATAAAAATCAGTCCGTAACTTTTTCCGTAATGTTGCTAGCAAACAAAAAAACATACTTACCCACAAACTGATGGGAAAACGTGACCTCCTTAGCGGAGGTAACAGTGGCTTGATCGTTCTCTCTGTCTCCTGCGGTAAATTAGCCAGGCTCAAGATCCCGAATCATGATTGGCCAGAAAGTGGAACAGAAGAAAACAATTGGATAAATCGCATTCCATTCTTATTTAGGTCAACACATTATGGTGTGCGGAAGTGTCTGCGAGGTGTTTAAGAATATTGAGCTTCTTTCCAGTGAAGTTTCTCATGCCTTGATTAATGCCTGCCAGAGAAGTTCTTGTTGTTAGGCCTTTGTGACGCAATTACTGCCCCTGAAAAGACAGTCCTTGTGCAATTATTGCTCTTGAGTGAGAGATTGTGCTTGAATGTAGTCTGTGCAGAGGAAGAATTGAGCCTCCATCCACTGAAACAGACATGACACGTGCACTTCGGAGATCGCTTTTGAAGGAGGACACCACAGACAGTGTCATCTTCGGCCTCAATTTGGGTTTCATTCTTTAGGAATAACGTGGGTCTGCCGAAGACTCCCTCTGGCTTCTCTTATACGAATATCAAATCTGCAGAAAGCACATCGGTCGCTGTGATGAGGAGTAAGATTCCAATATATAAGGCAGGATCTGAAGCCTTGCTTTCTTCATACACAAAAGTCTTTTCTTACACAAAAGCCTCGTCTCCACTTTGAGCCGACGTCCAGATCTTCCTCACAAACGAGCGACTGCGTGAAGACATCGGGGCTTTAGCCAGTTCATTTATTTTTCACAAAGCAAGGAGTCGGGCAGAGGAGGATGGAGACGAGGACGTGTGCGGGGGGGCGGTTAGGATGGGGCAATTTATGTTTTTTTTCCCCAAATTCATCAGACGGGCAAGTTTTGAATCCTGTCCGTTACTCGCCAGTGAGCAGACTCGACATTCGTTGGCAGTCGAGGTGAGAACCGGGGGTCAGGAGCGAAGCGGCCTCATTACGGCGAAGGGAAGAAAGACTCCCCCGTATCCGCGGAGTAAGTCAGCCTTCAAAGCGGCGCATCGTTTGTCATCTCCAGCTCAAGTTACATATGCTGCAGATTCCCGGCCGTCCGCCGGTGAAGAATGGGGCTCCCAAGGCCCAATGCTAAATTAACAGCAGGAAGGCTCTAACACTGAATAAATCATCTTCTTTATTTCTTTATTTCTACTTTTTTCCCCCTTCCGAGAGAGATATTTACTTGTCATGCAAGGCTTTTATCATTTCCTTTCATGTGTCTGGGTTCCTGTTTGACAGTCTAGTCAGCCTGTCGCGCTCACTCCCTGCTCCAAATTATCTCAGCTGGCTTCAAGGCAGTTCCTGTTGGGATTGGGTTCTAAGGAGTAGGTTTCTCCTGTAAACTTGTGGATACAGTCGGAGAGAGGAACGGAGCTGGCTTAATTTTATTTATGAATTTATTTGACAAGGCCAAAGCACGTTAATATCTAGAATTGTGCTAAAGTAGGTAATTGTTTGGAACTGTAATTGTTTTTGATCTCGCTTGCTACATGTTTTTGTTGCTCAGAGGAGACCCATATCAACGCACGGGGAACATGAAATGTCCAGGAAGGCCTTAAACTCAGAACCTTTTTGTTAGCCCTTGCTAACCACTGCGCCAGCATTGCTAACCTGGTCTCCAGCCTATACTTTCGCTGTTTCACTTTCTTCTACGAGACTGCGATGCATGAGGGGCTGGTGTTCTAGTTTCTGAGCCATTAAAAGGCTTGTTTTGTGTCTGCGCACTGCAGATTTTACTCTTTTTGCAATACTTTAGCATACTGCTCAGAGACCGGACTTTGTGGGTTCCGGGCTCATTGCCTCTGTGCACCCTGGGGTGAGGTGGTTAACCTGAACTGCTTCAGTAAAAGTCTGGCTTAATGTAATGGACGGTGTGTAATAATGTAAGCTCCGCAATTTCCTCATTACTTCTGCCGAACACCTCAGCACGTCCCATTACAGATACTGGCCTGTATTGGGCTATTGCCTGTAATCAACATACTGATGGATTTTCCTCTCGAATGTACAATTCAGCGAGTTAAGTGGAGAATTAATCTCTGTCGCCACCGAGAAAATTATTGCATAAAAGAATTGAGCACAGGAGATTTTGGCCACAGCGCAGTGTAGGGAAAAAATGCAAAATTTTTTTTTTATTGATTTACGCACATAAAACTTCATGAGGTACCAGACAAGGAGTGTTGGTTTCTGCTAACATGTCATATTTTTTATTTTTTGCCAGTCACTGCTGACATCAGTACAACTTCCTCCCCCTTTGCCTTCAAAGTAACCCTTGTGATGTGACAAAACTCTGAAATATATATTTATTTTTATATCTGCATCATTCTTCGGGTTATTTTTGTACTTTGACAGGTGCTCTGCTTGAGGGAGGATATTCGTAATTCTAACACCCGGAGGCTCATTTTCTGCGTACACAGACACAAAGACACACACACACACACACACACAGCTCTGTGGATTCTTCCTCTCATTTCTGGATTTGAAGGCTCTGAGGAAAAAAAGCAGAATCATAAAATCGCGGAATCAAAATCAAAATGGGGTTTTCCCTTGTGCCAGCGATTTCATCAGTCTCTCTGGAAATCGAACACCTGCTAAGAATAATTAAAGTAATGCTCGCAGTCTGGCCGGCCTTAAAGAAGCAACGGGGGTGCGCAGTGGGGTTTATTTATTGTGGTGGAAGTGTGCTTCAGTATTTGGGGTAACGCGGTAGCCACAACAGGGTTAAACAGGGGGTTCTGCTGTTTTGGTCATTTTGAATCAAATGAACTCCTGAATATGGACCTTGTATTGCATCAGTTAAGATGGGGGCTCATTAGAAGCCTCATTTGTTTGGGGTTAAAGCTGGTAGTTTTACACAAAATACAATAATAAGTAAATAAACAGAGCATTGTCTGTTGGATAGATCTGGGCTCTGCCATGTTGCATACATGGTTGCCATGGGCGACGGTCCCGTCCAATTGTAATGAGTCAGTGCTCCTGAGTGGGCAATAAATAAAAAAAAAATCTTTAAATTTGAACATCAGAGCCAAATATATTGTTAAGATGGCTGGACGTTAAGGCAGAAGCACTGGTCCAGGTCTGTCTTGAAATTGGTTCAGATCAGCTGATTAGTTTTGCCCAATCACGCTAGTACCCTAAGTGATACCCCAAGTATTACTAGATGTTTGCACTCTTTTTTATGCGTATTATAAGATTGGAAGAAGAAGTATGAACCGTGATTCATGCTGGTGTCACCCAAACATCAAAATATATTTTGATATAAACTTTGGGTCATATTGCCCCACCGAATGCCTCCCCATCGCCCCCGCCAAGGGCAACGGCCTGTGATTGGCCGGGCGTTTGTTGCCGCACGCCAGCCGTGCTCAGGTAGCGGATCGCTGCCGTGCGCCGGACCTCGACTGCAGGTTTCAAATCCCCCTCTGGGACGGTGGCATCGCCGCCCTTGAGCGTGACAGCGGTTTTCGCCGCTCGGGCGAGATTCCCGCCTCCTAAACGGGTTAGCGGCTCCGCGCAGCTGTTGCCATTATCCGCTCGCCCCGGTCACAGCTGCCCGCGATTAGCCTCAGCGAGCGGAAAACTGTACGAGCGAGTTCAGGAGCCGACTCTTCACAGTTGGGCACGGCGGGAAATGATTATTAGCCCCTGGCCTGGATGTAGCTCATCGGGCTGACCTGTAATTAACCTCGGTCTCTATTCCCCTGTTTTGGAAGCACAACCCTTTAAGTGGGTTATTCTGCCTATGGGCTAAAGAGGAGGCCTCAGACATAGGTGGTCAAAACGGGGGACAATGGGCCTCGGGCTGTCAGCAGGCTCAGGTGAATGGAGAATAAGTAATGCCCGGTGAATTCATTATTCTGGGGTCGAGAATAACATTAATCGCTCATTCCCTCACTTCCTGTGTTGCATCACTGCCCCAGCTGCTTCTCTATTGTTGTTTAAGTCCAGCTTCACTGACGGTGAGGTACAAAAGTATTAGGATTGTAGTGAAATATCAAATAGCTGTAATTATGTCCCCCCCCGCCCCCATCGAGCAAAAAAAATATTGTTTTTTGCTCGGTTTCCATCTGCGTTGGTCTTCCCAAACTGTTTCTGGACCATTACTCAGAAACCACTCAATATTTCTGTACTTAATTTTGTAGGTGTGTAGATCGCCTACCAAACTGGTGCTCTTCATTATTTTGGGGTTTCTGGGGGGATGTCAGGGTTGGGTGGGGGAGACTCAAGTTTCCACGAGTAAAAACACTGATCTAGTTCCCTAGATGTTTTACTCGATATGATTAACACATTTAATTTGAGGGTGTTATCCACATCCCTATCGAGCGAGGCGTGAGGGAATCGCCGCCGTTTGGAGTTCCGTCACTAGCCGAATGCTTTCGATCCTCACCGTGTCTGTGTTTGGCCCCAGGGGGTGCGGGGATTTGTGGAGACGCACAGCTGCATCTGGGGCAGTGCGGTCTCAGCTGCGCGAATCAAACGCCCATTTGCTCAGCCCAGCGATTAGCCAGGCTCGCGCTTCCGCCCCAAACCGCAAACTGTTCCTGTCCATGCTCGTCTCGCTCCATTTACCTCTCTCCTGCTGCCCGGCAACGGCTCAAAGTCCAGCCTTACCAGTGCTGTGTGGACGTTGTTCTGTTTTAAAAACCGCCATCCAACCACCTCTGTTCCTGTGGTCGTCCTCCCTGGCGGAGTAGCCCGCAATGGAAATTTGGAGCCAATGAGACGGCCCTGATATGGGGTTGATGGAAGGTTTCGGAAACACAGTGACATAGAGGGTCCTCTCGGGCCGTCGTCCTTTTAAATGGAGTTGCCCGCAACAGAAATTCGAGCGGCTGAGGTGCCCCTGTTGTGGACTTAATGGAAGGTTCCGGAAACACAGTGACTTGGAGGGACCTCTCAGGCCGTCGTCCTTCTAGGCGGAGTGGCCTGCGACGGAAATTCGTGCGGCTGAGATGCCCTTGTTGTGGACTTGACGAAAGGTTCCAGAAATACAATGGCATAGAGGGACCTCTCAGGCTGTCGTCCTTCTAGGCAGAGTTGCCCGCGATGGAAATTTGAGCTGCTGCAATGCCCTTATTGTGGGCTTGATGGAAGGTTCTGGAAACTCAGTGACGTAGAGAGACCCCTTGGACCGAGGTCCTCCCAGGCGGAGTGGCCCGCGACGGAAATTTGAGCGGCTGAGATGCCCCTGTTGTGGCCGTGACGGAAGGTTCCGGAAACACAGTGACATAGTGGGTCCTCTTGAGCCTCTCCTACCCCGCCTTCCCTTGTCGGTTTTGGCGGGTTGGCGGCGCGGTCAGGCTATTTTGTCACCGTGTCAGCACTCTGCTCGGTCCCCGTTCCAACCCTCTCAGGGCAAGACATTCATCTACCTATTCATCTTCCTGCCGGAGAGCCATTCATCATCGACCAGAGGGCTCCATCAATTATTCCAACAGGGACAGAAAGGGGCGAGGAAGCTTTGAAAGGCAAATACATCTTGATTTAATTGGACGCAGGTAAGCTGTAGCCAGGGCGACGAGACAGAGGGCGGGCCCTCGGTGCAGATGGTCCAAGAGAGCGTTCGACCTCGTCTTTTCCCGCCCGGGAACTGAAACAATTGTTTTCTTCGCTCTTGGGAGGAAGCACGATTGAGTGACGCTCCGCTATATGGTGTTGTGATAGGGAGCTGTTGCTCTTGGTGCTTTCTATTAAAAGGAGAAAAACAGATCCCAGGTGTGAAGATGAGGATTCACGCGTGACCCCAAATGCCAAATGTTGAAATTACGTTACTCAAACAGCTCTGTGTGACGCCTCAGTGAGTCTCTCGGGCCGGCCGGGGAACGTAAATGACATGTGAAGCTGTGCGGTTAGCATGCTAAAATGGCTGACAGCAGGATTGAAAAATGGCTGATGTTAGGGAATTGGCCTCCTCCATCATAATTGCGGGGCCTTTTGAATGTAGATGTCAGATGGATCACGCTGTGATTGGGCTGCTCGGCTCAGGGAACTCCTATCCAATCAGGACTGGCGTGCGGAATCTTTGAAGGCCAGTATTTATTCGAGACCACCTATGGCTCGCAGGCGCAGGTTGATGGAGCTCAGTTGGTGGTGAGAAGAAGGGCTTTGCTTCTGAATCTGATGAGACCTCCCAGTCCAGCTGTCTCGAAGATAATATGTTACTCTCTAAGAACTTTCAGAAAATGGCTGCCGTTGTAGGTTTCGTGGCCCATGTTAATTCTGTTATTCTCGGTGTCCATTCCTGCTTGTGCACGTGCGTGCGCATACTAGATGAGGTTTGCTGGTGCATGTGCACGCGCGCGTGTGTGTGTGTGTGTGCGCACACGCATGTGGGTGCATGTGTGTGTGTATGGATCCATGTTCACTCTGTCAATGGTCTTTTGTTGTTTAGCTTCCATGTGCAAAACCCACAACAAACAGCAAATTTGTCGATAGAAGTCAAAAAAGAATGAAAAAAAAAAAATCTCAGCAAATATCTGTCAGGAATTTTATCAGTCTCTCCCAGACAGGGCCTTCCTGCTGTAATTACCTTCTGAGCTGGAAATTGGCAGATACTGGACCAAAAAGAGCAAAAGAAGAGCTGCGTTAATCTATAAGTTCAGGTCAATACAATTCCTGGGGGCTTATTGAAACCACAGAGCAAGCAGACGGATCTAAAACTTCAATTTAACTCAGAAAAAGCCGCCATTTCACAGGTGAATTAGGAGCTGCGCTTTTCATGAATCGTTTTACTTTGCTCTCTGCGGAAATAATAAACACACTAAGGACACGCGTCGAAAAAATATACATCTCAATTATTTAAATGTCAGCTTTTTTTTTCTTTGAGAGGGGGACCTGAACACGAGAAATGTTTTCACTTGGGTCTCAACAGATATTTTTGAGTCCGTTTGTATGCTGGTTTCGAGGATTCTCTTTACCATCTTTATTAAATATGAACATTTATAATTCAAGAACCACTTTTATGCCTCTTTTCATCCAATAAACACTGTATTTCTCTGAGGGCATTTAGAGGGCGTCAGCCAAGACACTCCAAATCTAAATCATTACTCAGCTGGAATAACAAGAAAGTGTAATTAACGCAGATGATCATCGCGCTGAAAATGAATATTTGCTGTGGATCTCTGGGATTGGGAGCTGCGTAACATCGCATTAAGTCGTGAAATCGAAGAGGATATCTTGCTTCGCTGGGAATAGCAGCAGACATAACATTCTTCTTTGTAAAAAAAAAAAAAAACAACATAATGCCAACAAAAACAATTATACACTCCGAGCCCACTTCAATGTGTTTAGCTGAGCTGTAACCCTCAGACAATGCCTCTAGACCCTTGTTCTCCAAATCACAGTCCTCGAGGGCTGAAAACTGCTGGTTCTCCAACTGCCCTTTACCTGGAAGTCAGGTGCAATGACAGTCTGGCCAATAAATTGCAAGAATTGTTAATTTAATTGCCTGTACAGAAAGAAACCCTGGGCTGTAATTGGATTTGAGGGCTAGATTTGGGAATGATCAGATCCTGCACTGTAATCTGCATTACGACCGGAAGAGTACATCCTTATTCCGTAGCTTTGTTTACCTGTTCCAGTTGTAATTCAGTTCGCGGTTTTCCAGGTTAAACCTGAGGTTTGAAGACCAGCTTAGCACAGCGCAGTAGCTCTTTACATGACGTCGCGGCTGTACTACCTGTTTTTTTTTTTTTTTCCAAGTTAAGAGCGATCAAGTCGTAACCGAGCATGTTATTACTAAGTAAGTAATGCGGGATTGTGGTTAGCTGTATTCTCAATTACACTCGTAAACATGCCCAGCCCAGTCGCGTCCCTCCTGCTAAAATTTAATCATGAAATCTGATTCGCTCACCAATTTTATTTATTTATTTATTTATTTATTTTTGACGATAATGGCATCACTTGTCATGACCATTGAAACTGATACGCGGAGCAGTTTTGGTTTTGAGCGAGGTTCGTGGCATGGACTGTATTTAGCACCCTGCGGCCTCGTGTTCAAAGTATTTCACTGTCACTCCGACGGGCGACGGTTCTGCGGCAGAAATAAGATCAGTGCACCTTGTTCTCCTGAGGACATTTGTCCCCGGCTCAGTCTAATCTAATGTAAGTCCTTTCGAATGAATGTTTCAGCTATATCACAGAAATGTATCTGAAACGTTAGGCCTGGCAGATATAGAATTGCCAGATACACGACGCCCCCTCGCTCGTGTGGATACGATGCACTGCGGGTGGTCTCCTCCCGTCCCCGCGTCTCCTGACACCTGCTGACTTTAAATGCGGCGAAGATGAGACAGCAGAAAATCTATATTTTATTAGGTCACACTGTAATTGGTGGCATGAGAGAATGTCAGACCTTTTGGGGGGAATAATTTATGGCGCGCGAGATGGCTGCACAGCGCATTTTAAACACGCCTTCACATTTTATTAGAAACACGGCTTCCAGCCTTTTTTTTTTTTTGAGGAGAATGCATTTCTGCTTTGTTTGGAGTGCAAGGATTACTCGGTTGGCTGAGTCAAAAGAGCGAGAGATTTTGAAGGCTTTCAACAATGCTTGCGATGCGCGACACCCTTCCTGCACCTGCGACTCGAATCTTAAGCAATTTATTTTAATGACCCGATTATGGTTTGGAAAGGAAAATTCTTGGCCAGGGATAAATAATAGAAAGTGCTGAAGGTTTGCAAGAAGTTGAAGATTCAGAAAAGATGTTAATGCATGATAGGCCTACCAACTAATTGATTCCTCAACAATTAATCACTTCAATTGAACAATAATGTTTCATTTTTTTTATTTTAGTCACAACACGCTTGTTCAACTAATTGATTCCTCAACAATTAATCACTTCAATTGAACAATAATGTTTCATTTTTTTTATTTTAGTCACCACACGCTTGTTCAACAACACGTGGTTGTTGTGTTTATGATATGCAGACGTACTGAATGACCTTTGAGTCATCTCCAGTAATTATTGCGCATCATTTTCGTTAACTTTTGAATTGGAATATTAATCAAACATTCATTTTTCCTGTTTAGTTGTAATTTACCGACCGAGTGAAGCGGTATTACTGTTACTCCTATATTATACATTTGCTAGAAAAGAGCTAGTAATGTGGTGTATTGTACGGATTATGAACACATGACTGCACAGGATGTATCACTGCCATGTGACCCGGGCTCATGAGCTGTGCAAGCAATTAGATCATAGTTAAACAACTGCATACCGTAAGGTTTAAAACAGAAAACTGCACTCATGATGCAGCGTGTTACAACATCAAAATAGGTCTTTTTTCAAATGCGGATTTCTTCGAGACAAAGAGATGAAATAGATCTGCACTTCCACCTGGGGTTTTATGTTTTATTTATTTACTTTTTATTTTTGGTATCATTATAATGGTGTAAAGGCCTTGTTGTAAAATGCTATTCTTTTGTAAATGTTACAGTTGCCCAGCGGACTAAAACGTGCTGCCATATCCGGATACCGCCATCCCTCCCTCTCGAACTCTTCTATATCTGCTCTTAATTAGCGTAACAGCACGAACATGAAAAAAAAGAAGAAATCCATTAACACGAGTGTGCATATTTCTGGCTGGTAATGCGCTGACAATTAATTGTTTGGTTGCCAAGGCGATTTGAATTTACAGGTCTTCCGATTTGCGTGAACTTGCCTCGGTTCTAGACAGCGTGGATAATTAAGATTTTACTTTTCGGCATAAACGAGGCTTACGAACTCAGCTGTGAGCTCCGGCTTGTATTTAGCAGGTGAGAATTGGCGAAGGAAAACAGTGGAAATGTCTGCATTTATTGGATTCATTTTGCTATTACTTCAATGGCTGCTTCTCCATCTGTGTACTGTATTTACGCATTATGAAACCAAAATTGAAAGGATAGAGACCGAGACAAAGCTTTACTTTTTTTCACTAAGTCTAAGAAGTGTAAAATAAGAAGCAAAATAAAACAACAGCATAGTCTCTGGACAGAAGCTGTGTATAAATAATTGAAATAGGCCTGGCACCGGCACAGACCACAGTCTCTGGCACACAAAGACGAAAGCCAGCGCCATTAAAATTCAAGTTTGGGATCAGTCCTCAACGGTAATCACTTTTGCGGCTTTGATTTGTTCACTGACGCTGATTAATTGCATGGAATATTCGGCAGCCTTATTCCTTGCATTAATCGTCAATTAATTAACAGACGACATCAGCTGTGATAATTAATACTTGCAGAGGTCTCGCCAGGGGCGGCCGTTGATGAGCATCGCGGCCAGTGCTCTCTGCTTCCGGGACCGACTAGTCGCTTATTGCGTATGAATATCTTTCGCTATGACGTCACTCGTCCGCGGCGTGTAAAACATATCAGGGGAGAGAAGGAGTTTCTGATCAGGATTGTGAGAAGAAATAGAAGAAATATTGAATCCAGGGAGCACCGAGGACGTCTCCATCACTGTATTGCTATTGAAAGGATGTCTCGGCAATGCTATCCAAGGACTCCTTGCCCAACATCGTGCAGGGCATTCGCTGTCTGTTGACACAGGCTACCCGACGATGATTCATGGCGCCACACCGAAACTTTACCCCCAATTCCCTCTTAATTAAGCTCCTAGCATATGGCCTCGCGACCGCTGAGCCACAGTGGTGTTTTACGCTGCCGAGATGATGTAGACCCGTGCACTTCCTTTCCCTTGCCTTCCTGGTCTGAACAGGAAGTGCTGTCACCCTTTCTGGGAGTATACAAATGTGTTCTCCGAGCATCAGTTTTCTGGGTCACATTCCACATATTGTCTGCTGGCTACATTTCATTATGTACGTATATATGATTAGTAAAGGTGCTAAAAATGACTAAACATGCATGACAAGTTTTCTGTGGTCCATGTGGGTGTCAAAATGGCATTTCATCATGTTGATTAAATTTTATTACCTTGTAGGAAAATCTACTGCACATCACCATGGCTTAGATAACTGTGTGCCCCTAGTATTCTGATAAAATATTACCACAGACCCGTTTAAAATGAGAAACTATGTATAAATGGCCAAAGTTGTACTTAAACTAATTGAACGACTGTGTGGG
Organism: Gymnothorax javanicus; assembly: GCA_029692085.1. Lineage (NCBI taxonomy): Eukaryota > Metazoa > Chordata > Actinopteri > Anguilliformes > Muraenidae > Gymnothorax > Gymnothorax javanicus. The sequence continues at coordinate 122,575,251 of CM056198.1, forward strand.
GTAGCACTGTTTCCGCATGGGCGAGAAGGTCTTCGGGTTTGAATCCAGCCTTGGCTTTTCTGGGAGGAATTTACTTGTTTTCCCTGGGTTTAAGTCTGTTTCAAGAAGGTAGCCCGGTTTTAAGTCTCTCGATGTCCAAAGACTTGCATGTCAGGCTCATTGGAGACCTCAATTGCCATTGAGTCGGAGTGCGTGAGTATGTTTGCCTGCCAATGGATCAGATAACTGTCTAGAAGGTGTATTCCTGATTCTTACCCATTGCATGTTGGGATAGGCCCCATCCCTCCCACAACCCTGAGCAGGAATACTCAGCTTGGATAAAGGGTGGATAAATATCTGAAATGAGTCATTATGGAGAAAGTTTGCTCTCAAGGTCGATGTTCACATTGAACTGAATGAACAACTATGGGAAGAAAGCAAGATGGCCGCCGCTACCTTAGGCTTGGTGATGCAGCATTGCCTAAATAACCGGTGGTTCACCTCACTGGCAGTTGATGCACTTTGCGGACAATAAGCTGCTCATTTTTCCTCTCTCGTGCTCAATCTCGTCCACGTCTCGTCCCTGAGCCGGAAAACTCTTAACGCTCCTCCGTGAAGCGAAACGAGCCACTGCAATTACAATGATGTGGAGATCCTGGAGGAGGTCATGACCACTCTCTACACAGTGCTCAGCAGTTTTCAGGCACATTACGGAATAATGAGCCAAAATGGCCTCCTCCTGATATATGTTTGTATTGAGCAACACAGGGTAGCCAAAGGTCTAGAGGCTAGTACACATAAGTTTGGCAGTTGAAGCTTTTGTAAGATCAGTGCGACTTCTAGGCCCTAGAGGCAGGCCTCTAACCTGTAGGCCTTGGCTTATACTGTTTAACTATAAGTCACGTTGGATAAGAAGTTGTAGCTGAATAAATGTAATGTGCCTTGCTTTGCACGAAAGTACAAATACTTTATAAGTACTTTACCAAAGACAAGTGTTGTTTACTGCATCGTGTTCAGTTCAACTGAAGCCACATATTGCAATGATTTTTTTTAGGGGACTCTTTCGATTTAGAGAAGTAATCCAGAGTCGGATGGTTTTTCTCTGTTGCGTCCATTGCTATGTGGCTCCCATCTCAGTCCCCCTCGGCAGAATATCAAGCCGTTCCTTCGCTGAGATTCACAGCAGATTACCGCCATTGTAAAAATGGTGCATTTTCTATTCAGAGCTATATTGTTTGCCTGAGTCGAAAGCACCATATTGGACGGTACAGAGTTAGACCCGTTTATAGAGAGGCACATTGTTCATTCATTTTGGTTGTTGTTTGTGGGCATATTTTATCTTTGAGTGTTTACCCTTGGCTGGCAGTAAAAAGAAATTGTTGAACTAAAAGCATTTGCAAAGGAAGAAAGGGATGCCTTGCTGTGTTTATAACGGAAGAGTTTGCACATTGGGCCTCATTCATGAACCTCAAGGATGCGAACAGAGTTTTTAGATGCCCAGCACGGCCTGAATCAGGCTTGCCACTCTTTCAGTCTTCTCTTTCTCTCTATCTCTCTTGTGCACTCATTCACTCGCTCACTCATGCTCTCTTTCACTCACTCACTCACCCACTCACTCTCACTTTCTCATTCACAGTCTCACTCAGTCACTCACTCACACTCAGCTGTCTTATTCACTCAGTCACTCACTCACTATCACGCTCTTATTCACTCGCTCACTCGTTCACTAACTCACCCACTAACTCTCAATCTCTTTTTCACTCACTTGCTCACTCACTTGCTCGCTCACTCACACACTCACTTATTCACTTACTCACTTTTTTTGCTCACTCACGCACTTTCTCACTCACTCACTCAACTGCATGAGTGACACTGTGGGTGCTTGTATAATCCCTATATTTTAACCTTCCTTGTTTACATAATCTATCAGAGGAGGTGCAGAAGGGTTCAGTCATCGTGTCACGCGGTCCTCTCAGGAATTCGCAGGTCCGACCTCTGAACTGCAGTGTCAACCTTTTCTCTTCACTGATTTAGCTGCCGCATTATACATTTTTAATGAGGTCATTTTCAATATCGTTTAAGTACACTACTGTACGTCGTAATGTTCAGGATAAGCAAAAATACCAAAGCAAGGGTAAAATCCCACCACACACAGCAGTAAAAACCACTGTAATCCACTTGTTCCTCAGGGTTAGCCTGTAATATGAGAGTATGTTACTTAGATTTTATAGGTGCCCTCTCAGCAGTGATAATGCCACGAGTGGACACATCGTTCTGCGCAGCAAGTAGTCAGCTTTTTCACAGTTTACATTTGCAGATCGCAAAACATGCAGAGTTAGCTTTTATGGCTAAACCTCTTAGGTTTTTTTTCTTAAGATTTGCGGTGGCAATAAGCACAGTTTACATTAGGGAGGGTGGGAGGACTGTCCTTCAGCATTAGAGATGTCTGTATCATAATCTTAACCCTTAGAACACTGAAATAAATTTTAAAAAATATATAAATTTAATTATCTTGTACTGTTGAAAACCTATCATGTGGCGACTTGTTTAAAGGAGCTTCCTGTGGGAGCTCCTTTAAACAAGTCGCCACATGATAAGTTTTCAACAGCTTTAATTTTGATGTTTGATATCTTACATCGTTGAGCAACAATAGCTGCATGTATAACTCTAAGGGTTAACATAATGCCTGCTTGCAATAGCCCTGCCCCCCACCCCCCTATGAATCCCCCACCAGAAAGTGGGGTGGGGATATTGCAGTGGAGCTTATCCGACCTCCCGTCTGTCTGTCCGTCCATCCAGACCAGCGGGGACAAGTTTTTTCGGAAACTCCTTTACCTACATGAACGAAATTTTGTGTGCATATGTCGCTAGTCATTGGGTTTGAGAATGGTATTCCGCAGTGGCAGGGGGATACTGATGACAATGTCTTCTCCTTTGATCACGGCCCACGGTAATGACACATTTTCAGTCTTTAAAATGGACGGCAGTCCCTTCATTCCAACTGCTCGACACATCCTTCGCCAGCGAGTTAACATCCTCTCCCTCCATCTCTGTAAAACATCACACTCTGTTTCAGTCAGCTTCTGAGCAGCGACATTACACTCGTCACTCCCTGGCATTATCGCCAAGGCTGAGTGCCATTTTCTTCCCTCGAAAAGCTCGCCGTACTTCACCGGAATCACTCTCGATAAATCCACCTCTCAAACGCTCCTTACCGCTCAAGTGTCTTCACCTCGCCTGGAGTACAGGAAATGGCATTAAAACCCCACTGATACCACTTCCTCAGGCCGCATGCACTTGTTGACCCCAGCGCGAAAAGTACTTAAGTCACAGAATTTTAATTTTTAGAAAATCAGGGAAATTGGTCCAGGTAACTATAAGAGACGTTTTCCCGCCCTTACCTCACGGTGTGTGAAAACGCGACTAAAGTACTTATAGCTCTGGGCTCTTCAATTATCAAAAGGTACATCGTGAAATCATCTAAAAGTACATTGGCATAATGAGGCGTTAGAAGAACTCAGCGTGAGCTGGTTTTGTCCAGGATGGTTACGGTGTTGACTGAAAACACTGAGGCACAACTCAATCTGAAGCCTTATGGATGACAGTGGGTTTGGGGTCTTACTGGGGAGTGAGCAGGACGGAGAGCGTGTTTCATTAGGATCTGGGGGTGGGCGTTTAGACCAAGCCTGGAATTCCTATTTCTAATCTGAGCATGCCCCTCCAAAGGCTTCATTTATATGGAAATCGTCCAAATGCATCCCAGCATCGAGACTCAGCTGTAATCTAAACATCCAAGTTTGGGGTGCGGACTCTTTTTAGCAACACTTAGGAAATAGGCGGATTCAGCAGGAAAGATGCAGTAGCCATGCATTATTTATCAGCGCGCATTGTTTGCCTTGTATAACAGCTGCCGCATCTGCTTTCCGCTGTTGTGTTTGTTTTCCTTAACACAAGGACACTGTGTGTTAGTGAGAGGCTTGATACAGAGCAGGTTGATCAGCAGGCAGAAGGGAACACAAGTTTAGATGGATGGGCGGAATGGCCTGATCTTGTCACCTTGCATACAGATACTATTGTACATTTCAGGCTGTTGAAAATTAGAAACGAAAGCTCACAGGCTGCCTCAAAAATGTGAGTAAACTCGACTAAATATGAGTTAAGAGGTAGATAAGCTTTGTTTCAACTCAGACAAGACAATAATCTAACGTTTAGGTTTTGGAAACTTAGAAACTTGAGTTCAGTATCTAAAACTTGTCATTGTTAGGTACGGTTCTGGAACCAGACGCGAGAGTCGAGCAGTGAAGGTAAAATGGGATTTTATTGGAAAGGGGGCGAACCCCCGCAGAGCAGGAGGCAACAGTACAAAGTCCACAATCCAAAGAACACAATCCCAGGGACAAAATCCAAAAGTCAAAAAACCAGGGCAGCAATCACAGTAATCGTGGTCGGGCAAAAACAGGCACAGGCACAGGCACATCTACCGGTTCTATGTAATATCTCAGGTCACAGGCACACAGGCACAGGTTTGTCAGAGAAGCAAAAGCCAAAATCCAGAGGGCGAAATCCAAACCGTTACCAGGGCAGCAAACACAAAAACTCGTAGTCGGTCAAAAAGGGTTCGAAAACAGATGCAGACAAAAGTACAAAAGAGCAGAGCCAAAAATCGTAAGTCGGGCGGTCCAGTCAGAAGATTAACACTATGAGTACAAGGCGAATGATAGCAGCACAGGTAAACAAGAGGAAACGTTCTGACGGGGAACTGCAGTGAGAAGACAGCTTAAATACACTCAAGGGAAGTCACATGCTATGATTAGGATCAGTTGATGAGGATCAGACTAATTACAAAGGAGGGAACATGAGGGAGAACCTAATCACATGAAATTGGCAAAAGCCAAAACGCGGACTGGGAACACGAAACAATCTATGACAAAACATACAGCTCCGGTTAGGGAGTTCTAATGTGCACAGATAATGAGAGGCAGGACAGAGTGGAGCAGGTGCGGAGGATCCGCTGAATTGCAGGAGAGACAAAGTGAAGGCAAGAGGCGGAGACTAGAACAGGGCGAGTGCTGAGAGCTTGTTAATCAATTAGTAAGTGCAGCTATACAATCCCTAGTGCTCGTTAGTAAGTTAGTATTATATACAATGTTAGTTTGGGTTAGTAACTTTAACGAAAACAACAAACTGTTAGTATTGGTTAGTAAAATAGAAAAGAGAGGCGAAGGAAGCAAACGAGATTGGAAGGAATGTTTGAAACCCAGAAACCATGAAATCACCTAAGCATGTGACACGCAGGACTGGGGAGAAGCTGTAACTTAACAAGGGACCAGACAGGGGAGACAAAGTGCAATGTAGGGCATGAACAAAGACATGGACCGGAATCTAACAGAATAGTGGATTGGGAGTGGCAAAAACGAAAACATGGCAAAATGCAAAACTAAACAGAACATGGCAAAACCTAACAGACATAATCATAAACATAACAGGGAACAAGGAAAACATGACAAGCATGGCAGAATCATGACAGAACAGATTAGAATCATAACAGTCATGACAAGTGGAGTTCAAGGAAAGAAATAAGTTCACATAACTTAAAGGGGCTGTCCTGTTTCACTGTGTATTTACTTATAATAAAATGCTCTTTGAGGGCTTCTGTACAAAAATCACAAATTTTTATTTTGTATGTGGAGGTTTTATTATTGCTTAGTATGGTGCAGTTAAGGGTTTTGTCCATAGATCTCGTGATTGGACCATGCTGTTACCATAATTGTGGTGTGTTCAACTTTGTACAGAAAGTAAAAGTGCAGTTTCTTGTTTTAAACCAACACAAAGATATCGGATTCTATGAGATGCTGTTAATTTCAACGGTCTTCAGTCATGACTTTTAAGTGTATAATCAACGGTGTTAGCGCTTGGCTAAACTACACACCTGCCCCATCCCAGTCATTTTTGGATAAGATTAGATGAAAAGATACCCTTAAATAAAGTTAGCACCTCAAAGTATGTTCAGCTACAGTATCCGTCAGGTGGCACTTTATATAAGTGATGGCTGAACGAATATGATGTTACGCAATGCTTCACTCAGACAGGGAGATCTTGGCATTTGGCCGTGGCTCTGGTGTTTGAGTGATCAGTTACCAGGAGACGTGCTTCCAGTGTGCATTTAGTGGTAAGTGACTGTCACAAAACCAGATATGAAATACACTACTGGGAAGTTAACTCCTCATTGAACAAAGAATATCTAAAAAATTGTGTCTGTTTCCTTTTTTTCCTGCATTGATTCCAATTAAAATAGTTCTGCTGAATAATAGTATGTTTAATCAAAGGGAATAAAGTGCTAAGTCAAATGGAAAGAAGTCGCGTGCAATTAAACTTTCATTTTTGAGTCCTATTTCATGCAATTAAATTGCCTTTTCATGTCTGCTTCTTGTACGATGTGCCAATTTAAATTGCACTCTGGTAAATTTTATTGGCATGTGGAGCGGATATCAGCGACCTCAAAGCTAAGAGATGAGTGGACACATGGGTATGAAAAGGGCCTCGACCTCCAGTGACCGCGAGCTTGTCTTTATCCGCGACATGTTCTTTAATCTGATATGGCAGCGTTGCGAGTGGTAAATATAGACCAGGCCCTGGGAGAGAAATTAAAATCAAACCCTTCCTCTTTTCCGGGGTCCTTCATTAACTTCGCTTCTGACGTTCCTGCTTATCCCCCTGGATTTATGGAGAGACCAGTGTTCTGCCATCTGCTCCTGCTGCCTTGTTCTGCTCAGTCTCAGAGGAACATCTTCAGTACCTTTTGATGTTGCTTTTTATTGTTGATGTGGTTGAGATTATACTACTCTCTGCTTCATCATGTTTGGGACAGAGAGATATATTCCTTGAGTTGACTTTGTGCTCTACGATTTTACATTTGTAAACAGACATTGGGCACGTAGTTAAAGTGCAGATTTTCAGGACAGTTGTATTTAGGACAATATGGCTCCCCTGGTGTTTCTAAGTGATCAGCTGCATTCAGTCACACTGATTCAAGACAGCTTTTGGTTGAAGGCTTTGGATTGTGATTTTGGGATTTTGTTATGGGGTTTGTCGACGAGCGAACAAGAGTTGGACCTATGAAAATAAAGGAGGCGGATAGGTTGCAGAGACAAATGTAAATGAATAAAATGGCTGGAGAACTCAGGATTCAGACGGACTAAAATCAGCAGCATCATCAAGAGCGAGTGTGTGGTGCTCAGTTGAGTAAGCCAGCTGGAGACTCTGAGGTTGTGCTCGCGGTTTGAAATGTTGTCGTTTTAAACCTTAAAGTGCTAAACGGAGCATTTGCTGCTTTCCAATATAATGAAATAAAATCAAAGCTTTTGAAAACCTATCATGTGGCGACTTGTTGAAAAAAGCTCCCCTGCCGGGAGCTCTTTTGAACAAGTCGCCACATGATAGGTTTTCAAAAGCTCAAGATATTACATTTTTAAGTGTTTGAAAACTTATTTCAGCGCCCTAAGGGTTAATCATTCTGCCAGACAGTGAGAGCATGGGGGGGGGGGGGGGGGTTACGAGGACAGATGGGGCCCTTTCACCTCCGACAATTTTCTCTCTCCTTAGAGGCCGTGCTCTCTCCAAAGTCCTCAGGTCCTCATTCATTCCAAATCCTGCACCTGGGCCGCTGGGGTGTTTTTACGGAAGTGGGCTGTCCTGTTGGGTAGCATAGTGGGGCAGTGAGAAGCACTGTCGCCTCCCAATAAGGAGGTTCTGGGTTCAGGTTTGCATGTTCTCCCCTGGTTAAGCTGGCTTTTCTCTGGGTGCTACGGTTTCCCCACCCTGAGGAACATGCTTCATAGGAACTCTTCCACCAGTGTCCCTGACCAAGGCTCTGGCTTTAGAAAGACATGCTTTATAGGAACTTACCCACCAGTGTCCCTGACCAAGGCTCTGGATTTAGAAAGACATGCTCTATAGGAACACTCCACCAGTGTCCCTGACCAAGGCTCTGGCTTTAGAAAGACGTGCTTTATAGGAACTTACCTACCTGTGTCCCTGACCAAGGCTCTGGCTTTAGAAAGACATGCTCTATAGGAACACTCCCACCAGTGTCCCTGACCAAGGCTCTGGCTTTAGAAAGACGTGCTCTATAGGAACACTCCTACCAGTGTCCCTGACCAAGGCTCTGGCTTTAGAAAGACATGCTCTATAGGAACACTCCTACCAGTGTCCCTGACCAAGGCTCTGGCTTTAGAAAGACATACTCTATAGGAACACTCCTACCAGTGTCCCTGACCAAGGCTCTGGCTTTAGAATGACATGCTCTATAGGGACACTCCCACCAGTGTCCCTGACCAAGGCTCTGGCTTTAGAAAGACATGGTCTATAGGAACACTCCTACCAGTGTCCCTGACCAAGGCTCTGGCTTTCGAACGGGTTTGGTTCCTGGGTATTGCACTGTGGCTGCCCACTGCTCTGGAGTAACTAGGAAGGGTTAAATTCAGTATGGACAAATGTCCCCATGGGGTTTAATAAGGTCCAGTATGCCCCTCGCTCAGGGCAGATGATTGCGCCTGGCTGATATTGGCCCTGGTTGAGGTATTGCATGCATATGTAATCCTTCTCATTTGTATCTAATGCGGTGGATAACAGCCAATAATATTTATGTATTGCAGCAGCATACTGTCGCTCAAGCAGTACAACATTACCAAATGAGATGAAGTTGACCTTCAAGTCAGTGTTTGGAGATTAAGGGTTTGATCAGCCCATAATCATGTTATCGCTGTTGGCAGCTCTTCTTTTAGTTTAGTTTTGTCTTGCATGGCCTCCAGGTCAGTATGTAGAAACAATATATTTGTATTTGTCAAGACAGATATTGTACAGCAAGTGTTAGCTGATAGTAGTATTAACATACTGTGGTAACACATAAGGTTATCTCTCAAGCACATTGTGCATGTGAACAGGCATACAGGAAATTATCATTCCTTACATAGCTTCATGCTAACATTAGCCCGGCTGCTTGGAGCAACAGCTATCACCACTGCACGTTTTTGTTAATTTCCAGTGAGTGACAGCACTGTGCTCTTCGTGTTTTGGTTTCTCTTAACAGCCCATTAAAATGCTGTAACACCGGCTGTTAATGGGCCGCAGTGCTATGCCAGTTTCACCCGTACCAATGAACAAGGGAGCAAATCTTTGAAATCCATGTAATTTATACTCTGCTTTGTTATTCTATGCTGTTGGAAGAAAGTGGAGTGCATTGACTTCTTGGTGTCATGTTCTTTTATGGTATTTTAATGTAGTGGGATGGAACATTTTGCCCTTGCTTTGTTCATTTGCCTTTCCCTCGCATTACTAAGCATAGTGATGAAGTTACATATTGAACAATTTCCCGATTAAGCATTCATTTTGTATCTGCTGAATCAGAGAATGGACAGAGTCGGGATCAAAGGTTGTGGATTGAGTCAGGAGTCAGATGCCTGAATTGCTCGGAAGCTTCTGGGTGATACGGTCACTTTGCCCTTTTTTAACCTCATAAGATAATGAGAAAATGTTTCTTTTTTTCATTGAAACCCAGGGAGAAATGCCAAAATGGATTGTACTCAATCGGGAGAGAAAAGTACACAGGGATGAAGCCCTTTGAGTTGTAACTGGTGTAAGTGCCTTGTTCGAAGTCCCAACGGCAGAGTTTTATTCGACACTATCCCCTCAGAATCTGAATCCCGAACACTGGCTCCAAACAACAACTCCATTACCAGTTAAGCAGCTTACAACTCGGCTGCTGCTCCTCTGCACAGCCTCATTTGGCTGCAGGAGGTAAACAAGCACACTTTAAACATAAGAATAATACCAGTCTGTTCAAAGCCCTGGTGGAATGCTGGGTAGTGCCTACCCAATTGACCATACCCCCCTAACAACCTGGGCACCAACAGTAAATAACAAGCTATAGAAATGGCTCCCTCTTACAAATGGGGGGCCTAGTTAGCCTTAGACCAGAACACCTCTTGAGATGAGAAATAAATAAATGACAAGTAACATTCATTTCAATGCAGCATGAGAGCCAATTTATTCAATTACTCGATGTACTCTCCGAGGGAATACATTAAGCATGACTCGAGTGGTGTTTGCGCAGTGTTTTAAAAGATCTTGCGGGTACTTCTGGCACACCGTTTAAATGAGGTAAAATTGGGGGTCACGAAAGCAGTCATTGATTCTGAATACAGACTCTTTGGAAATAACCTTTGGGTTATGTGGCATTATAATAAATACATCTAACTTAGTAATGATTCTGAAGCAGTTTTATCCTCTGCATGGGGATGTCAGTAAATAGCTTTGTGGTTTTGCTTGAGTGTAGCTTTCTGGGTTTCTTAAAAAGCAGTGGCGCCCTTTTCTTCTGATCTGCAGAGGACACAGGAGGGGCTGCTTGTCAAATGTAATTGAATAGCTATAACTGCCTTTAATGGGCTGTCTTTTTCCTCTGATTTCAGCAGAGGGCATGCGTGTAAGGAGCCCCGATTTATTGAGGGGTGCCCACCTGAAGAAAAGTGTCGCTGAACACATTCAGATGTCAAGACCAATGTGATGTGATGGTCTCTTCCCCAAGAAAGGGAAATGGGGTATCAAAAAATCTAAGAAAGATTGGAAACAGAAAGGAGGCAATCTGAGAGAAAACAACTGCTAACTGAGCACAGCTAATGGCTAAAATACATGGGTCACAGACACCATGCATCACAGAGTAATTTCCCTCCCACGCTGACTCCATCTTTGTCGAGTTTGGTAAGAAGTAAGCGGAATCCGATTGTTTTGGATGTGCCTACGTTGAGAAAGCCTTGAGCCAGTTTTATTCCACAGTCCCTCCCTACGTCTCAATCAACCGCTCCCGCTACATAAACACGTCTGCCAATCAATGACCCCGTTCCCCTGAGCTTGCGTTTTTGTTCTTCTTCAACATCTTCTCAGTCCTCAAGCGGAGCCCCAAGTGAACGGAATAACCGCGAAGGGCTCCTCACAAATGCGCCGAGCGTAAAGGGAACGTTAAGGGGACGTTATGGTGGCGATACGGGCCATGAGTTCCCATCAGCCCTGGGTCTGTTTGTTTACGCGGCGGGAGAGTTGATGGAGTGGCGGCATTGCCGTCACGGGCCACGCGTGGCTGACAGTTGCCATGGGAGACACGATGATTAATTGCCGCGCTTTGCGTAAGGCGACGCGGAAGAGTCGGAACGCGAAGCGACCGCGGGCGCTAAGACTGATGTCGCCCGACGGATGATGAATGTGTTCAATTTGCGCAGGTGCGATGTGCAGCAGCACCGTATTTCTCTTTAACGTGCCTTCGTAACGAGGTATCCGTCATCGGCGATCTCTGAGGGCTCTGCAACACGCACCCCAGCTCGCCGCAGCCTTGGGACGATCCTCCAGGTTGACGCCATTCTCACCGTGACGTCAGCCCTTGCACACAATCAGTGCCTTTACGCAGATCTTCTTCTTCCAAGGAAATGACTTCCTCACCAAACTTGTAATTTGTCAAAATGCCAAAGTGTTTAGTGCTTTAAACTTAAACTTTTCACCTCAGTTTTTGCTGAAGTGGGTTCATGCTAGTCAAAGCATTTTTTTCATTTTGTACGTCAATTTCACACAAATATTCTGTATCTGCTGGTTGCATCGCTTAACTGAAACTGCATTCCACTTGTATTGAGAGAAATGTTCAAACCCAGGACACCAAGTTTTTATGGCCACAGGTTTACATCAAATGGAAAATATATAGATCTTGTACATCATTTTATACACAATTCCCTCTTATTCAACGGCACATATTTAGGATTATTATAAACCTTGGGATCTTCACTGGAATTTAAAACAGGCCTGAAGTTCCACAGGTTTGAATACAGCAGCTGCATTTCACAGACTCATATATAGGTCTGTAGGTTCTATGTGGTTAAGCATCACAGTATTTCACAAATCAGACTCCTTTCATGAATTTTCACATTATTTAAGGTCAGAAGCTCATTATATGGGGAAATTATTCAGTTTGAACTGGAACATGCTGAAAGAGGTCCCTACTGCTGTTTAACCCTTAGAGAACTAAATGCAGCCATTTTTGCTTATTGATGTAAGATATCAAAATCAAAGCTGTTGAAAACCTTTTTATGCTCCCTGCGGAAGCTCTTTTAAACAAGTCGCCACATGATAGGTTTTCAACAGCGCAAGATAATTAAAATTAATATTTTTTAAAAAATGTATTTATTTGTTATCTCTAAGGGCTAACTAGTTCCCTCTGCAAAGGAGGTTTTAAAATCTCAAAATCCAATAGATGGTGGTAAAGTTCATTAATGACAAAACCTGTAGGAATACAATGACTCCATGGTGGTTGAGCTTGCAGATTTGCCCATCATACGTAGTAGAATAGGCCATTTACCTGCAGAGTTTTATTTGCTATTCAGGAAACTCCACATAAGGGATAATGATCACGGCCTGGATGGTTTTCTGTCGGTCCTTTGACGCGTCCATGATGGCTCTGATAGGATTTTGAGCTCCATTGTTGGTGGCATAGACACACAGATGGCCCTTTTTGTGTGGTGCTTTGGCTGAAAAGGGGGCCCATATTTGCCTCAATATACAATATAACTCAGAAGCTTACAATTGATTCAATTTAAGGCATCTGAATACGGCATTCTGTGGAAGTGAAGTATCGAGTTTAATTGAACTGAAGTGAATTGAATTCAGCTGGATTAAATTTAATCAGACTCCCATGTTTCTGCTGTAATGTTGTGCTGGGCGGCTGACGCGTTTCCTCCCATCGTCACACTCCGTCTCTCCCTCTCTCCCTCTGCAGGGATGGTGAACTACAGCGAGGTCACCGGGTACCCCCTGGTCCAGCAGTGGAGGCTGAGGTCCGTTTTGTACCACGTCAAGCTCAACCAGTGGACCCTCTCGCAAGGTGAGGCCTGCAGAACCGAGGTCGACACACCGGCAGCGATTAGACTCCCTAGTTAGAGCGAGTCGTGACAACTCAAAAATAGGAGCCATTTTGTTTCCATCGCGCAAAACTGCTGTTTCGCACATTGGAAATGGTTGGATTTTGTGTTCTGTTCTCGAAAGGGAAATGTATTCATTTAGGAATTAAACAATAAACCAGCTCGCAATAGTATTGGCAAGCGTAAGAGGGGAAAATGTCTGGACATGAGAAAAAAGAAAGGGGGTAAAAAACTCATTTACTTCGGGATGGAGCCCCTTAATGCGATGGAAACAAAATGGCAACAAGATCAGATTTTCTGGAATCTTCATGTCGCAACTCTATCTAGGAACTAGGAACATCAGAGGTGTAAAATCCAGACTCGAAAAGTAAAATTACTCACCAGTATTTCCCTCCAGCTGCCAGGGTTTGGCTCATTAGCAGGACTCTGCAGTCAGCAGACAGAACTAATCAGTGAACTCATCCGGCTGTTCGTGGGCGGAACGAACGTTTCATCCGTCTTCCGCTTTTCAACTTCTCAGTCTCTCTCTGCCACAGGGCTCTTCCATTTCCTTTTTTCCCGCACAGACCCAGGTAAGCGTGCTCGGCGGCTCGATAAGCACTTCTGCAGCCATCTTCAAAGTGCGCCGCGTGCTTCGGAAGCGAAAAGAAGGAATGATGGTCATGTGACCCTGCCCTAGGCCCCACGGTCGGCAGCCCACATTTGCATGGGCGAGCTCTGATCCGTCAGTAGCTCTCACTACTGCAAATCAGCTGTCACCCCCCGGTGTTTTTTTTTTTTTTTTTTTTTTTTCTTTCTGACAACAGGTATACAGGCCTTGACAGATCCTGCCAGAATTGTTTTGTAAATACTGTTTCTGATTGGCCCTCATCAGTGGTGTCCGTGCTGCACCAATCACATGCCTGGATAGGGGGCTCTTTGTGCTTATTTTTTCTGGCTAGATGGTTTTCCGTGTGTAAACACTCCCGTTTTTATGGAAATTAGGGATTTATGGGAACTGGCATTCCACAAAAATACACAGATTTTTGTAACTTATACAGTACATGCATCAGCAAACTAGAATTACTGGAAGAGAATGAATATCAGAACTACTGCAAAAATTGAATGCAGTGGCCCTGATTTATGGAGATCTTTAGTGCAGATTTGCTGAAGTCTTTGGAAAAACCTTTTAGCTCATTTAAAACCAATATGGAGACCTCAGATTGGTCATGGAAATTTTTTTGGCATCAATATTCAGCTATTTTAGTAGGTTTGCTTGTCCTGAAAGGTTAAGCATACATCAACAGTGGTTGTATACTGGGCTCCGTAAACAAAGTTCTCTTGAAATTAGTTTGCTTAATTGCTATTTAACTCTGAATAGAAAAAGCTAGCGTACATATGGTGCCAAAACTTAAAAAAGTAAGTCAACCAGCTAAGTTTGCTGAACTTCAAGTCTGAGAAGTTGGACCAACTAATATTTGTGTGACGCCCTGACACCCAGAGATGGAAATAGGGCGTCTGGGCAAGGAGTGGACGAGGACCCATGTGCAGGGACCTGGATTTTATTAAATAATAAAGGTGCATGTAAGAAAACAAATATAAAACTTCAGGATAACACAAAAGGGAGTGCACTAAACAATAAGGGGAAACAGACTGTGGCTACCTGCCCGTGAACGGGGAAACTAAGCTTTAAATAGGAAGGGAGTCTAAATTAACTAAACAGAAACAGGTAACAACCAACCAACCAAACTGAAGGGAACTGAGGATAATTGAATAATTGGGTAAGGGCTGGTAGCCAGGCATTGGAATGCCTAAGGGGAGGGGCATTTCAATTTGAAAGAACTTGGTACTTGAAGTTAAGCAATCTGAAAAAAGCTTTGCAGCTGGTTGCCTTACTTTTTTTTTTTTTTTTAAGTTTAGTCAAGTTTTTATTTTTTATACTGTGAACACATAGCTCTTTACCACCTCTTGACTCCATTCGGGTTTTCTTTCATGTCCCATGGAGAAAAAGGGTTCAAAGAGAGCCGAATAACCTATCAAATTATACCATTCCGAGTACTTCTGAAATATTCAGTACTCGCAATTTGTTGCCTGACGGGGCATTTTAGTGCTCTCACATTGTTTCAGTACTTCGTAACACAGCGTGATATTTTCCAGCAGATTTGGCACTTCTTGTGTGCTGTCGAGTTCTTTCCCACGTTATAAATGAAATCCTGGCTGACCTTTAAAACTGAATTTTCTCTGTCTCATTACCTCCGGTGGCTCTTCAGCCCGGCTCCATTTTAAGTTTTCATTTTTCATCCGGCCCTCCGAAAAAAAGGAGTTTACTGATTTAGCCGCACATAGCGGAAGCGGCGCTCGTCTTTTAATGACTGCCTTTCCTCCGCCACCGCTGGTGCCCAATTATACGACGGCGTCCCCGGCTGACTCCGTCCCTCCGCCGGATGAGAAGGTCAGGATATCGCATTATAGCTTCGGCCGAGTGATTATGGAGCGCTTACGGGTGGCGCGCTGCCTGCCGCGTGCTACATGAGCGTCCAACAGAAAACATGAAAAATATTAAACCACATGATCACCCTTTGAGATGTTGATCATTGATTTTTTATTTATCTAGGTCATTGCTTCCCATGCCTCTCCTGGAGGCCCTATGCTGCATGTGTTAGATCTCTCCCTGCTCCAGCACAGGTGAGTCAAATGATCAGCTCGTTAATCACCCCCTGAAGCTGATTGACGACAACCTGATCATCTGAATTACCTGTGCTGGAGCAGGGAGAGATCTAAAGCATGCAGGACAGGTGGGCCTCCAGGAGAGGTTTGGGAAGCACCGCTCTAGGCAGGCTACATCATCAGATTTTTTCTGAAAACAATACTTACCTCTCGTATAAAGTCAGACTTGATATGTGCATTCGTGAGGGAAATATTCATTTTGAAGATGTGCGAGTAATTTACTAATACTGATCATCAGAATAATAGGACTCAAATAATTGCTCATCTTTGTTGTGGGAGCTGACTAATACAGTAATGATTGCAAAATGACTCTTTGGAGTGGTGCTTTTGGAACCAGCACCGAGGACTAAAAATAGCGGTGCCACTAAGAACATCGCAATTAGGCCACTCTGCTTACATTTGTCTTGCAGTCTTGAGTAATATAAAAGTGACCACATTAAAGATTTGGGCTCATGTCCAAAAAGCCCCATCAAAAGCAGCAGCGCTGATCCCAGACCAGTTACTGTGCCCACATCCTCACCACATTCACCACGAGAAAAAAGAACAAGAGACTCGGGCAACCATTGCCAACTCAGCATCATGGAGGGAGTTTGGATGTAAGAATGTAGTGTGATTCTTCGTCACTCCTAAACTAACAGCTCAACAAACAGGCTCACAGAGCCAGGGCTTTTATTGGAGGCAGTGTGGTACCATGATGGCCAATCATTTTCATGTTTTTTAGCATGTCCTAAGATACAATCATATTGGCACAAAGTGGCATCTGAAGTCCATAAGAAAACTGGAAAAAGTTAGAGTTCCTATTCATTGCATTATATTTAGGAAATATACCAGAGATCATTTTACACAAAGACAAATATTTACTAAAGATACCTCTTGCAAGTAGTAGGAAAGCCATAACTCGTAAATGGTTGCAAGTAGACCCTCTGACATTAGACCAATGTTTGGATATTATTAATGAAATTTATTGTATGGAAAGACTCACATTTATTTAAAGGTTAAAATCAGGAAAATGTACCAAGCTCTGGGAAAATGAATTGTGTATTTACACCATTGAGGAAAGTGTGGCATTGTATATCACGATGGGAGTTGAAAAGTCTACTGTGAACTGACATTGTAAGACCCATGATGACCTCATGTTCTCTGTCTTCAAATAAAAAAGAGTTTAAAGAGAGGAGAAAAGAACAAGAATGATCTTATATCAGCACTCAAACTCTGAGAGGTTTTATGTGAAGCGGCCTTGTCGTCTTTGTCTGCGCATCATTCCCATAAATGGTCTGTTTTTTTTTTTTTTTTTTTTTCCAAGCAAGCACTGTTCTCCAGATCTCAACATTTTACTGACACAGTGAAACGGATGGAGGACTTTCATTGGGCGTATAAAAGTGACTGATGCCTTGCTGTGGGTTTCAGGACATGTGTGTGCTGTCTGACACCCTTCCACAGCCTTACAGCTATTTTCTACATTTATTTTTTAGAATTTGAAAAAAAAAAAAAAATCATTTCAATTTATGTTTCCAGTTTTCTTTTTTTTTTTTTTTCCTGGTTTTATGTGCGATGAATGACTCGTTTATCAGTATATTTGAAAGCATGCTGGCTTTACCGCGGCAGGTCTGGAAGTATAGAGATTTTATTCTATTCTATTCACCATACATCTCTTTCACGGATGACCTCTGCTTATTATAAAGGGAAAAAGGCTTTGAGAGAGGGAAAATAGCATGTATACAAATGTGCATTCCTGTATTTTCCTGCACCAGTCCATTATCTAGCCCACATCCTTCCTTTATGATGAGGAACTGGGTCCTGGGCGGGGGGGTGGGGGTGGGGGGGCATCCAATCGTCATGAAGGAGGAACACTTCCTGGAGCAGAGGTGGGCAACGAGGGACCGTATCTGTCCCTGGTTTCCACACCAACTTCTGGCCTTTAATAAGTTAATTGTCTTTCTTAGCCAAACTGTTTGTGAAATCAGACATTTCTGCAGCATGTCTTTAAACTAGAGCTGGACTCGCGAGAGCCCGTACCTCCGCCAGCATAACTGGATTTGAACTTTGGCCTATATCTCAGCTGTGCTTTGGCCTAGATGTGCCAAAATTTAAACACTTGTTCCTTTTGTGCTACTTAAACATCCTGCAAAGTTTGGTCAAAATCTATGCAGCCATTTTTGAGATATCCACAAACAAATAAATGAAAGGTCATTCATAGAATGACAACTTGCCGAAATCGAACGTGAATTACATCACAACCGTTTTACCGATTTGGCTCAAATTTGGTGTGTGAGGTACTTGAACAATGAAATGAAAAAATGTAGTAAAATGAAAAATGCAAACTTTTCGTCATTTTGACGTACTTTGACCGGAGGATCGTCTTCGGGACCTGTAACCGCTAAAATGGGCTACGTATGGTGAACAAAATGGCACTGGATTCAAGTCTTTGTCTCAAATACAAACAAAGTTTTCAACCAAAATGTGTTTTTGACCTTTTGCCTGATATTGACCTTGACCTTGAACTTATTCTCACCAAAATCAATAGGCTTCTGTCGAGGACATGTGAAATTCAAATTATGATGTAAGAAATGTAATTAATATGAGAGTTTAAGAAATAATCGCGTTTGTGACAGACAGATTAACGAGAAGTTACGCAATTCGTGCCTAGCACGACACTTGGCCAAATCTTAAATAGTGGAATTGACACTCATGGTTTAAGGTCACAACAGATCAAATGTAGTATCTTGAAATGAAAGCTCAAATCTTAAGATGGTTTTCTGTATGTCATTATGATGATTTTGTGTCTAGATGCAACTGAATCATAATTATAAGTTTTTCAAGCTTCAATGATATTGAACATAGAGAATTCAAGATCACTGTAATGCAAAATAAATGTAATTTTCATCAAGTTTGGTGAACGCCCTAGATAATACAGTTTGATTAAAGTCGGATTTGACCTGTGTGACCTTTCTGTGACCTTTTATTTTAAAATAAAAGTATTAAAATTAAAGTAAAAAAACACAATAAAAGAACTGTAAATAGTTGGTGAGTGTTAATAGAAAATTCTGTTAAATTCAAGATGCCGCCATTTCCGCAATCCGGATCAGATCCGGACATAAAATTGTTCTGACGTTACATGTCGTGACCCTGTATGGCTCCACCAAATATGAGACCAATTTGTTCTGTTTTCAGGGAGATATGAATTTTTGAAAATTCAACCCATGCTAAAGATAGGGATTTTTTTCGGTTTTCAGGAATTTTTTGTGACCTTGACCTTTGACCTAGTTTCACCAAAATAGCTTGTAGCCGAGCTATCATCGACCTCTACAAGTACAAAATATTTTGTCGAAATCCGATAAGAAATGAGGCCATTAGACTGCAAACAGACAAACAAACACGCAAGAAAACACAACTGATCAACATACTTGCCGATTTCGGCAAGTAATAAATAAACAAACGAAAGCAAAAACATAACCTCCTTGGCGGAGGTAACTATCATGAATGACCACCATAGACTGTTCTTGTCTCCCCTAAATGTAGTAAATCTAGCACAAATTAATTTGGTCTTCAATTAGTCTGTTTTTTTTTTTTTTATTGTGATCTGCATTCATATATCAGTAAAAAGAGCAAACTTGAAAATCCAAAATTTATCTCCTCAAAACTTCAGGGTTACAGAGAAAAGCCTGCATTTCCTCAAAGGAAGTGAAAGAGAAGTAGCTTCCACAAAGCCTTCATCTCCGCACCTTCAAGGCTGTCTGGGATCACTTGCAGAGACGAGCCATTGAGACAGCCAGTCTGCAGAAGCTCACTAATACCCCTGAAACAACCACCAGCTCTCTTACAAAACTGTCTGGCTCTTAAACAATGAGCGCCAACACAGTTTATGAGTGCAAGGTGGGTACAGTAAATATGAAACTGATTTTGTTCTTAAGTGCTCTTTTCAGTACACTTTTTCAAATTTAGAAACCTTTCTCCTCATTATTTTTGGGAAAAAAAAAAATACTTGCTTTCAAAAGCTTATGGACCTGCAAGTACTGAATACTCCAATGAGCCAAAATATTATGACCACTCTCAAATGAAATGAACAGTGTTTCGTGTCTGCAAACAGCAGTACTTGTGAGCAGACCTTACGTGGTAAGCAAATTATTGGTTTTATTTATTTATTTTATTTAACCTTTATTTCACCAGGTAAGAACCAGTTGAGATTAAAAATCTCTTTTATAATGGTGACCTGGCCAAGAAGGCAGCAGAAAATTGCACATCAGAACGAGCTGAACACATACAACGAAATACAAAACAATATTTTAGGGCAGAACAGGGTTGCGAGTATACAGAGGCACATATAAACAAAATGCATCAAGATGAAACAGGTTATTTTGCACTAAAACAGGAACAGTTTGTGGTGCAGATTCGGAATAGCTTTTGTTTGAAACTCCTAAGGGGGATCAGGGAGCTTAGGGTGAGTGCAGCCTGTAAGCTGTTCCAAGACCAAGGGGTGAACTAAAACAGACTCCTTTTACCTGCCTCAGTCTGCACAGGTGGCACCTTTAGGCGTATTTGATTATTGGACCTAAGATTTAAGGCGTTTTGAACAAAGTCAAACTTTGAACTTATGATAGCTGGGTAACCTTCCCAAAATGGCCTTATACATTAAAATGTGCCAGTGCTGCAGCCTGCGTACAGCAAGAGAAGGCCAGCATACCGGGTCATACAGTATACAGTGGTGAGTCCGGTAGACAGAGTTTGAAATGTATCTCAAGGCAGTGTGGTATAATGAATCAAGTTTAGCTAGTTTTCATTGTGGATGTGTTGGATGGGAACTAAGCAACTATGCTAAGGGTCAGATTGCTATGAATGGATGACTGGATTGGCGAATCGGAGCAGGTTGTTGCGTGTCCGAGGCTTATCGATGTCTGAGGCTAATGAAAGCCTATCCTGTCTCATCCGTACCGACAGAAGGACTACTGTGGCACAAGACTGAGAAAATTGTAATGATGATTACGGGAGGAGTGTGTCGAAACACGTAGCGTGTCGCACCTTGCTGTGTATTCCACTGACCAGTCAGAGGGCCCATTCGAACCCCTGTCCTCTGTCGAAAGCACCTGCGGTGTCAGAACTGGCCCCTATTGGAGAAGGTCACCTCTGCGACGAGACCTGTTTTCTTTTAAATTAGGTGCAGTGGCCGGGTAAGTGTGCACAGCTTACCTGGGATGCACTGTGGGAAGAGGAGGAGCTGGTGGAGAAAGCATGATGCTCCAGGAAGTGTTCCACTGGGAAACCCTGGGTTCGGTCTTTTATTTGGGCATCAATTTCACTGAATTGTTTTGGCGCCACCGGGAGGACTAACACCATATTAGGCCGTTGGTCATAATGTTTCGGGTTATTAGTGTATATGTGTGTATTATGTAATTGTATATATACGGTGAGAACCATAATTTATTAGATAGTAACGCATTTTTTATTTGGTTATTTTTTTATATTGGTATTAGTATACAGTATGCCTTACTTTATGTAAGTTCATATAAGCAATTCATGGAAGTGTTTCTTTACCCGTTGACTCCCAACTTTTACACCAAACATGACTGTTCTGTCCAAGTTAATTAACGCCAGATATCATATATGCTCAAAGTTTTTATCAAATTTTGAATTAACCATAGCATTTCAGGGTATGAAATAACAAAATTAAATGTTACTTATACATTTCAGCACAAGATGGATGTATTCATTCACAGCAAAATGTATTAGATTTTACATATTGAGCGCCAATGTTCAGAGGCACATAATCAGTTTGAATTTGAATCTTTGCTGAAGACCTTGATTAGGAGAATCTGGTTTGTAACTGCTTAGTTGGAATGAAAGCCTGCACCCGCACAGGACCTTTCTGAATGAGACTGAGGACCCAAAGGCAATCGAAAGACATGGAAAAATCCTTATTTGGGCAGAGGTTTCATTTAGCATGATATGAAAATTTCTATATGAGGGCACGAAACGGTTAATGATGATGATCGTATTATTATTATTATTATTATTATTATTATTATGACATCACACGACGTACTTTAAGTCACTGACCGACAGAATGCATGTCTCATCCACAGCCTTCAGCTCCGCTATTCACTCCTTGGACGGCGCCACCGTGCGGAACGACTTTGTTTCGATCCTGAAGGAGTTCGGCAACCACTTCATCCAGGAGGCTGTGTACGGATACGAGGAGTCCTGCCACATCTGGTACCCCAACAAGCAGGTCCAGAGGCAACTGTGGCTGGAGTATCAGGACATCAGCAAGGGTAGGCTGGCAAAAAAACACAAAAAGTGCTCACAATGGCATTGAGATGGTATAGCAACACTTTATAAACACTGAAAAAGCGTTACAGTGAAATTTTTGAGAATATTGTGTTAGCCGGGCACGTGCAATGATCCGTGCCACTTTTAACAGAAAACTGGCTGGTGGAGTTGTTTTCGGTGCCTTGTGACGTTCAGTCAATTGATATCTATCCATAGAATTACTTTTTTTGGAAACCGTGTGGGTTTAAGGTAGCTTGTTTAGCCAGAGCGAAAACCTCAAGGTTAGAACAGAGCATTCAATGCAAACAGCTATTACATCTGTGCAGCTGGAAAGGTTATCTAAATCTGTGAGATAAGGATTAGCTATTCCAGATGCAGTGCAGGTCTGTGCTCACTGGCAGCGACTCTGCAGATTCTCATCTGCAGAGCCTCCTGCAATACTTTATTGCCAACATGTGGGAGTGAGGACCAGCACTTCGTATTTGCTGAGAAAGCTGTCTATTTTTAAGAATGCAATAC
This sequence comes from Gymnothorax javanicus, assembly GCA_029692085.1. Lineage (NCBI taxonomy): Eukaryota > Metazoa > Chordata > Actinopteri > Anguilliformes > Muraenidae > Gymnothorax > Gymnothorax javanicus. The sequence continues at coordinate 122,597,672 of CM056198.1, forward strand.
ATACTGTTTATGAATGCAGGGACGCAGTATTTTGTTCCGGTGTGTTGAAGGCAGTGGACACTTGAGTAGTGGAGTTACTGAAGATTAACTTGAGTTGGCATAAACCACATGGTAGACACTAGCCAGGCTGTCAGCATCGGCTGATGACTCGTTCCTGGCGAGACGTGTGGCGCGGTCCATAGGGTTTCTGACACTACGGCACCTACAATTCCCTGAGGTGGTTCAGCATCTGCTCTGACACTGTCTCAGCTGTGGCTCCTTCTCCATCGGCAAGCCTCACTACCTTCGGCCTGTCTCAATGTGTTCTAATGAAAGCCTCGCCCTTCACTTTTACTGTGGAAGCATAGCAGGGACATCGGGCGGTAATTTGCAGGCACCAGCTGCTTTCTATAGCCGCAGCATGACATGGTATAAATTGAAAACCGAGGGGAGGCAACCCATGGAGAGATAGAGATTAAAGAGAGAGGCGGGGGGGATGAGTGAAGGACTGCTGGCCTGAAAACAGATTGGACAGAACCGGATCCTGTCACGGTGGTATGATGGGTTTGTGTGAGATTGGAGCGATGATTAGGGGTCCGGATGAAGGGTGAAGGGGAAGGCAGGACAGTCTCCTGGAGGGCTGTCACGGTTCGGGCCCCGATCCAGGCCGAGAGCGTCTCGAAATGAGTGAAAAACAGCCTCAGCTGCTCCGACGGGGGGGGACTGGAGGCACAGCTATCAGAGTTTGGAGTGGAAGCAGGGGTTGGGGGGAGGTGGCACAGGTCTAAAGGTAATGGACTGCAGGTGAGGACAGAGGGGGGGCTGTGTGTGCTGTTAGGAGGTGCGGAAGTTTTCTTGTTCTATGATACGTACATTTAAAAAACTGAATTACTTTTAAACCAGGTTAGGCACCGAGAGACAGTGGAATCTGAATGTGTTTTATATGTGTCCTCCATTTCATTGTTTTTCCACACGAGCAGCAGCAGTTATTTCCCAGAGTGAGGGAGCTGTCCTGGGTCTTCATGTCATGTTTCGCTCTGGCCGCCTCAGTCCCTGTGCTTATTCATTCTCTTTGGGAGGTGATTCATGGGGCTTTAGCAACTGTAGCGATTGCTAATTGGCATCCGGCACAGCGTTATTTCTTAAATGTGCAGAAAATTCAATGCCGTAATGGGGTCGTGGGGTATTTTTGGAAATCTTCAAGCGTGAAATCACATTTTTGTTTTCTTTTATGTGGAATCAAAGCTCCCTGTTCATTTTATTAATGTTTTTTTTTTTTGTGTGTGAATGCTGATTGCCTTCAAGGTGAGAACTTACGAGGAAAGAGCAGGAGAGCAACTGTAGATAATTTATTGTGAAATAAGGATTGACAGATCATCCATCCATCTATCTATCTATCTATTTGTTAAACCACATGTCTGTCCATCTGTCTGTCTGTCTGTCTGCCTGCCTGCAATCTTTCTACCTGTTTACCTGTGCATTAGTCTATCTGTCTACATACTTTTAGCCAGATATCTGTCTGTTTATTATTTTATTCACTGTTTGAAATAAGATCCTATTGAGGTGCATTTTTCTGAATGACCTTAATGTATGCTGGAAGAAACTGTAAGATATAATTACTAGGGTGTTATATGTTGACCTTTACTACTAAATAATTATTACTCTCATGGATAGGCGGACAATTTTATCCACCTGTAGGTTTCCGCCCCAGCAACAAGTCTTGTACTTTATAACAGGCTGTTCAGTAACTTGTTAAAACTGAATACCAGCCTTTGTCTGTAGCGAGACTGTCAGTAGTGACAGTACACTGACGCCTGTGTCCTTTGGGTGGGGTACAGGGGGCAGAACACCCCCCACTGTGAGCGGTGCGCAATGAGCCTTACGGGATAACAGAGTCGGGGGCCTAATAATCCTTATTAATTATCAGGAATGAGCTGGTACACTCGCCCTTGGGAGTTTCATTCCAGAATATGTGCATTTTCAAAGATGCTCTCACTCAGGTTGGTTCTCCATGGAGACTGGTCTTCAGAGGAAGTGAGGAAGCTTTGAGTGATCCAACTGAGACGCCCATGACCACGGTCAGAGAATGCAGTCTGTACATCCCAGCTTACCAAACGCATATGTTTGCATATGTGGTGCGGTACGTCACTTCAGAAATGTCCATAAGTCCTGTTTCTGCTCTGATTTTAATTTTCAGTTTTTTCCCCCTGCCAATCAAGAGTGAAGTCTGTTTGAAGCCATTTCTTTAAATGATTGCCGTTTTACTGCTGCGATTAAACAGCATAATTTCTCATTTAAATAAAATTGCACCAATCTTCTTGTATTATTCATTTGATATGCAAATGCACACGCTATAGCGATGACAGGATTCTGCAATTAAGCATAGAAAAAATTGCTTCTTGAAATCACTTCTGTCACGGTAAAGTTTTAAAAAGAATGTTAATTTATGTCACTTTAAGCTGTACTGTTATTGTGTGGGGAAATAATGCGGGAAAAAATGAAGACAGAGGAACAATGATTGTTCCGGAGAATCTTCTGTTTAAGTGATCCAGCTCGGTGATTAACGGCTGTGGTATAGCAGCCATGATGGTGAGAAATCTCTCTAGTTGTCATGTAAGGTGTTGAAATTTACTCTTCGTTAACCTTTCATGTATTTTAACTCCATAAACCTATGGCCCAAGATACAGGTCTGTCAAATGCAGCTACTGTATTCAAACCTGTGGAACTTCAGGCCTATTTTAAATTCTAGTGGAGATCCCAAGCTTTCCATCAATCTCAAATAAGTCCTGTTGAATTACAAGGAAATGTTTGTTAAATGATGCACCAGATCTAGATATTTTACATTTGATGTAATGCTGTGGCCATAATAACATGGCATCCTAAGTTTGAATATTTCTCCCAATATAAGAGTCATGCAGCTTCAGTGAAGCACTGTAACTGTAAATAAGGGTTAAATAAATAAAAAACCAGCAGATACAGAGTGTAAATGTGAGACTGCCCAGCAGTATGTTTTTCTGAACCTACTTATGAGATAAGTTCAATGAAAAGTTTGAGTTTAAGGGGTTAAGACTTTCGCCCCTCTTGGATAAAATAGTGAACAAACGTCTATGCAATCACTGTCATTTGCTATAAATCACCTTCACTAGAAAAATGGCTCTCCAAGTAAGGTCATTTAGTGGAATACAAACTAATTTGGCTATGTAGGTGTAATTGGTGGGGAAATGGATGGTTTTGCGCTGCTTAGTATAAAAAATGTACAAAAATAACTGCAGCTCTTTGTCATGAGAACAGTTTTTATATATTATCATCAGTTGGAAGCAAAACATTTTCGATGTTGTTGTTTTTTTCCCCCCAAGCACATTTATTTATTTATTTATTTATTCATTCATTCACTTATGTGTGTGTTTATTTGTCTGTTTGTTTGATTACTCATCTATTTATTCATGCAAACATGTTATATTCTATGTTTCCTTCTTGCGTGTCTATCTTTATATTCATACTTTAGTGTGTACTGTAATATTGGAAAGCGAGCACATTTCTTTCTAATATTCTATTTTAAAATAGAATAAGAAGTAGCTTTCAAATTACTTTCTTATTACCGCCTTCCCTCTGTGACTTTGCCACCCGAGCTGCTTTGAGGAGAACTCTGCCATAAATCAGTTATGGAGGTTAAAAATTTCATCTGTCTGGTCGAGGGTTCAGATGCGAGAGAGCGCTGACAGGAATCCACAATTCACTTTTGAAAATCCGCTCTTACGAGCCAGCTCTAAATAAAGCCAGCAGAGAAGTCGGGATTACGAGACGTACATCCGTTAAACAAGGGATGTATACATTGCGTTAAATCATCGCGCACCGGCGGAATCCGCGGCATCTGCTGCTCTGCGACTCGATTGGCAGTGATTTAATTATAATGCTATAATTAAATACATCCCGGAGCTGCTTTCTCACACTCCGTTTCTTCAGACGTCTGCGGCTCTTTCTGTGATGTTTCCACAAAAGTCGTTTTGGATTCTGCTGGGTAAATAAGTTTAGCTTTCCACAGCTCTGCTGTGTGCCCCACCCTACCCCAGGAAGTATCATTCTGTGTGAACAGCTCGTCTTTTAGTTTAGTTTTATCGGCTTTAATAATTACATACTTTATTTTTATCTATCACTCTCTCAGTTGCTCTATTGCTCACTCACTCACTTATCTCTCTCTCTCTTTCACTCTCCCTCAGTCACTCACTCAGGTTTAGCAGCCCTAATCACTGCATGTATTGTATCTGTAACACTCATTCACTGACAATTGCACACCCACTCAATCACACTCACTCACTTATTTACTCATACACAGACTCACTCGCTCACTCATTCACTCACTCACTCTCATTCACTCACTCATTCACTCACTCACTCACTCAGTGCCCTAATATACACATGAATGCAGAAAATTCAAAGTACACCTGATCATGACAAAACACTGCACAGTATCAGCAAAGACAGATTCCTGTTTGAACAAACCACCAGGATCTTACAACAAAGCTATCTGGTCTAATTTCCTCTCTTATGAGCAGAGAGACAGACTGACCTCACTCACCCTACCGGGCAGAAACCATCAGTGATCCATTAAAGTGCCCTTTTCGTCTGCTCGTATTCATACACTGAGCATTAATCAAGTCACATCGTGCTAATGGCAGCATCCCTCTCCCGTGTGATTTGGTTACGTGATGTAAAATGGTATTCTCACCGGCCTCGACAAATCGCCATTGCGTCGCTCAACAGACCGTAGAGCTCTTGAGGGCGAGGGAGGTTTGGGAGGAGCTCTGTACAAACTTTCTTTTTTCTTTAATTTTTTTCCCATCATGCTGCCTTACCTCACTGAACATCAAATGCTGATGATGAGGTGCTGGCATATTATAAAGCAGCAGTGCTCAGAAAATACCATGTCCTGTCATCTCATAATTTCACCTGTGATATGTTAGATACAGGCAGGAATAATACAGGTCACATTCTTACAGGTATACAGTCATAATATGCTAATGTTTTTCATGTTATCATTTCAATAGCTGACATCTCAAGAAATACAATCATGGTTAACTTACTCTGTTGCTTGGACTAGATATTAAAATCTATGTTAAATATTGAATTAGAGTATAATAAACACTTAGGGAACAGATGGAAAGAAAATTATATTTTGCCCAACCCATTCCTCCACGGGATATGTGAAGCTGTCGCATCAATAATCTTGCATGAACATCAATTTTAAAAATAATTCAATTGATCTTCATTTCGAGGGATGGTTAGGATGTTTTATTCTTGACCTGATTTATTTTCATTTCCCATTTGGATTTAATTCTACAAAGCAAGAAGCATCTTTATTTTATTTCAAAATGAATATTTTATTTTGAACAATGCTGTAACTGAATGATTACTAAAAAGATTTCGGACGTCTGTGTGGCGGAGGGGTAAGTCGGATGTTCGGCAGCGGAAATTGATCGTAATAACACGGCCGCGGTAATGAAATAAGATGACATAATGACAACCAGAGTCATTCGCTCTGCTCTGAGGGACAGTTGACATTTTCGCGGATGACAGTCTTAAATGGCGTCAGCCTCAGAGCCAAAATGTCTGGTAGTGAGTATCATTCTCAGGACTTCATTGTAGCTTGATGGAGAGGGACTTAGAATTTTCTAGAAAGCCTCCAAAATATTGCTTTTTTTATTGAAAAAGTGTCAGGCTGATGCACTCATACTGTGTTGCATTTAACCCTTAGAGCGCTGAAATAATTTTTTAAGAATATAAATTTAATAATCTTGTGCTGAAAAAAAATAAAAAAATAAACAACAACCAAAAAAATATATATATATATATATATATATATATATAATCTTGTGCAGTTGAAACCTTACCATGTGGTGACTTGTTTAAAGTAGCTCCCCTGCGGTTTCCCCCGAGTTTGAGTCAACAGAAATTTTGTTTGTTTCTTCCTATGAAGTTTTTACATAGGGGCAACGCAATATTATGACACTGAAAACATAAACAAGAGGGGTTTTCTCGGAAATTAGTGAATGCTTGTTGTTAGCAATCTTTACCAGTCAGTACTGGACTCTTCTCAGCCACCTGCATAAATAGCATGATTGTTTTCACAACCAGACTCTGGATCAAATGGTTGTTTTGTGGACGTATATATAGGTCCTAGGTTGCCAAATGGCTGCTGCAAGGAAGTATATATACATCCCTGGTAAGGAATGGGTTAATATACTTCATCTATAGTATCCATCCATTATTCAACTCGCATATTCCCAGTCATGCTTACTGGGAGGCTAGGGCCAATCCCAGCATGCAATGGGCCAGAGGCTAGTGTACATGGTGGACAGTCCACCAATCCACAGCAGGGACCAGATGCCATTCACTTTTAAGTACAGGCAACTTAGAGTCTCCAGTTTGGCTGACATGCGCTTTCTTGGACTGTCGGAGGAAACCGGAGTACCTGGAGGACAGCCACATGTACATGGAAAGAACTTACAAAAAATCCACAGGGAAAGGCCCCAGGGCGGATTCGAACCCACATGCACCTTGCTGTGAGGCAGCAGCGCCACCTGCTGCACCTCTATGAAACTGCTACTACTGAAACGCCTGTGAGTAGCTCTCGCTGTACCCCGGTCTGGCGGAAGTGGAACAGAGACGTACAAAACGTTTTCTCAGCATGGCTTCACCAGCCCTGGTAAGTGTCCTGCTCCTTTGAGGGGCTGTAATGAGCCCGCTTGGGACCCGGGGATTCCGCTGATCCGGGTTCAGTCTCCGGCCGCCTCCTGTTAGATTCCCTCCGGAACGTTCCGCTCTTCGTTATGTTGAGTCGTAATCAGCATCGCTGCAGATGCGGTGCTGATCTGCTGACGCCAGACTTGTTTAGGGAGAAGGTTGTTTGTGAATGAAGTAGGACTGTCCTGGGAACGCGAGAGAGAGAGATGGAAAATTTCCATTTATAAATAGGCGCACTACATAATCGGGTTCTACAGTGGCTTCCCTCTACAAAAACGCCACCTTTAACAGATTATTGCGCAAAAAATTACGTAGAGTGGTTGCAGGCAGTTTTATGTACATGAGATTTCAACTGATATATTTAAATTCCCCGTATTCAGTTGAAGTGATGCACACAAGGGGTGGAAAAAATATTGGAAGCGCTCTTCAGAAATGACTTTAGCTTTTAAGTGCGTGAACCTCAAATTGTTAAACATTGGTCATTGCTATTCATTTGAAGGCTAACGTGTCAACTTGCACGATCTCCAGCCAACCAGCTTGGTGGATACTCACTGCGTGGAAAAGTAGTCAAATCCTTAATTGCAGGTGTGTTGTATTTAAGGTTTGAGGATCTGGATGAAAAATTATGGCAACATTTTCGAACACCAAAAAAATAGGAACAGTGAGAAGTCCAGTGGCTGCTAGTCAAAGCTGCTGGATGACGACTGATGGACATTTGGCAGGGTAGTTGCTTATATGACCACAGAACTACAGCTCCTAAGTATCTCTACATTACCGTATCAATCTACACTATATCTGAACCAGTCTCAACAAGAGCAGTACATTGTGAGCTTCATAAAGCTGGTATGCTGTACATGGCTCATTGCCTGTGATTTAATGCATTATCTTATTAGGTAGTTGAGTGGCTTCCTTTTTAAAATTAGATCCTTTAATGCACTGTGTTCAAAAAAATTATGCACAGTTGTTGTATGCAGTTATATTTAATATTTGAGACTTATAATACTGCTACTAACTCAGTCATATATGCCTTCCAATATTAGGAGCCACTGTACGTGTGACGGTCCAGCCATTTACCCACAATTTTTACAACATGGCCTCACGAGTGCTGTCGCCGCTTTAGAAAAATCTTCCGCTGTCTATGGAAAGTCAGAAATGAACGCCATTGTCCCTTTCACAATCTGTGATTATACAACAATGTAAATCAAGCCATACATCGAGTATAATTCCGTGACTTCACCGCTGCCTTTTTGGATAATTGCACTGATTACATTGCATTTTATTTGTTTCCTGGCTTGAGTGTACGACTTACTATATGCCAACAGGAAAGTATACAGGATATCTGCAGTTTTATTTTGCTTTATTATATTCAAATGGTTCAGTTGTGTCTGTTGATCAGGATGAGGTTATATAATACTGTAAATTAAATTAGGAAAGTGTTAGAAAACTAATACACTTTTTTGTAAAATAAAGTACTTTATGAAAGGAATATGAAATGAGCTCCATCCTTGTGGTTATGTGCGAGTTTGCTCAGTGGACACAGAAGGACATTTGCTTGTTTTGGCAGGACGTTTTGTGGCTTTGGAAAGAAATTTTATTCTGTTACTCCATTTAAAAAGGAGCAGCTCAGCAGCCTTGAGCGCTAATACAGTGAACTGGCATCCACTCAAGCTGAGCTCTGAATCAGCCTGGTTTAATTGAGCTGATAATTGAATATTCTTCACAGTGCCTCTCAGATAAATTCATATTCTGTGATTGTCTTGACAAAGGTCCCTGTAACATGACATTTATGCTAGTGAGAGAACATCTGTGTGTGTGTATGTGTGTGTGCGCGCGCATGTGTGTCTGCATGTGCGTGTGTGTGTGTGGGTGAATGCGCATGTATGTGTGTGTACCCATGTGTGCATTTGCATGTGCACGTGTGTGTGTCTGCGTGTGCGTGTGTGTGTGGAGTGTGTTTGCAGCTCTGCTCTCGAGACGTCTTCTGTGTGACCATCAACACTGTTATTTTCTCTCTATCTGCAAAAAGTGATTGAAAAATGTATCTCTGATATGTGCTGCTAACAGAGTGACACTTCTCTCTGTAAGTAAGGGTATCACCAAGTTCATCTCTCCAGCAAGACTAAATAAGTGACTCGGCCAACTTGGCTGCAAGCACAATGCAAACTCATCCCAGTTTCCAGCGTCTGTTTCAGCACAGTGAAATTGGTGGGAGTTCGCTGCAGATTTAAGCCTAATTTACTAAAATCTGAGATGGAAATGCATGCCAGTTTAATGTCCTGTGGGGTAGGAATGGGTTTTCTGGCTGTACTAACTGTGTACATCTCACAACATGCTACTGATGTCATATGGATTTATCGCAGTGCCATGTCTGAAGTCTGCTGCTGTGGAGATGATATCAGAATTCTCTATGGGCAAAGCATTCAGTGATCTCTCTCTGAAGCCATGGCTTCCAGGGTGCGATTGGCCACTATCAGGAAGGCATGAAAACCGTATGTACCTATCATAAGTGTGTGGGTATGAAGGCGATTCCTCTATGATCTAGAAAAACCTAGTACGTATGTCACTTTTGGTCGACATTGCGCTTGAACCTCATTAACAGTAATTAAGAGTGGTAGCTAGTAGTGTTATTTGAACTGTCAAAATCAAGTTTCTGTTATTTTCTTTGCTTTGGAAAAGTCCAGAATCCAAAAGTTTTTGGTCAATTGCGAGACCCTTGCCACTAATAAACTCACTGTGTTTTTCCAGGTCACAGGAGGATTGTAATGAGTAAGCGTGAAGTCTGGATCTATGCTGAAAGGCATATGACCTATGCCTGGATTATTTATTTATACATTTATTTATGTCTTTATTTTATTTATTTATTTATTTTTTTACAGTAAGCAGAAAAGCTTACTGTAATATACTGACTGTGCCCCATTCAGATCAGGCCAGACTATAAAATCAAGCTGAAATCAAAATTCACTTTTCCCTCAATAAGTTCAATTCTGAATAACCATATGTGAAAATGTGTTAATATTTACCCCTGGGTGAGAAAAGACATGACCAGGCCCAAAATGGCAAAATATTATGCTTTTAATGGTCTTTACGACAAAATATTTGGTCAGAAAATTAGCTAGAATCAAGCAGATGCACTCCTGAGAACCTCTCTGGCACCATTTGCTTATGAAGCTGTACAGCAGCGAACTGTCAGGGGGGAAAAGCTTCACTGTGAAAAGTAAATTAATGCTTCAGAGCACAGGAGAATATTGCAGAAAGGCTTGCTTCCCACGAGTGAAAAGCTGTTTTATAACGAGTAAAAATCTGGTGTTATTTTCAACTCTGTGAAAAGCTGTCTGCAAGTTTACCCACAGGGCTTAAACAGTTAAAGTTATCAAAGGAAAAAGTTATCCCATGCTAACTTACTTTGTCTTTTTGTTTAATTTTTGCTAGTTTCTTGACAGATAATCTGTTGCTTTGACCATTAAAAGCTTCATATTTTGCCATTTTGGGCTTGGCCCATTTTTTTTTTGTCATGATAGGATATTCTGTAAATTACAATGCATTTGTAAAACTGTCTATTTCCACTTCAAAGTTTGATTCATTCCTGTAAAATTATTTCACCCACAGTATGATGTTAGTGGGCACCAGTGAGTGTGGTATAGAGGTTAACTAGATCTGTGAAATCATCTCTTCTCCTCCATTCAGCTGCCCTTTACACATTTCCAGATCTGTAGCAGTCCAAAATACATGTCCTTATTCAACATCAACCAAGTCGGCTCCTCTCCCTTCTAAAATTTCACCGAAAGATTTGCATCACTCAAAAATACATCAAATTGCAGAAGTTTGCGCTAGGCTACATTCTGTTTACCCCTTTGAACCCTGTAGGCCAGTTTAGCAGCCGCATAGAGAACGTCCAATAACCCGAAATGCCGGAAAACCGGCCTCTAAACATGTGACTTTGATCACATGGCTTGTTGTTGTCATGTGACCTTGTTTACAATCAGGTGCTTCCCCCATCACAGTAAGCTGTGTTTTGGCATAGGTGGGGGTCACAACCCCATTATATAAAACCATGTCCAAAGGGTTCATGGTATCTTAAAAGCACATTCCATTTCCAAGAAGTGTCTTGGCCAGTGTTCACCTTGATACACGGAACACAAATTCATTCTCACTTTCAATCAGATAGTGCTTTTGAAATTGATTTTAGATTATGTGAGGGAGTAGGAAATGATACCGCCGAAGAACATCAGTATGTGAACACATAAAAAACGCCTGCCTGGCCATCTGCACTCAACATTTACTCACGTTGAACAAACACAAACCTTTCTACCCATAAAATGTTTAAATTGGAATTCATAAAATATTTGGTGGCCTACTGTTTTGTAATCAATTGCATGGGCACTGTACTTTAGTTTATCCAGCAATATGACACTGGTTACAATCAGGGCCTGTTTTGTGCGAGTATGTGTTTCACCATAGAGAAGTTATTATTTCATCCCGTGGATGTTTTCCGCAGTACTATAAAAGCCAACGTAATATACTCGTAAAACCAGTGATGAAAGAATGAGGTAGCCTACAGTCTTTGTGATGAAAAGGAGGACTTAAGAGTTGAGTTCTGTGTGCCTGGAGTTTTTCATTCACCTGAATTGTCTTTCTCGCCTCAGTTTGACATGCAGGCTGCTGCATTGGTTTACTAGTCCATGAGAAGCGTTGCATTATTTTGGGGATTACTCTTCCAAGAGAGTTCCAAGAAAACTTATTTCAACTCAGTTTATCTGCCCTTTTGTCTCACTCGCAGCAGAGCTGTCAAAAATACCTCAACACTACGGTTCTGCCATTGTCTGCATTTCTTGATCTAAACTGTGAATAAAGTGCCTGAAGAAACAGCGCACATCTGCCCGTCCCGAATCTGGCTTTCTGGAACATTCTTAGGGGAAGCAAAGCACAGACTCTGTGTGAATTCACTAGAAACTGCTGCAGTCTGGCATTGGCGAACGTCGTGTCTTTTTTGTCTGAGTGACGAGTGCATGTTTGACTGGCTTACGGTAGTCCAGCGGCTATTGCGAAAATACAGTCCAGGCGTGAAGACTCGAGAGGGATTTTTTTTTTTTTTTTTTTGCAGGCCTCATTATGCCGAGATGTTCAACAGCAATATCAATGGAGAACTTGCGTAATGATGACCAAAAAAATCAATCGCAGAGTTTACTTGGAGTTTCGCAAAAGTTGTTGCGCTCAAATTTCTGCTAACAAGCACGGTCATTGGACGCGATGGCGATGAACTCGATTCTCGGCTTTGAAAAGACTTCATTCTCGACACTCTGTACAGATATAGACATGGTGAAGCAATTTCAACGGACATGTTTCTCTCAGAGAAAGAAAAATTCTTGAGCGAAAGAGACCGAGTGTCATCGACAGTGAGGCTAATTGTCGTTGCTACGGAGCCTTGACTTTCAAGATTTAAAAAAAAAAAGAAAGGCAGTTACTTAGCGAATGCGAGAAATGATGACGGGATTTTGAATGCCCTTCAAGAATCCGGAGACAGCCATGTAGAAACACAAAAAAATCGGGTTCCCTTGGTGCGAACACAAAACAAGCATTAGATTCATCAGCGAATGACGTCGTTAACCTCTGCCGCCCATATTAAAAATCGCCTGATGTCTCGTTCAGTAGCGAGCGCATCTTTAAGGGCAGGATCGGTCCGCTGTGTAACTTAGGCTGGAGATCCTTATCCGTAGAGACAGTTAAAAGGGCCTGGAAAAAAGGGGGCTTATTTCTTTCTTATAAATACTCTCCAAGAACAGAGGAGCTTCGCTCGCTGAATTATAGATGTGCAGATGTGCTTGAGTATTCAGTGGCTGTTACTGAAGCAGCCATACTGCTGCTCACACTGGACCCTCAGTTTGATCAGGCTGCTTTATTTTAATGGTGTCAGATAACTCAACCCAGTTATTATCCCCCGCCAGGAAGTGAATGGGGATACATAAATGAGCTCCTCTCTTCTGCTTGTCCGTCCGTTCATCTGTCATACTTCTTTCCCGAGCCAGAACTCTTAAACCGTTCAGTAGGGGAGACTGGGGTCCGATGAGCCATGGGGACCAATGAGCCATATCACTATTTTGCGATCAATCAATGTCAGAGCTGCTTAAAATAGGCAAAATATTTGGCCATTGACTGATGAGTCATGGGGATAAATGAGCCATATCACTATTTTGCCTATTTTAAACACCTTTGGCATCAATTGATCGCAAAATAGTGATATGGCTCATTGGGCCCCATGGCTTATCAGACCCCAGTCTCCCCTATCTCTCAATGTAATTTAATATATGGATACATCTTATTGAGTAGATGTGCCTTTTAATACTTCTGTCTGTCCTCCTGTTCGTCTGTCCGTCCTTCCTCCCTGTTTTTTTTTCCGTGCCAGATTTCAGCCATCTTATGGCAGAGATTTAAGTATTTCATGCTTGTTTGCAGTGGCTTACTGGTCTATGTGTGCCCTGCATGCAGCTGTTTTTGATATGTCAGTTTTACCTGAAGGGTGTCCAAAGAAGTTGTCCCCATGTAGCCCGATGACACAGGAAAGTCTGGCCAGCTGGAGAGAGTGGCAGTTACAAAGGGTGGTGATTGGCAGTTTTATGTTGACTCAGAGTCATATACTCCGCCCATTGTTGCGGTGTAGGATGCATTTTGTAATAATGGCTGTTTCTCAAAGCGTTAGCTGTAGCCCACGATGTCTGCATTTCTTGGCTGTTATGTCATTGCTGACTGTTCCGCTGTGAAGGCGCTTTCGAATACAGCTGCGAAATGCAGCCTTCATCTCGCCAGATATCACACGGAAATGTCACCTTGTTTACACTCTGTTTCTATGTTGACAATTGAATCTGATTTCAGGTGCAATGAAGGCTGCATTTTTCAGTGGTATTCAAAAGCGCCTTCACAATGGGACAGCCTGCGATGACGTCGTAGCCTAGAAATGCGGCCTACATGGGCCGCGGCCTATGCTTTGAGAAACGGCCCATATTAGAGTGGCGGAGACATGAAAAGGCTCTGATTCCAGCTAAACTACATCTGATTTAGTTTGCACATTTGATATTTATGTGCTTAGTTCCCTGAAGTGTAAGCAGAACATATCAGATTGAATTGTATATTTTCGATTTTTTTTAATCCGTTGCATATCTATTCCCCATCGATGTGAAATATGTTACTTTTTTACCCTCTGAAATTCTGTTTCCATCACGTCCCACGCAACATAATAACTTCTGTTATTATTTCGAAGCACAAATAATAAATGCACCGCTTGCCAAAACACGCTTATCCAATCTGGCCTCTTCATTTAAAATTACTGCATTGACAGTTTTGTGAAACAAATAAAGCTGGATTTGAAAAACACTGAGGCTGGAATGTCACCGGCGTAACTGGCACTGTTAGAGCAAATGCTGGTCTCGGGCGAGGAGACAAGAATACCCCGAGTCGTCTTTCAGTGCTGCGCCATTTTATTCTCCTCCCCCTCTCTGTCAGTTTATGGGGTTTCGGGTTTCAGTTTTTCTCCGAGGGGCAATCGTTTTCACTGCAGTAAATGTGATCAGTACCACATCTGAGTCACTCTTTTCTCATACACTAGTGACTAATACTTCTGTGGACAGCAGCCCATTTAAACCTGTAATCCCCGATGCCTCCGTGTCTCGCCTGCAATCCACAGCAATTGGATAATAAAATGGATCAGACCAGACAGAGAATGAAAACATTAATTAAAGGTGCCGTATTTTGCTCATTTTTAGCAATTTCATACAATTCCCTGGTGTCTGTGAAACACGCATTTGAGGCTTGAAGCAAATACACACACACACACACACGCACGCACACTCACACAATCAGTGTGTACAGCCAGTCTCCAACATCCCTCTCTTTCCTCATTAGAGTTTTTAAGTGGGCAGTGAGTGCAAATTAGGCTTTGCTCTGATTGGCTGTCTCACCTCAGGGAGAGGTAAACAATGGCATCTGAAACCTGTCTGTACTCGGCTATGTTATGCTGGAGAATCCCCTCGTGATGTCGATTGGGGCACATAATTGAAACAGGTCGTTCAAGCAGATTTCTCAGGAAGGGCACTACTGCAATAACTGAGACAACTTGTTTTCACGTTTTGTCAGATTTTAGGTACAAGGAGAGCCAAAGTCTATGTGTTAGGATGAAAAAAGGGCAAAAAATGTGTCCTTTATATCATATGAAGCGTCTTTATGTCATATGAAATCTTAAAGTCATGCCTTTCAAATATCAACCCTGTGTCGCTGACCGTTTCCTTGTTTGCTGTTGTTGCATTACCTTGATGTTTATTGTCTTAAATGCATTTAGTTTCTCTGTGTTGGAGGTTGTATTTAATAAACAAGCTGCTCAAAAAGGGTCTTTGAACCAGGTGACCGTATGCTGATTTAACAATATCATGTGAAATTTTGGAAGAGAGAAAGGAAGATTCTAGCCGAACTGAGGGAAAACGTAAGGATTGATCTTGCCTTACTAGTGATCATGGCAAAGGCCCACT
Source organism: Gymnothorax javanicus (assembly GCA_029692085.1). NCBI lineage: Eukaryota > Metazoa > Chordata > Actinopteri > Anguilliformes > Muraenidae > Gymnothorax > Gymnothorax javanicus. The sequence goes on from CM056198.1 coordinate 122,612,905, forward strand.
CATAGACTAACTGAAAACACAAGCCCATTCATTAATCAGAACTGAGAAACAGAGCAAATTGTCGATACCTCAATGTTAGGGGCATGCCAGAAAATGAAGGGAACGTGCTAGCATTCTAAGTTAACTAAGGTGTCTTGAAACAGCCCCAGTCGGCATGTCCTTGGGTTGCACGGTTCTGGCCCTGAACTGACTAACACTCCAGAACCACAATCACAGGTTCTCAACTCATCCTTATTGGACAGCCCAATCCATCGACTAACCTGCTGTGGTTATAGATTGTGGTATTAGGCTACGCCCAGTCTGCATGACCTCTAGTCCATTCCTACCCAATAGCTATATGTCCTCAACTCGTCCTCGCTGGATATTTGCAGGCGTATCCATCAACGCAGCCTTTTGTGGACGTAGGTTGTGCCCTTAGGCGACACCCAATGTGCCCCAGCCCAGTGTTATTTTGGTCCCAATGTTATATGTTCTCCCATCATCCTCGAAAGCCTGGTCCATCTGCGCGGCCTGTTCCCAAAGTAAGTTGTCTGCCTGGGCTACAACCAATTTGCAGGTCCCTAGTTTTATTCCTGCCCCACGAGCATATGTCCTTTCACTCATCCTTTAATGATATCAGCAGCCTAATCCATCAAAGTTGTGTTTTTGGTCTACATCCAATCTGCAGGATCCAAATTCTATTCCAGTCCCATGGTCATCTGTTCCGCCCTCCCCCTCATCCATCCACTAACAGATCTATCTAATGCCCTCTTCCGGACATTCGTCGGTTGTGTTCTTAGGTCACACGAGAGCTGCGTTCCGTTCCACAGTGTACACAAACCATAGTCCCTAATCCCTGACCCCTGCTCAAGGTATGTCAGTTAAGGAAACTTCCCTTGACAAAATTTCTGTGTTGAACACCCTGCAACGTCCACAAACACAGATATCACCTCCAAGACCTGTTGCTGCCGCTGTGGAAACTTCACACAGCTGATGATGAAATGTCAAATAAAATATTAATTATGTAATGAAACAAAAACAAATACCATTACAAAACTTATTCTGTTAATGTGTATGTAACTTGCTAATAAATGTGCGTACTCTAGCTTGTCAATTTCCGGCGAGCTGATGAACCGTGACTCAGTTCTTCCCTACACAGTCAGCAGTTCCCTTTGAACTGAACTTTCTGAGCTCTCTTTGGTTTGGAATCTTAGTTAACATGGCTGACTACCCAGCACAGGCCGCTTCACAAGGAAATACGAGCCGATGATCAATCCAATCTTCTGGGCCTCTGGTCCATTCCCGTCCCCTGGTCACATGTCCTCCACTCGTTTTCATTGGGCGTTGGCAGCCCAATCCATCTTCGTGTCCAGATGTAGGGTGTAGGTTGTGTTCCTGGACTTTTTTGTCTCCGTAGCAGATGGTCGGCGAATTTTCCGCGCGCCGGAGGAGTAATGGCCAGAGAGAAGCGCGCCAGGCCGCGGCAGAGGAGAGTCTGCCGGGCATCAATCCTCCCTGTGCCCTGGACCAGCTGTCTGCCGACGAGACTGCACAGATAGCTGTCACTGGAAGTTACTCGTTCCGCCTTCAGAGTGTGGACCTGCAGTGTGCTCCCTGCTGTCTCTCTTCTGCTTTTATTTTCCTCCAAAGGTTGAGTTTAAAAAAGAAAAAGAAAAAGTTGCAGGTGTAATAGAGGGGGAAAGAAGTAGCAGAAGTTGATAGAGAAGTTGGAAATGCAGGCCTATATTCGCCTGGTCTGGAGAAGTCGACTGCTTTATTTGTGGAATGAACTTATTTTATCAAAAATAACAGCTGGTGATTAGCGCACACGGGTAAGTATTCCTGTGCTGGAGAGCGTACACGCGTTGTGTATTATGGCAAGCTGCTTTGATGTGTGATATACATAGCTCCATACTCTGGATATAGAGTAATTATCTATAAGGCTTAGTAGTGTATATACAGTGTATAATGTAGCCAGATAATTAGGGATGTGTATACATAGCATGCATTTATGTGCATTATGTCATCAAAGCATTTCATCTCCAAGTAATATGTCTAATCAGGCCCATACATTTATGTTCTCACAGTCTTGAGCAAATGGAATAACCTGTGAAATGTCTACATCAAGAGTAGAACTCGTTCTTAAATCCGGGATTCAGATACCCTCGTACAGTAAATTTGATAAGCTGAGCATTTATTTGGAATGAAGTGTGTATCCTTTTTTGATGAAAGTTCCTCTGATTAAGTGTGAAATAAAAATAAATAATGAAGCTGGTGCAGCAGATCCTCTCGGCCAATCGCGGGGCGCAATCAAGGTGTGTCATCTTACATTTACTCGATTAGGTGAAATCCATTGCCAGAGTTTCTGCGCTAGTTCGCTAAATTGAGGGCAGCATCTTTGCTAAGCCACTGTGTTCAGCCAGGAATTGTTGGGAAGGGAACATCTTCGGTTTTTACAAGCGGCATCTGTGATCCGCCTCTCGTCTGACACCTAACGCCGTATGGCAATGAACCCTACGGGTTATTTTCAATTTCACGCTACTATTGTTTACGTTCAGCTCTTGCTAATCTAGTTCAAACCCCCAGGTCCTGTTCTTGTTTTTGTTTTCACATTTTAATCGGACAACCTTTAGCAATCTGAGATATGAGCAAAGTCACGTTCCTCTCAGAGGTACATGCAACCAAATTAATCAGTTCAAAATGAAAATGGGGTGAACATTTTCGCATTTCACGGAATACGCCTTAAGCCGGGAGAGGTGCAATATGACGTATGCTTCATTACATGAGTTCTAGGCACGCTAAGCCGTTCAGCTAAAGGTTTTGCTTTCATTTTGATGTGGATACACCATAATTAATTACCTCACAGCTTTATATTTTCTCCTACGTGTATATTTTTAAGATATGAGCACAGACTTTGTCTCTCGGTGTCCTGCTTATCAGGTATAGGCATTTCTCAATGCAAATAGCGTGCTCATCCAAACACTGAGTGATGTTGCTGCATCATTATGCATAAAGCCTGCAGACATGGTGGAGAGGTTTAAGGGGTGTATAATTGGAAAATGATGCTATTTAGAATCATTTAGCTTCAATGTCCACCCCAAGGCCTAATGAAACCTTGTACCTGAAGTTAATTAAGGTTCAATGAGATTTCAGGGAGCCAGGAAATGCTTGTGATTATAGCACGCTCAGCTCGCAAAGTTGTGGAGACCACATTTAAAAATTATTTGGTTCGAAAAAGGGCAATACTTCCTTCGTTGGCTCTACGTGGAGTGCAGGGATGTTTACACACGTTTTCCTGGTCCTTGCTGAGCTATTCTGTCCTTGTAGCTCCTGTGAACTGCCTGACTCTGTTGGTAGTGGCGCGGTAGTGTAGCAGCTAGCAGCTAGCTTAGCCCTGAGGCTTGCCCTGCGGCGTAACGCTAGGGGAGAGAAGGTAGAAGTGTAGCTAGCTTTGCAGGCATTGAACAGGACACCCAAAGGTCTTCCCTCAGTAAGAGGCGCCTCTGTGTCTGATGTGATATTCCATGGCCTGAGGACCTTAGTATGGTGAAATATGGATGTTCTGTGGCATTGGGCGATCTTTAAAAAAAGTAATCTCCAATGTGTTTCTGGCAGGTCTTAGTGTTTGTCCTGGTTCACTTTGGCTATAATGTAGTTTTAATAATGACATTGTGGTCGTTCTACTGATGCTGTTTACTTGTACAGAATTCAGTGTTATATAATGATAAATTAAACACAAAATGTATGTATAAACACAAATAATGTCTGACATTTACCACAGCTGGGCTCTTGGGAATGGATGTAAATGTTGCTTATTTATTAAATAATGTTTGAATATCTATTTTTTTTTTTTTGCCCTGCTGTATGATAAATCTGTGAAATATTTGTCATATTTTCATTTTAAATGAATCATGGCTACTGCATAGCTCTTCAAAAGCATTGTGTTTTTGTTGTTTTTATGGCATTTTAAGAATTCAGTGTGACTTTGAGCTGTGAGGTACAGTGTTTTGCATTTGCCGTTCCAGGGAAACGCTAAAGCTGAGAAATGCTTTCCACACAAGATGGCACCTTGTCAAACTGTCAAATACTCGGCAAACAAAGCCATCCGCGCTAAAAGTACGAGCCATCAATTTCTGCCGTGCCTGTCAAAATAGTCAGCTGTCAAAGCGCCGGATATTATATCAGAGTAATCACGTATCTCCAATCTCGAAAGCATGGTAAAGCAACATAAACCTGAAGACTGGAGTCAGGAGTGAAACTGTGCTCGACAGCAGTGACACAGGGGCTGTCTACACACCGCAGCGACACAGTCATTTACACAGGTCATTCCTGTTCATTTGAATGCTAATTAGTTGCATTTATCTGCTTATTCGAGGCGTAGCCTGCACTACTTGGTAGCTCTCCACGATGAGGATCCCTTCAAAGGGGCCAAACAGTGGAGTTCCAAAGGGGCCCGATAGTTGGAGCTCCAATTGCTGGTGCATCACCTCTAAAAATTATTTCAAGGTCCTCTATTATGTCATTAGGTGCACAGCCAATTAGTTATTACAAGCCATTTCAAAATCTCTTCCCTCTTGACATCACATGGGGAAGTAACCAACCAGAGGCAAGAGGAGCTGATCAACTTCAGCCAAGCAGCCAATCAGATTTCATTATTCTGGGTGGTCTTTCCCCTTATGATGTCAGGAAGGGGAGATTTTGACTGGCTCATAATGGCTAATTAGCTGTGCACCCGGTGGCATAATAAAGGGACCTTTAAGTTGGTAAAATTATTTAAGGAGCGGTTGAAGTTGAAGTTGGATCATTCATTCATTTATTGAAGTTGGTTAAAAAGTTGGTATTCACAACCTTGTTTCCAATTTTTCCCGTGTATGCAAGTGTATGAGATGTTGGCCAAATGAGAGTTTTCCTGGGCTTTAAGAGGCACCCAGGTGGTAAAATGTCATGGAGAGCGACTCGTTGCCTTGTCAAGAGGCGATTTAATCAGCGGCGTAGTTGCCAGGAGTGGTAGAGATGTGTGGTGAATTTAATCTGCATATCAATTAACTCACTTCCTTATTCCAGGTCAGGCTCACAGAGTGACTGGAGCCTTTCCCAGAATGCACTGCACAAGAGTAGTTCATATTATTGTGCTGAGTTTGATGTGTCTGGAGAGATGAATCAGGCTCTCATCAGAGAGTGATGAAAGACTTTGGGTTGTCTGTCCTGCACAGTTTTTACCTTTTATCAATAAGAGAAACTAGTGCCAGTCAGGTAGCCCAAGTCAGCTGCTGTGTTCTGTGACAGACTACGTGTGCATCAGTGAGAATACACCAATAAGAAAGTGTCACACAATAATTTGGTGGTCTGATTAAGGGCAATCCAGCTCACTCACCTCTGTTGTTTAATTTTGCCACCTCCTCATGCCTACTGAGGATTATGTCTCCCCCCCGGAGGGAGAGGGGAGACATTGTTTTCGGCTAGGTTCCCATTCCAATTGACGTCGGTGTTCCCACTTTGTTTCCGGAGCGTAACTCCAAAACCGTTTGCATGATCCTAACGAAACTTTGCATACTTACTACTCAGGTCCTGAAGTGGCGCCTTTTGGCATGTGTCTGTCTGTCCGTCTGTCCGTCCGGCTGTGATCTATTCTTGTCCGCAGCATAACTCCTAAACCGTTCGCATGATCTCAACAAAACTTTGCATACTTATTACTCAAGTCCTGCGGTGCTGCCTTTTGGTATGTGTCAGTCTGGGCTTCCATCCGGTGTGTTAGGCAGGGAAGGGGGCCGTGGGGGAGACGTCCGTTTTTACGAGTAAAAACACATTCTAGTTTGTTGTTTGTCGCCACCTCCACCATCTTGGTTTCTCTTCTCCTGACACAAGGTGGATTCAGAAGTTTAGCTTCTAGCCTAACTCTTGTTGTTGCTTTGTGTAATATTACTGTGTCATGGTCGTGAGCAGCTCCATACCAGTACCTTCTGCCAAAGTTAACGCTATCACATCATGCCAATAAGTTTATAACCCAAATTCACAAGTTTACCTGACTGAACTATTGTTCACTTCCGGGTGAACTTACGTGCCTTTATTTTACTCCTCAACTCATGTTTATGTATAGCCGCACCACAAAAATCCATTCCAGATAAGAATCGGATTTAGCCCCACAGAAAGAACTGGATGGTAGAAGGCATGTCACTCTCACCTTAGGTAAACTGACATATTGGACAGAGACATAAAGCTCCCACCATCAATAAAATGCAAAGATTTATGTATTTATTCATTTTCTTACCTTTATTTAAAAGGGAAATTCCTCTGAGAATGTGTCTCTCTTTGTGGAGGTTGCCTGTGAGGAGTGCGCGGAGAGAACAGTTGTGAGTTTGGGGCGATGGGGAGAAACGGGTAAATCCCCTGGAGCGATTTTTGGGATTAAGAGCCCAACTGCAGAGTTCCTCCCAAGTTTATCTCCTCAGATGTCAGTCAGAGGCCTAGACTCCACCGGGGGGCAGGAGTCAGCGACTCATCGGCTCACAGTCTAACAGCTCTCCACTGGGTTCTCCCACTGCTCAATGAAACTTTGATTCTTTTCTCTCTCTGAAAAATAAAGAACATCATTGTACCTGTCGGGGTACGATGACTCGATGCTGGGGCTGCACCCTCTAAGGCACCAAAACAGTCTCATTCCGACTTGTCATGGTGTGATACTACATGACCGACCGTCAATATACTACAAAAAAGGAGGCTTTTTTTGGCTGGCGTCCTTATTTGACGTCCGTTTTTAACGCCGGTGCCAAATGCGGACTTCAAAGGCTTCCATTTCGGCCCATAGCGATGCTTGGTCAGGTAGCATCGCTATATGGCGAGTTGGGATGAGGCTGGGTTCCTAGAGTACCACCCTTGAAAGTGTATTTGTACCTTTCTAATCACTGAAAGAGTGCACACGGTTACCTTAAGGTTCAATAATTAGTCTTTAGGGGTTCCTTAATGTAGATTGCACCTTGATTGACAGAAGTGGATGACTATAAAAACCTAGTACAGGGGCTGCACTAGGAGAAAATTTTTTATAGCCACTGTGGCTAACTCTTTCTTTAGCCACATTAAACAAATTTTAGCCACATGCATAGTAAAACTTTGGATTAAAAATGCAGACATACCAGTCGAAAGTTTGGTCACACCCATATTTTTCCTACGATACATGTTAAATAAAAAAATAAGCAGTCTTTATATTGCAAAAAAAAAAATTCAAATTCTTAAATCCATCAAACTAACCACCATTTGTTGTCATACACTGCCCGTCCAAAAAAAAAAAGTCACCGTTTGGAAATAAATGAACAAATTCTATGATTGGATCATTATTGCGGTTATTAATATGTTTCAGCTGGCAATAATCATATTAACCCTGACTGATGAAGCGCGTTGCTACTCATTTCTTAAAAAATCACGTAGGAAGATGCATCCCTTGAAGGTTGAAAAGATTTTACAGTATTTCAGAAGGGGCAGGTTATTGGCCTGTATTTGGCAAAGAAAACAATGAATGAGAAAAACAAGTATGAGGGATCATTTTCACAGACAAGTTTGCCACCACAAAGTCCTGTCCTTAACCACATTGAAAGTTATTGGGATGTGCTCAAGAAAGACCTCCGAGTGGTTCAACTATTTTGTCAAGAAGACAAGATCTCGAGCCAACAATTATGGCATTTCTGATCGAAATTAAATCTTGTCAAAACAATGACAAGATGAATTTGCACTGTAATCAAAACTACAGGGGTTCCAACTAAATATTTGAGTGTGCGACTTTTTTTTTTTTTTTTTTTTTTTGGACGGGCAGTGTATTTGCAGAGCATTCTCACATTTTTTTTTTAACAAGGGCAGTCATATAGTGAATTTGCAGCTGCACGACTGTCTAACTTCCCTAAGACGTGCCGCACTTGAGGTGTGCTTTTCATCAACCTTTTTGCCCAAAAGTCAAAACCGCTTGACTTTAATTTCGGATGTTGGAAAATAGAAGGAGCTTATTTGTCAGTTTACTTTGCAAAATATGGCTTCTTTGAGAATTCCAAAATTTTTGACACTATTTAAACAAGTAAATTATTCTCTTTTCACTTCTTACTGTTAACCTTTGGCAAGATTCCATTTGCAAGTATGTACAGTAGAGAAGTTCAGCTGTTTAAATTACTGTTAAAACAGTGCTGTGACATTAGCAAAGTGTGTCCAAACTTTTGACTGATACTGTAAGTTAAGGAGGGACAATTTTTGTTTAGGGGAATAAACTATCAAAGGTTTGGCACTGACACCGTTTAACTTACATTGCTGCATTGCAGTGTGATTGCACTTCTGAATTTCTGCTTTTTGATATTTTCCTGCGCCATCCAATGCACTGACCGCATCTGTTCAGAGACTGCGCCCTTCACGTTGTCCTGCGATTGTCTTTTTTTTTTTTTTTGTGGCCTGTTCAAAAAAAAAAAAAAAAAAATTGAAGGGTTTTCTTGCTTCGGCCACAATTCTGAAAATGAGAATGAAGCCAACGAAATACGACCGTTTACCATTTGCAAAATTTTAACTCGGACAGGACATTTGCTGAAATGCATCTTCTTGTCAGGACGGTTTCCTTGTCCATTACTTTTTCAGCCAGAAATAAAGAAGGGCCGTGTAAATATGAAAGAATAGCTTAAAAGGGCAGGGTGAATAATTCTGTCAGGGAAAGAGGAGGTCTTAATTGAACATTAATTTGTGGTTATTTAGTAAGGCTCCATCATCCAAACGCCATATGGCACCTATCAGCAGCTATTTTATTAACAATGGTACGCGGAAATTCGTTCATAAACCATTCGCAAAATTTTATCGGTTACTATAATGACCGAATTACCCAAATAAGTGCACACCGTTCTGAACGTAATGCACTGTCAAACTCCGGCCAACTGACCAAGCCTACTTCAATAGCTCATGCAGGCTCATAGATTATTGTCATGACATTAAATGAGCACGTTTCATTACAGAGAAAGTAACTTACTTGTGGTCGTTAACACGCCTGTACTTCGCAATATCGTCCCTTTTCGGAATGTTGGTCTTCCCCGAGGCGAATTTACTTTTCTTGCCATCTTCTTTGCACCAAACGCAGTAGCGCCTCCGTGGCCCGTCGGCATTCTCGGATTGCTCCAGCCATGGAAAATCCTGGAACCATTTGGACTGAATAGCCCTGCTTTCGTTTCTGTCGTGTGGCTGCTCTGAAGCTTTAGCTTTCTTTGATTGGGGAGGATTCGCCCCAACGAAATCATGAAGTGATCGCTGTGCCCTATCTTGCTTTAGCTGAGCAGCCATTTAAGCATCGCAATGTAGGAATAATAACTGCTGCTCTTGGCCTCAGTTCACTAAGTTCCCGCAAAGAGTATAATTTTGGTTTCTCGCTGTCTGTGATTGGCTAAGCGCGCTGCTCATAGTAAATTTTAGTGATACATTTGTGGTCCACGGTGCAGTGCGTGGATCTCAGGGTGATTAGCTGTGTGTGATAACAGCAGGGATGTTTTACGCGTTTCATTTCCGACAGAATTTAGAAGATCGCCGTAATATTGGATTATATTGCCTCTTCTTCAAAATTTCGGCCTTCGCCAGCGTGGCTTATTCACCGCAAAATTTCTTCGCCACAACGTTATTTTGTTCGCATTGGCGAACGTGGCGAGCGGCTAGCGCGGCCCCTGCTAGTAGGACTGCAACTAAGGTTTATTTTCATTGTCAAGTAGTCTGCCTGTTATTTTCTCGATCGATTAATTGTTGATTCTATGCAACGTCAAAAAGTGTGAAAACTGCTCATCACAATGTCGCAAAGCCCGAAGTGACGTCTTCAAATTGCTTTTTGTCCAACAACAGTCCGTAACCCAAAGACTCTTCATTTACTATCAGAAAGAACAAAATCAGTACATTTAAAGAGCTGGAACCTGTTATGAACTGGGCAGAGGGGAAGCCAGTTGTAATATCAACGATGAGCCACTTAAGCGCGTATGCAATGAAGAGGATGAGGAGGAATGGAGGAAGGCTTGCAGAATATGCTGTACCTAATAATTTGCTACTAATAATTCATCACACCAGAGGAGACACCAGGGAGGAAACCTAGAATAAGAGGTTAAGATTAACCCCTGCCAGTAAGATGATCCAGCTGAGACGAAACCCACAACCTGTACACACAGGTCAGTCAGAGCGATTGCAGCTGATCACACTGGGAGGATAATGAGCCAATCAACCAATTAACAGGAACAACCTGCAAGACTGCTGGAACAAGGGAAGAATCAATTACGTGGACACCGGGTTTTGAAAGATACTTGCAAATGTTTTACATTTTTGCTTGAAGAACGACTGAAACGATTCGTGGATTATCAAAATAGTAGGCAACTAATTTTTGTTCAATCGATTAATTGTTACAGCTCTAGAACCTAGACCCGTTTCTCCTCGCACAGACCAAATGGATGGTATGGAACATATTTGTGAGAAGGGTTCGTGACGCCTGTGACTCCGTGGGTTTTTCTCGGTTAAGTCTGGAGCTCCTGTAGAGCAACAGTTGACGCTATAATAAAGCAAGCATTCAGAGAATTCATATTCTCGCCCAACAGCCCGAAATTTATGTCACGCCGTGAGGTCAGCCCAAGGTGTTTACGTGTGAAAGATGATTGAAATCAGTCAAGTGGTTCTGGAGATATCTGCCCGGAAACACACATACACACACAGACAGACAGACAGACGGACAGACTCACAAGGTGATTACAGTAGTCTCGCAAACCCCTACGGGGGCTCGACTAATAATGTGTCAGGAGCGTTTGACAATGAGCTGTTCCTATTATAAGATATTCTTATGTTCAGTCAGTCTGAAGCTGAGACTCGAAGGATTCGGGTTCATCTGAAAAACATCTAATTCCTCCACGGTTATTGCTGCTGAAATATAATTCTCTTGTGCCGTCGAATCTAAGTGATAATTTGAGTGTTATAGAAAACAGCGACTCCTTAATTGAATCCCTGAAACGTTCATATTTTCCTCTTCTTTGTAATTTGAAACTGCCAGTGTTACACCATTCCTGGTAGTACAGAAACTGCTCATCAGAAGTCGAGAGCCTTCAATCTGCATAGTTAGCCGTTTGGATTATTGTGCGTGTGTTAGTTTAAAGCTGTCTGTAAATTCTGCTTTGTCATCATGGCAGTATCTCCTGGCAACAGGATATGAGTGGAGGCGAAGCTGTTCTTATTTATTTATTTATTTTTTTTTGATGCTAAGGGCAAAAAACCATTCAAAATTTAAGTGTATTAACCATGATTCTCATGGAACTGGAATTTTACTGAACTAAGTTTGTTTTGAGCCTAGTGGCCCATCAAGCTGGTGCTTAACCATAGACTGTATAAAAAGATGGGCACAGCACTAGGGTCTGTAAAGTGAGGCCGATGCGGAAATCTCTCAAAATTGCATTATATTTAATGGCCAGCAGATGACGACGTTGGTGGTTGCAGAAAGAAGTTCAATGCTGTAGAAGTCTATGAGAAAATGACCCTACTTTCCCACCTGATTTATTGTTTCAATAATGATTTTCCACACTATCGCAAGTTTCAAGTCTCCTTCGATATATCATGATGTTCATTTTTGAAAATTATGATCCCAAATAGAATAGAATGAAGGATAAAGCCAGAATATGCTTTAGGGGCGTGGCCATCCTCTGGTCCTCGTCAGATACGATCAGATCCACATGTAGATCCATCCCTCGCTCCTCCCTGGATATTCAGTTCACGCTCTTGTCCAATAGAAATCGCATCGGGTTTCAAAATGACAAAATGGCACTGTTCAAATTGCCAAAATCGAGGCTTCCTAAATGGTATGCTGAAACCAATGGTGACGTCACGGTTGCTTCGTCCATCTTTTTAAACAGTCTATATGCTTAACCCCCGGTTCATTTGCATGAAGCGACCAGGAGTATAGCTGCTCCCCCTGTACGGGATGCTAGTCCATCACAGGTTACGCCCCCAGCTCTGTGTCAGGTTTCCCTGACAATTTGGCAGCACCCAATTATAAACATAGGAGGAGAGAAGCCCTGTGGGAGTGAGGTGTTTTTGGCCAAGAACAAACCATGAAAGCCGTGGCAAGACCCTCAAACTCTGGGCCTTCCCATCCCAAATAAAACACACGTAACTGCCATGCTACAGCGTCCCCAATTCCACTGAGACATGCTGAAATTAACCCTTTGTTTCAAGGAATTAAAAATGTAGTTACGCTGAGCTGTTGAAAACCTATCATGTGGCAACTTGTTTAAAAGAGCTCCCCTGCGGGAGCTCTTTTAAACAAGTTGCCACGTGATAGGTTTTCAACAGCGTCTGATTTTGATATCTTACATCATTGGGCAACTATAGTTGCCCACGGCACTGAAAGGGTTAAACACGTCGTCAGGGTGTCGCGACGCCTCAGAAGGTGTGTAAGATACTGCAGCGGCGCTTTCTGTCTTCTGAAACGGGGAGTGTAATAACTGCAGCCTAAAGGGCTGTTATGTCTTACATCACGTGCACATTGTGCTGCTGAGCGTCAGACACCAGCTCTGAGTCAGATAGCAGTCAAAGCAAACATTTAGGCGAGCCCGTCTCAATGAGCCAGAACGGGCTTAAGAGGGTGTATAACCTTAATCTGTTTAAACTGGCTCCTCGATCTCTCAAGGGGAACCCTATGCCTCGTCCTTCAGCTGCAGTAATAGACTGGTGTTACAGTGCGTACGACATTATGGCGTCTGACTTACAGCGCTTATCTGCATAGATTGCTTAAATTAGTTCTCGCCGCCTTGTTACCCGCTCTCTCTCTCTCTCTCTCTCTCTCCCCCATCGACAGACTGAGTGCATCACAGTACAATACGTGTCGGCGGCCGTTTAGAAAAATAAATAAATAAAAAATCAGCTGTCCTTTTAAGCCGCCGGAGAATTGAGTGGATATGTTAAAAACTGTGAATTTCCAGTGAGACTAAAATGAAAATGGTGTATATTTATATATATATATATATATATATATATATATATATATATATATATATTTTTTTTTTTTTTTACGGGGAACTGAAGTTGGTGTTCTGAGGATTTTCAAATCTGTTGACCGCACTGCTTTGATTGAATGTACAGCGACAAATCGCCTGGGCAGTGATGCTTTTTGGTGCCATTGTGAATAGGTGTGTGCACTCTGGGCATGTTGATGGACCTGCCGATTCTTAAGGTAGTGACAATGTCTGTCTTCCAGTGCCGGTCACCTACGTCCACAGATTCGAATGGAGATGCTCTGCATCACAAACACCCCCCCACCACCCTATTAGAATGACTACAGGGCATATCACTGAAGACATTTATTTGTTGTCTTTGAGGTATGTTTTACAATATCCTGAGTGTCATTGTAGTCAATCATTCAAAAACTCCCATTGCTTTTAGTTATCAGAATCGATTGCCACATATGCTTTAGAACTTAAGACCATTTTAATTGCATATTTATGATCTGGCGACTAATAGGCTTCCAAAGCTTCTTGCTACTTTTAGCCGATCCTGTTATACTTAATGGCTGGTTTGCGCTACCATGGGTGGGACGCCGTGAAGTCGCTATACACAGTGAGAATCGCAAATCATTCGCCGGACATTTTTTCTTTTTGCTTCTGTGTTCTATCACTTTGAGTTTGAAAGGATAGAATGACAATGAGGTTGAAGTGAAGACTGTCAGCTATAATTCCAAGGTGTTTTCATTTATATCAGATTAACTGTTAGCTTTAATTCTAGCATTTTCATTTATATCAGATTAGTTGTTCAGGAATGACAGCACCTTTCGTACATAACCCATTTTCAGGCACAGAAAAAAAACATTTGGCATTTTAGCATTTTTATTATATTGGTGTTATGGAATCATCATTGCCACCGCATCCGTTGCAGGTCCTTCATGTTAATATATATATAGATCCTTTTTGTACCTTTAGATCTCATTAAGATGGAGTACTGGGTTGATTTTGGGCTTTGCAATATAATTATAAATTAACTTACTAATTAATTTCCTGGAACACCGTAGATCCATCATATTGCCTGCTTGCCCTTAGATCTTATCAAGACAGAGAACTGGATTGATTTTGGGCTTTATATTATTAATAATTATTTTTAGATTAATTTATTAAGGTCCTAGAACTCCTGAGTTCCATCATGTTGCCTGATATGTCAGCAATATCACCTTGAAATTACACCATTTGATTCTTTCACTCACGATCAATTATTGCTGTATACTACACTAAAAATTTCAATAGATTAAGAAATTAGAAGTTTAATTTATTTCTGACCACATGAAAATTACTTGAGTATTTTTCATTGTTAATGAGTAAATATAGGCAGTGTGAGCATATGGTCGGGTTTAGTTTATCATAGCTTAAATGGGCACTAGAGTGTTTGGACAAAACACTCTTTTTCTAGTGGTATTACTCTTGACGTTTATGCTGTCTGGGACAGTACTTAAGCTCGGCTTTCGTTTTTGGGGACCTTTCACTTGGGGACTTTCACCAATATATCCTTTGCTGTCGGAGGCGACAGCGCAGGTCTTGTTAAGAATAGACTAATCTTTTTTTTTTTTTTTTTTTTTTTTTTTTTGGCATCTCCAATCCCACCCGAATATGGAGTGCCTAATTCAAGAACTATGTACAAGGCTTGCTCATATGCGACCCCCTGTTGTCAACTTGGGAGAGCCACTGCTTCTTTACACTCATTGGTCAAAACTTTGCCTGTTCAGAATGAGGGCGGAGGATACCCAAACATGAGCAAGCTTGGAATCTTACAGACGAGCGCCCGGCTGGCCAACACGAGGCGCTTGAGCAGCGAACAAAGCAACCATTTTTTTGTATCCCATCCCGGCAGTCTCTTCCCAATTTGCATCCCTGTAGTGCTCAGCCAGTCGTGCGCGGCCGACCACTGCCAACTGGTACGACTGGGGCTGGAACCCGCGCCGTGGTAGTCACTACTGCTCCGCAAATGCGGCGCCTTAACCGAGTGAGTTAACCCAGGAGCCAACCAATCAATTTTTGATGTTTGGTCATCTGTCCTTTGCATGCAATGACTGCTTGAAGTGTGTAACTCATAGACATCAGCAGACACTGGGTATCTTCCCTGATGCTCTGCCAGGCCTGAACTGCAACATCTTCACTTCCTGCTTGTTTCAGAGACTTTTTGCCTTCAGTCTCCTCTTCAGCAGGCAAAACACAGGTTCAGTTGGATTCAGGTCTGGCGATTGATTTGGCCAACAGAGCCAAAAACAACAAAAAAATGTGTCGCTGTCCAGTGAATTATGGTGCTCGCTGTATTTCACCACTGTATCTGGCAGTGCTGCTGTCTCCGAGCGGACTAGCCCTGCCGCGTTCGCAAGCAGCCGTGGCTCGGCAGCTGAAGGCATCTGCTGGGAGTCGTGTCGGCAGCAGCTGTCGCCGCAGCGGAGTCCTCACGCTCTTTCATTTAGCCCCCGCAGGCTCTTCATAAATAACGAGACACCAGTCATCTCCCCGTTCATGGTGCACTACCTGGTGCCTACTAAACAGGGGACAAAAAAAATTAACTCTGAGTATCGGAGATGTTCGCTGGTTTTCGTTTTGTTTTGCTTTTACAAACGGTAAAACAAAATGGAGTCTTCGTATGGTCAGTCCAGTAGACCTGTGTATGGAAACATGGAACACACATATGCGTGTATACACAGAAGCCACACGCTAATACGCATACTCATCAAAGCAAACATACCGTTCACGGTGCAATCTGTGGTCTCCATGGCGATGCAGATTGCGCCATATAGGTGGCAAGAAATTACGGGTCATAAATACTGGTTTGAGTTAGCCAGTTCGCATTGTTACCCTTCCTCCCTGTTTTCACTGCTCTGCTATCCACCAAGCTCTCCGCAGCTTGATCTCTAAATGAGATGTTTAAAACAAGACCAGAGCAGAGGAACTAAGTTACCTCCCGAATAGCCTCCTGAACACTCATTATAATCCCCCATCCCTTTCCCTCCGCCCCCTAATACAGGCTCCCTCCACAAACTTCTCTCTCTCATCTCATAGGAAACCTGTTTCATTAATATTGAGTAGTCCTCTCCACAAAGTAATTGTAGAACTGTAAGTTCCTGTTCTTAATGAACTCTGGTTTCAAGGCATGGAGGCCTGAAGTATGTACAGGCATCTAAATGCTGAATATCTGGGTTATTTTGACATCCTCCATTTTACTCGGGGTCTTTTGTGGGGGTAGTTTAAAGGATGGAGGAATTCCTGGAGCAGCAGTTAGAGTAACGTTCAGCTTTATGTCCATCCTTCATCTGAAGGACACCGTCGGAATTTTGAGCAAATTTCGGTGAGTGGATTTGCCCATTCTGTGCTCTGCTTGGCTGGTCAAAGACACCCACTGCCTCTCGTTTTACCCCTCTCTCGCTCTTTTTCTCTCCCTCTCAATCCCTCATTATGTGCACCCCTCTTTCTCTCTCCCCTTCCTCTCTCTCTGTCTGTATTTCTCCTATCCCTCCATCCCTCTGTTTGTCTTTCCTATCCCTCTGCCTGTCTCTCTCCAATCCCTCCATCATTGTCTCTCTCCCTTTCTCCCATCCCTCTCTCTCTCTTTTTCCCCTCTATCTCTCCTCCATCACTCTGTCCCTCTCTCTCTCTTCATTATTTGAGTGTCCTGCCTGTCCTTATGGTGATTGACGCATCAGAAGCTGAATGTAAGATTGATGCTGTGCTTTATGAGTATGTGTGTTTGAGCCAGATATCTTGAGTAAGGCCACACATTTGGCCACTAATCACGTCTAAATGAGTAACTTAGGAAAGGATTAGAGAGAATCATGTGAAATACTAATTTTAATCTCGTAATTGCTTTCTTTTAAGTGACACCACTGCTGAAGACACTTAAATTATAGCCTTCAGTTAATGGTGTTGATAACAGTGGGAGTGAAAGAATAGCACGTGTTTGGTACAGTTTGACAGCAAAAAACAAAAACAAAAAATGTAATTACAAGTGTTGTGCATTAAATCTGTTCTTTCTCATCTGTGTTGAAATATTACTGATTGCTTAATGTGCAATCTGCCTCACATGGAATGTCGAACGGCGGATGGTGTTTGGGTGTACAATATCGGTGATTGATTAAAAGCCTGAGGGGATAATGCTTCAGTCTCCTGAACAGATTGGATGATTTACAGACAGATAGATAGATTTCCTCCAGGTAATCTTCATCCTTTTTTGATTGGGGGGGTGTGGCAGTGAAGGCTGCGTTTCCAAATGACGCTTTCAAACTATCATTTGTCGACTTTGTAGGGAAAAAAAACACATCGACAAAGTCAGCTAGGTGGTTTGCCTCTCTTTCTTCATTTTCCGTGTCCCCTTAAGGATGTTCTGTGAAAAAAAAAATAAGAAAATAAAAATGTGTGTGCACTCGTAGCCTTGTAATCTACCTTCTGCCGGTGCTGTGTTTAATTACCGATCAAGGCTCCTCACTTAGTTCTGCCTTTTATCATGCAAATTTATGGAAATGTGTTTTGCCGAACGCACCCCCGCTATTGTAACAGATAAATGAACAGCCGTACGACACGGCTAATGCCAAATCCACGCGAAGCTGTGTGGAGAGAAGGCGCGATAAGCAAATCAAAGGATTATTGATAATTTAGTCACCATGAATTATTAATGGTTTTATTTTCCTTCATATGTTCACATTTTTAAACATGAATTTTAATTCCATTTTTATCACTCCCAAACTGTTAAAGGTCCCCAATTATGTCACCAGGTGCACAGCTAATTAGTTATTACAAGCCATTTCAAGATCTTTTCCCTCTTGACATCACATGGGGAAGTAACCAACCAGAGGCAAGAAGAACTGATCACCTTCAGCCAAGCAGTCAATCAGATTTCACTATTCTGGGTGGTCACTCCCCCTTGTGATGTCAGGTAGGGGAGACTTTGAACTGGCTCATAATGGCTAATTAGCTGTGCCCTTGGTGGCATAATAGGGGACCTTTAAAAATGCTTTGCATGAATGAATGAATGAATGAATGAATATGCTCTGGGGCAGTTGTTTGGGTGTTCTGCATGTCCTTGGCCACCTGTGTTTCGGGCAATCATTTGATCAGGATTGAATGAATAATTGATATTGTGTATTTAATGGGGATATAAAACTGAGCCAGATGTCAAGAAAGGGACTAGGTCACACATTTGCCCATAATTTTACAAATTAAATCTTGTAATCTAAATAATTAAACTGGAAAATGATCAGAGGTGATCATGCGAAGTACAAATTTTAATGATTTATTACTTTTTTTTTTTTTTTTTTTTTTGAGGAGTTGGCACCAGAGCAGGTGAGCACCAGAGCAACTGTAACCGTATGAATGTGTCTTTGTCGATACAATTTGAGATTAAAAATTTTGTCATCAGAACTACATGTGTAAACTCTTATTTAGCATTCTACTTGTGAGTGCATATGGACGTTTGCAATGTCTGAGGGTTGTGCTCAGTGTCTTGACTAAAAATTCTCATGTAATTAATGCGGTCTCGACGGAAATTCCACAGGAGCTGCGATAAGTGTTTACAAATGAGAAACATGTAACAAACGGAAAATGGGAGAACATTTCCAGACGTAAATTTTAAGTCGTTCGCGTTGCCATGGAAACGCTTGGTTCCGTGGCGACCCTGGGAATCACTGAGTGGAAAGTCCACAGGCTCCAGCTCGCTGTGTTTCGATGCCCTGAAAAAATTAAGAGTGATGCGTAGTACTACCCTGTGTGTGTATTTTCTTCAATTTTTTTTTTTTAAATTTCAACTTTTTTTGGTAAATCAAGGCCTTTTTCGTCCTCAAAGAATTCTCGCCTGATGAATTCCAGCACTCTGATTGGCTGACACTGATCTATGAGGAGCAGATGTAGCCGGCGTCCATGAATTTCATCTCTCGCGGATTTCATTTCATCCCGTTCTCTCCAACCTATTTCTGAACACAAAAGGAAACCCGGCCCCTCAGGATATCTTTTATTATGGATGAACAGAGAAGAAACTTCGGACATGGTGTCCAAACCGGTCACTGATGTAACTCGTCATGTCGCAGCGAAAAGTGAGTTGGTGTCTCAACAGACAGGCCTCAAAAATAAATAGTGATCGAGGAGAACAACACAGAAGGGATATTGCGCTTTTGTTTGGATGACCTTTTTTAACATTTGCTTAACGTTCCCGGAGATGCGCAGTGGTGCCTGATATCACAGCATCGTGCGTGCGGTGCGTCAAAAACGAGTCCCTGTCGCATCGAGGAGTGACAAAACGGTCCGCTTTCTGTTTATGTTTCGATTAACAGCAGCATATAGATGGGCCCAGAAGCCGTTATATTCAAAATTCTGAAAAAAAAAGGGGGAATATGATTCTGGAATGTTCTGTGTTTGGCAGGCAGGGGAAGGTTCATTGTGAAACACGTCAGGATTAACTCGCTTCATGTGGGCCTTAATTCACGTGGGCTGGTCAGCTTTTACTCTCGATCCCAGTTAAAAAAACTGACAGGATTTACATTTGAACGGAAGCTTGGCGGAAACGATGCCCAGCACTCAGGGGACAAGCTTTTACTGAATACGCTGCCTGCATTTCATCCGGCCCAATCAGATTAACCAGGAAGCGTTTGTGCGGTCGCGGCCCGGAGAGGAAACGGCCTGCCAGGGTACGACCGCTCGCGGCCTGCTCGGAGGGAACTGAATAGAATTAAATATCAAATCTCATCATTAAGTCGCACACGCATTGAATTTACTGGAGCGCTGTTATGAACTGAGATGTGCCGCTATGAGCAGTGGTGCTTTATGAAACAGTACTGTATGACAGACTCATCCGTTTTCTCCTCAGCTGTGTTGTAGTTAGGATGTCAAATAGTGGCTCATATTTATGCTCTAAGTGCATTCTGAATAGCCAAGATAATAAGGGGAACACCATATGATATCGTAAGGTAACAGTGACAGAATGTATCTCCATGACACTGGAAATCAGTCCAACCTGAATTTACCTGAGTGGTAAAAAGTAATCCTTCTAGATATGTTCGATGGGACCTGCTTACCTTCACTGATACATTTCTTAGCATCACACAACGTGCTTAATGTTTCTGATTTAGTAATGTTTGCTGGAGATTCTGCTGAGAAATCGGTCCCAAACACCAGTCTGTGGTCTGGTTTTGATTTCGGCTGACACGAAAGCCAGTGTCCGGCAAATTCACCTGAATTTCCTGTCCTGGGCTACCAACTTTTTGCGGTACCTTTGCTGTACAGCCTGAAGCCGCTTGTACATTGTTGTCAAAGGGGTGATCTTCATAATTATGTAGTCTTGGTCACTGTTGCAGCCTGGGCTCCTCAAAAATATATTTCTACCTGGAGATAGAATCACGCAGTGGCGGTAAGCATTATGCCAGGATCTGGGCTACCTGCACTGATAACGGCGGCCCTTCAGCTGCGTACTGCTAATTTGCTTAATCCGAACAGCGTGTTTCGTTTAGTCACGATGAGTTTGACTGTTTCAGCTGCACTAATGACCGACATGTTCTTTTTTGTGTTTTGGAAGGACAGGAATAATATATTGTGCTCCCTGATTAAGACAGGACACTTAAGAAAAGAGGTTGTTTTGGCACAGTACACAAACCCAAGGCAGACAGACATTCCTTTCTTTTTGTCCGTTTTCATTGGTGCTGTGCAACAAAATCGCCCTCTACAGGACAGAAGCAGTACTGCACGCTTGTGATAATGAGATGAAGAAAATACCGTTTGTGCTCCTGGGATATGAGGGGCTTCAGATGGCGTTGCGCTGTCTCATTAGCTTCCTTGATTGAATTATGGGGGAAGCTGTTGAACACGTTTAGCCAGCATGCTGAGCGAGAAGGGGATTTATCGCGTTGGATTTATTCATATAAAAGATTGAGGGTGAATTGAAAGCAGACAAAGAGCTTTAAGAGGGATGAGTTTTGGACTGTGTCCGTTCTGAGCTTAGCGCGGAAATTTGTATCCGGCCGTTTTGAACCAGTGTGCGCATTCCTGAAAGGCATTTGTACAGCTTTGGCGCCTATATTAGAAAGGGATGAACCTAGATGTGCATTATACAAAAAAAAATCCTGGTTTTGAAGAAGGAAAGAAATTATATGGCGCTTTGATGTGCTTCTATCAGAGCTTGACAATAAAGAGCAAAAACCATTACATTTTTTAAATTGCATATTTGTGTAAGTTATAACTTGTTAACTGTCTCTGAGTTTGTGTGAATTTACTTCCATGTCCTTCTTTGTTCAGCCTAAAAGTGTGTTTTTATGTTCCTGTCCTATAGATGCAAATATAAAGTGCTGAAGAGGTAGAGATTTTAGGTCTCCATTTTGGCTCACTTAACCTGGGCTGCTGTCTCAGTGACATTTCTGAGGGGATGATTGATAAGTTTTGTTGTGGAAATCGACTAGATCTTGCTTTTGAATGTCGCTCTTTCAAAAATAATACAAAACATATAAATTGTTATGGGTACCTTCTTCCTGGATTCAGATTGGCTGTCATCATATGAGGGCTTTCCATTGCTCTACCACCAGCCAATGGCATGCAGAGTCAGGTTGAGCAATTTTACCTCCTCCAACACTGCAAAGGTACAAGTAGAAACAACTATGGTGTTCTAACATTTTGTCAGGTGTTAATGCGTCATGTTTTGGCCTTGTGCAAAATTTTTAGGTTCTCCAAACAAATGTCCTGGTTAAATTGTGACACAAAATAACCTTTGTGATTCCTCTGATAGTGACTTCAGGCAAGATAATTATGTTATTTTTACTGAAAAAAAAAGTTGAATAAGCTTAGATTTATGTGGTCTGCAGGCTGTAAATTCGAAATAGAAGTCTACAACGTTTTATAATTACTTGAAATAAAGTTGATAAAAAAACTATTGTTCAACATCCGCTGATAATACGGTATATGCATAATTAGAGATTTATGTACAGTTATAATAGGTCGGTCATTTTTGGCGGGGAATGCAGAAGTAGGTAGCACGAAGCAAACTTAAGGGTGAAAAGCATTTCTATTATTAGACGTTTTACCTTCACTAACTTTCAGTTCCTTGCATTGAATATGAATTGGCATTATCCGTAGGGACAGGAATATTTTTTTAGAATTTTATCATGGTTTTCATGCTCTCTTTTTTATGTAATTATTCTCTGAATGGAAGGAAAACTTACATTTAACCTTCATTGCTTGTGTGCTGTTATATGCTTTTGTTCTGCAGTCAAATGCAAGGGCTCCATTTGGCCCTCGATCAGTTTTTCATTGGCTAATTGATACAGCACTTTGAGTTCTACTCTATGTCACAATTTAGTGAATCACCACAATTGGTATGAGCCGGTGGGGTGATATTAGGAGATATCATGATTCCTGATCCTGATTGGCAGGGTTTGCATTCAGTGTATGATAAGGGGGAATGATCAATGTTCCCATCATGCATTGTGGCATTAATATCCATCCATTATTGAACCCGCTTCTTCGTGGTCTGGGTTGCAGGAGGGCTGGAGTCTATCCCAGCATGCAATGGGAGGCAGAAACCGACCCTGGACAATTCGCCAATGCATTGCTGGGATCACACTCCATTCACTCACACACTCATACCTGTGGGCAGTTCCGAGTCTCCAATTAGTCTGACACGCAGGTCTCTGGACTGAAGGAGGAGATGCATGCAATCGCGGGGGGGAAATGCGAATTCCACACGGAGAGGCCTCGGGTCACATTCGATCCCTCGACCTTCTTGCCACTACCCAGTGTGCTCATCGTGCCGGCCCTGCAGGTTCAATATGGTAAATTAAAATGGGATAATATTGAAACACAATATACTGTCCTGGACAGACATAAAAATGACTCAAATGTGGTCTCTAAATAGCCATAAGGATCAACCTGTTTGTCGGTGTGACCTCATTTTCCAGAGCCTTCTGTAACAAGAGATGAAAAATGTGTAACAAGCTGATTCTGTGTGGCAGTGCTGAATACGGACGCGATTGTGACTCGGCGAGCTGAGTGATTCGTTTGCCTCGGCTCCAGAAGACAGCTATCACTAATGAGTATAAATTGGTGTCAGCCGAGACAGGCTAAGGCTAGTGATTTATTGCGCGCCAGTTAGCGGTGTCTTTTCTGCAGATGTTAGCCGTTAAAAGAGACACTCGTAGAGCGTCGTTACGGATCCTCAGCGTCCTGAGTCATTTTAAACTGGGTCAGCGTCTGCGGGCCGAGGCGTACACACCACACGAAACTGTCGGGTGGCGGCGAATCCACCGACATCAATGGCCCGTTTAATTATCGTCGTCAGCCATTACGGCAAATGGGAGATATCGAGCAGATGCTTAGGACTCGACGTCTCATTTGTCTGGAGTTCGTTTGCGCGAGAGGCCTTTGCTGTTTGTGTTCACATGCATGGACAAACAGTTTACTGTCTCCCTCATCTCGGCTAGGCATTGATATTCCTCCCTCCGAACTGACCCTTGACCCTGCGCGTGAGGTTTTTCGAGCATTCGTGTGCACCTTTGTCACGCATTAAATTGCTATGTGCACTCCCTCGCCTAGCAGTGCTGTTTTTTCCTTATCCTGCTGCTGGCGATTGGATAAATCCAAACCATTATTTAGCCCAATCCGTGTTGAACTCCCAGCTGAGGGTAGAATATTCCGGAATATGCTTGGCATAGTCACACCGTAGGGAATATTCTAGGCTAATAATGTGTGCTCTCTCTCTCTGTTCCATTTCCCATAATCCTCCTGGGGACAGGTAGTGCGAACTGCTCTGAATTACGGAACAGTTAAAAACGCGCTGTTCTCGCGGTCGAGCGGGTTCGCCTGATCGTAATGGAGCGGTAATGGAGGAGCGGGGTCACACTGGGAAAATAACTCGCTTTTCATTTGGTGTTTTATCCGTTCTTCGTGTCGGCATTGTGAATAATATGGCCATTAATGATAAAGAAAATAATAAGACAATTGCCTGTTATTGATAAATAGTACAGAAACAAGCAGCTGAATCTGATCTTTTTGAGAGCACTCAATTTTTCATTGTGCGTGTGTGTGTGTGTGTGTGTGTGTACTTGTGCCTGTGTGTCTGCGTTATCAATGTTATATCATCGCATTTCAAAGGACAATGCATTACTTGTGTTTCTCGAAGTGCGGATATTCTCCAGTGCGCCTTATTAACTTACAGTTCGTTTGGTTTCGAGATAAGCTCTTCTGTAGTCTTGGCCAGTCTTTTTTTAATCTCGTAGTCGCTGAATCTTGGTCACATTCCAGAATGGGATTATAATCTTCTGTTCGGTTGTTTCACGCTGTTCTCTTACCCCTCTGCGTGTTTGTGCAGTGATGTACATTCCTCTCTGTCAGCATTTGGAGTCAGAATTATTGTATTATTTATTTATTCGGCTGATTATCTTATTACGTCTCTGTACTGCACAGTAGACGGGAGACGTACTGTCTCCGGGTCGTCAGTCCATCTGTCCGTCTGCCCCGTATATCTTGTGTGTGTGATATCCCCAGCAAAAAAGAAAAACGTGATGTAAAACTTGCGAGCAGTGAACCACAACTTTTTTGCAAACAGTCTGCAATCTGCCACCAGGCTGCCCTGCCACCACAGAGTGTGCACTGCACTGCAGTCTGGTTTTGGTTCTCCATCTTTGCCTACCCCAGTACGTTTGTGGACAACATTTAGGCAAGTCATGAAGGAGCAAAGTTTGAGATGTTAAAGCTGGGGAAAAGGCCTGTAGTTCACTGCAGTGAAGCGCACATTAAAGTACTTGTAGAACTGCTAAGTGTAATCAACGTGTTTTACACATATGGTT